>OZ026619.1:82289244-82889244 GCA_964020975.1 Hermodice carunculata | reverse complement strand
TGTTTGTTTGTTTGTTTGTTTTGTTTTGTTTTGTTTTGTTTGTTTGTTTTTTTTTTGGGGGGGGGGGGTATTTGTTCTGCTTTTTAAAAAAAATCACACGTCTTTTTCCCTTACCTTGATGCAGTTTTGATTTCTTTCCTGCCTTCAAGAAATGGCACACTGCATGGACATCCTTTTTTCATAGTATAGCTCATTCAGCTTGTTTGGATTTGTAGGCCAATGCTATATATGAGTAAGACAAACGTTCAACCCTGTGTTCACAGAGTCTCCACAAGTGCTAGTCCATGGTAGCCGAGCAGCTGACAGTGTTTTTAGGTGAGTAGAAGGACGCCAAGGCGTGGCACACCATCATCGAATGGTGCTGGGATACCCATTGACGTACACTAGCTTAAAAAAAGGGGGGGGGGGGGGGGCAAGGGGGGGGGGGTCTTGATCACAGTTCACAGGAAAAAAAAATGTTTTCACAGTTCACAGGAAAAATTATTCAGCTTATATGCATATTCACGATTCACGAGCAATGGCTTAATCATGAATCCCGAAAATTAGTTTATTGTTTCACAGATCACGGAAAATAAAAAGATAGGATCACGAGTCACGAAAATACCCTTCCCCCCCCCCCCAAAAAAAGCTATCTGGATGAACAAGTTGCAAAGATTAATGGGTTTTCATTCGAATCAGGTACACCTTGAGGAATATCCTAAACTTTAGACTATTTTATAGAATATTTGAACTTGGGCCTCTCAAAAGTAGAACTACAGGTAAATGTCAACTTTGTCGCTGGATAATTGTGTTGTTAATTTGTACCACCCGAAAGGTTACTATCAAGTAAGCGCATACTATTAGCAATCCTCAAAGTCCCTTTACAATGCTGATCAAAACTGACCAGCAAACAAATGCCTTTCTTCCTTTTGACCCCACGAAATAATTCACACCAAAGTAAAATCTTGTAAGAAGTCTGCCGGAACTCACACGTGCCACCCAATTGATGCAGCCAGATGTCCGGGTGTCAAGCTTGGCACTTTCACCTAGGGTTAATTTTTGATGAAGCCGCGGAGTATCTTCTCAGTCTCATGTTGATGCCTCTAACGAGGAAGAGGTGAACACCGGTTGTGTAACCTGCATTACTCTCTCCAGGATGCCAATTCTTTTTAATGAAAACCCTTCTACCTGACTGCGCGTCAATGTTAGCATTGACAATGGCTCGCTAATGGAACATTAGCAAAGATTACGCCCGATTAATGGTCAATTTTTGTCGTATATGGAATATTCAAATTCTACGGTTTGAGTATTTGAAAGATGGGCGGGTGGTTGCATGGTTCAACGCGTGTATAGTGTGCAGCACTAGCATTAAGGTTTCCTCGCGCCAAAGAGGCTACAGCAGTTTCACGGCTTATGACAGGCGCCGTTTTCATCAAACAGTTTCTACCATATCTGTCATGAAACTAAGGTAGTCATTCGTAAAGCATGCGTTCCTGCTAGTAACAGAATTGTAACGCTGGAATATTTCAAACAGGACTAGAGAAAATATTACAAATAAAATTGTTCAGTGTGTCTCTTTTCTCGAAAAGGGCGTGAGTCTCGGATAAACGCAACATGCTGACGGCAATGCCATTTCCGCACAAAAACACACATGTGAACAAGCATTCAATGTGTATTTGGTAATCCAGACGCACCATGGATACCGGTTCTTCAACATATCTCTGGACAAGCCGTGAACACTTTAAAAACAATATCGCACCATTGGTCAAGAGGGATCACATGACAGAATATGACCAAACAGACATAACAGGTGGTATCAGATGATCCTTCTTCAACAGTGGTGGTCTCTAGTTATTCTGATTTTCTAAGTTCACTTTAAGCATGATCAGTAATAAGTCCAATATTTGAAAAGTAAATCGTGATACATGTAGTTCTATTGAATATATGTGTCTTTAACCGGCATGAGTAATATGACTATTTCATTTCATAAGACAACTGCAATGAAAAGCTAGGATATGCTAAATGTCTGTATTTGCTTACAGGGAAAAACTTGTAAACTTCATTGTCCAATCTTGTTGCCATACAAAGTCACTTTATAAGTCTTTGACTCATGACACACAATATTACGTTCTCCTAATGGGTTTTTGTAAGGAAACACATGCAAGATTTCACAAATTATACCTATAGATTCCTGGAGTTCATGTTTCTCTTACTCTTATCAGAAATATTTGTAAGTCTTCAACCGTGTTATCCCATCAAGCTGTTCGAGTGCTCTGCTGAGAAAACTCCAGGGCGTACTTATAGGGCTTGGTATACATAGAAGTCATAAATAAAGAGACCATTATTTACCTTCTTACACTCGAGCTTAATTTAGCAATAAATATTTACACTTTCTCTGCAGTAAGTACTATCAAGAGCAGAGTAAATAAGACACAGGGACGTAATATGTGTACGTTGCATATTTAACGCAATGTAGCTGTTAGCATCGGCTGCAGGGCTGTGTACGTACCAAACTGAGTGATAATTTTTGTCGCTCCCCCTAGTAAGTGGCATACGTCATATATTGTAAAGAACGCAAGTTTGAATGAACGGGTGTGTGTGTGTAGTACAAATGGAATTACATGCTTTCATGTTTTATCAGTTCCAACCCAGTTGAATGTTTTCACTGTTATCATATTTTTATTTTACCAAATCATTAGCTTTTCAGTTGCATTAAAATGAGATTTGTAAGTTTGCTGAGCAGGCAAATACTTAACTTACAGCAAGTACACTTTGTGTCTCCGTAGTTTCACGACCTTGCTTTGCTTTTGTTATGATGAAAAACATGTACAGGTGCTTAATTGTGTCGTTGTTTTGCAAGGAAACCATTAAATTTCATTCACCGCACTTCAAAATTTCGTCCAGAAGAATGAAGTAATTGCGATTGCTTCAGAAATGTTACTATAAACACATTTGTTCTTTGTTCATCTGTTACACTGTATTCTAAATTTACTTTAGCCCAGAATCGACGGGTCTTGTTGTAATCACAGGAAAATGAAGTTTAGAAAAACATATAAGTTATATTAAAGTGAAAGTGCAGTTATATTATAAGAAACATGGACACACCAAAATAAGTTTGGGAAACATTGAGAACCAATCACTGTGTGGCACTGGTGGAATTGGATAAAGTAGACCATTTTTGTTAGTTAGCTGAGCTTATAGAATGAGTCTGTGTCTGCCATCTGTCACAATAACATTTTCAACTGCTCCAAAACCATTAAGCAGATAAATCCCAAAATTGGTGGAGCTGTATCTTGGGCGGATATCTACCAAGTTTGTCCAATTGGTTTTATAATGTGTGTGTGCTTTGTCTATTTTTGACTTTCTCTCTAGAACACCTAAAAAGCACTGTTGGAAATTATTGAGATTTATTCTTGAACTTAAAGTGTTTTCACAAATTCTAGTTAGTATAATTGGCTCACCAGAACTTCCTTCGATGTGATTAGACTGATGAAGCTCTGTTTGTGTCCTTACCCACCTGTATGAAGTGTCAATCTTGTCTGACGTACACTGTTTGAAACATACGAGTGTTTGCATGTACATCAAAACTCTTGGTCAGTAAAATGACCAAAACTCACCAAACTATACACTGACTCTATCATCTTATCAACGGTACATGTCAGAAATGGCTATCCCTCCTGTTTGCTCATAGATTCGTGGCCAAAACACGGTTTTTAACCCCCCCCCCCCAAAAAGGCCAAAACCGGCTGGTGGTCAAATGTCGTCTGCTTCAGTGTTTTCAACTAATTTCAACAGTTATGAAAAACAATTTGACTGAGAAATGTACATGAGACTCATCAAGATCATATGTCCCAGGTCAACAGCTTTCCTTGGCATGGGTTGGGCACTTAGTGCCCAACCCATGCCAAGGAAAGCTGTTGACTCAGTCTTAATTCAAGGGGGAAAGAGTTAAGTTAAATAGCACTGAGTATAACTTTAACAAATTCACGTTTGGAAACACCGTGGTGCTTGTATTATTGCCTGCCATGGTAAACAAACTGGGTTTTATGATTTTGATCACCGGCCTCGATGACCAAGGCATCCGATGGATTCATTACTAAATGTTTTTGATGAACTCGAGTCAGTGATCATCTTTTCCACAATAACTTTTCACGTTTTTATGCCAGGAGTTTAGACGCAGGATATCTGACTGTGACACAGTTCTTTTAAGATTTATTTAATGTAGTAATTATCATTTTGATAACTGATATTATAACCTGGAGTTACAGACACTACATAATTTCCCTGAGCATGCCAAAATAGTGAATTTGACATAATAAGCCAAACAGACATGCAGCTGAGCTGAGCATGCTCAGTGAGGTGTGTTCCTCAAGCCACTTAATACAAACTTTATAAGTGCACAGAGGTAAAACATAGAGCATTGAAATGAATCGTTATGGATGACAGCGTAATTCATTAATGATTATGCTGGTGTTTGTTGTCATCGTTACGCTACACAGCTTAAGCATATCCTTGGAACTAGTGCAGATAGGTGCCGTTGAGTCCGGTCACCAGAAAGTGATAAAAATTCAAGCTTGATTGTAGGTAGCAGGTAACTTAACAAGTGTAATAAAGAAAGGTCGCTTTCTGTGTTGAATGACATCTGATCTAAATCAGTCTGTGTGGCTGGGCCGTGCTCAGGTATCGATTTGGCTTATTTAGCCAGCATGAGGAAAGACCTTGACACTTGTCTGTCTAAGGTCCGGCGCAAGGGGGGGGGGGGGTATAAATAAAGAAAAAAGTTCATATAGGGGAATCCTGCTCAATTTTTTCAAGGTCTGGACTAAGTTACACACACAAACACACACACACACACATAAATGTATATATATATATATGTATATATATACATATATATATGTGTGTGTGTGTGTGTGTGTGTGTTAGCTACAAACGCTGGTCAGTTGATTTTGCATTGCCTCACAAACAATGCCTTAGCTGTGCTGTGAATTTTAGAGTGCAAAACATGGGCATGGCAATTGAAATAAAGCTGCGTACCAGCATTAAATCAACTGTGGGTTAAAGTAACAGGGGCGCCCAAGAGTAATCCGTATGTTGATTTTTTTTTTAAATAAGCACTAATAGGGATGTACTATAGGGTTTCCCTCGTCAAAGATTTCGGCCTTCAGTGACCGCGAAAGGTCAATTTGACAGATTGGCTAATATCGTGGTAATGGTGAATCACGTGCCCATGGTTACTATAAAACACTCAAAGAAAAGTACCTAAGTGGGGTTGGGGGCTAGGGTTAATTATGAACTTGTAGGATTTTTTATTTAAACATATTTATTTAAACTGAATTGTCTGGGTAGTACATAGACTAATCTGGAGGCTCTTTAGACGAGCAAAACGCACATAGTATATACATGACACACAGGACAGAAACAATACAATTGGTAAGAGATACATAACTCGGAAACAGTCTAGGATACGTGCTTATGGCACCAGAGGAAAAAATAGCTCAGAATTCAAATCTCCTAGATGATGCGATATAATTTTGCACATCATCAAAAATTTTCATATTATCATGGTGACTTAAGTCGGCATTTGCTTGCTTAAAATATGTGATAAGGAGATCGCTGCACAGATGTACGATAAGTTTTGGGTTTACCCCTGGTGCCACAATATGACATGTAGTGTCCAACAGATGATACCTATGGGCTGAAATGAGAGGACAGGACAAGAAAAAGTGATGGATATCTTCGCTTTGGAAAGAACATGCACAATCTGGCTAGGGGATTATATTAACTTTATTAGCAGGGCAAATCGTTGGCTAGATTTATTAATGATACGAGTAATATGGGATTGCCATGACAAATTATGTGTAAGTATAATTCCTAGGTGTGTCTATGTTCGTTTGCTTCAGGTATTGTTGTGTTTCCCATAAAGAGAGGCGGATGAGCCGGTTTTGTCTTTTTTGGAGGCCAAAAAACAAACAAACAAACAAAGGACAAAAAAACAAAAAACAAAAAACAAAAAAACAAAAAAACAAAAACAAAAAAAAAAACACAAAAAAAAACAAACAAACAAACAAACAAAAAACCAACCAACCAACCAACCGACCAACCAACCAAACAAACAAACAAAAACAAACAAACAAAAACAAACAGATAAGGATTTGATTGCATTGAAAATAACTTGCCAGAGTTTGCCCCAGGCATGGATCCTGCCGAGGTCGGTATTGATACGTTCAGCCGAAGTATTATGATTATGGACAATTTCAATAATGCTGGTGTCGTCGGAAAACAGTTTGATATCACAGGCTATGCCGTCCGTGATGTCATTTACAAAAACAAGAAAGAGCAGAGGGCCAAGAATGGAGCCTTGTGGTACACTGGCTTCAACAGGTAGCCAAGAGGAAGTTTGACCACAGATGGTTGTGCGTTGTAAACGATCTGACAGGTAACCGCCGATGAAGTCCGAGATGGGATCGGTGAAGCTAATTTGTTTTAGCTTGAACAAGAGACCAAAGATCTTGAAAGGTCAAACTGATAGCTAGGTAAAAGGGTATCCTGCCATTTTCACTTGAAAAATGAACACTCCAGGACTGTGAGAGTGAAGACTTTGATATTTCAAACAGTGACGATGACCTTAAAGAAAGGTGACCATGATATCATACCTCAGGTAACAGGCCCACTTCAGTCTGTGCAGCGAAGATTACCTTAACACATTCCTTATTTATTTATTTATTTATTTATTTATTTATTTATTTATTTATTTATTTTATTTATTTATTTATTTGTCTGTCTGTATATCTATCTGTCTATCTGTCTGTCTATCTATCTATCTATCTATCTATCTATCTATCTATCTATCTATCTATCTACTATTTATTTATTTATCTGTCTGTCTATCTATCTGTCTGTCTATCTATCTATCTATCTATCTATCTATCTATCTATCTATCTATCTATCTTTTTATTTATTTATTTATTTATTTATTTATTTATTTATTTATTTATTTATTTATTTATTTATTTATTTATTTATTTGTTTATTTTTTTTTTTTTCAGCACACAAACCAAAAAGGAGGATACAGGGACGTTCGTTTTGAGAGTCAATATTGACTTAATTTTGCCAAAGAAGGTCCCGTCACTGGTGTCTATCTCAGATATGGCAAGGTCCAGGTACAGTAAATGTAACGCTGACCGCGCTCATCGAACACATTTAGCCTATTGACGCTGGTCCTATCGATCTTTGCCACTGTGAAAAGCACTTGATGAACATGCTCAGTGTTTTCGTTGCTCACGAATAGACTGAAATGGCTTGAGTGTTACTGATAAACTTATTGGCTCAAATTGATACCAGGTATCTTGTTTCTGTTCCAGCCAATACAGATCAATCAGTGAGGTCATTTTCACCATTTCTATCTGCCATTTCTCATTGGGCTTGTACGTAAGAATTAACGATTGCATTGATTCAAAACACCATGCTCACTTATGCTTGTTGATTCAATCTTATAAGCATATTTACACTGGTGTATATGGTGCACTATAAGAGGCGAGTTTGTGGATAGGTGTAATTTGAGATTTTCCCCGATGTACGTTCGTTGACGTGCCTGAAGGTTCAGGCTACATTTACCTGGCTGCCGCCGTCCTTGTGCCGTGCCACACGAAATCAATGAGCTAATTGAACAAATTTCTAGAAACTATTTAGGAGACACTCAATCATGCCCCATGCCCAGCAGATCCATGTCTTATTGGTTCATTTGTGTACTGGAAAGTTCAGACATGTGATAAGCCCCACAGTTTCATTAAAATTTCAATTAGCGTCTGGCCTCGATTTTTTTTTTAACAAGGCCGTGAAGTTATGTGGGATATCAACCTGTTTGTTTGGTGCTTAAAAAGGGGAAGGGCTTCCTACAAACACAATAAATGAAACAAAACAATAGGCACTGACACGCGAAGACACATCAGGTGCTTTTATGTGTGTTATCCATCAGGTACTGCAGATTGCTTGAAGTCAGAAAATTACAAAGTTCCATGGTTTTGCCTTCTATCAGAAGCGTCATCTTTGGGTGAGACTGACTCATTCAGTGCCACGTTTTAAACTGAGTCAATAGCTTTCATTAGCGCGCTTTGGGCGTAATGCGACCTGAATAATTATATTCTATGTGGCCACAGACATGCTGGTACTTGAATGAAAAGTCTTTTTACAAGGAACATGAACTAGTATAACCAAGGTAATTCAGAGCAGTACGCTTCAAGTAGTTCGACTTTAGTCGCAGTTGGCACTGAAACAGTTAAACTGCAGTGTTTGGGGGGGGGGGGCGGCGGGGGAGGGGGCGGGTGGTTCAATTTGGTGATGCATGGGGCAATGCGGTGCACATGCATCTGAACTGAATATTGAAATGAAAAGTGGTTGGTTGCGTCAACTTTACGAACTTTTTTCTCTAAGCTACGCGAAGAAAACTATAATGTTGTAAATATACTTATTTTCATGCTTTTTGCATTTTAGGCATTTAACTGAAAATTCTGTTTTGGGCACGGATCTTATAAAACCTTAATTTGTTAAAATACTAGTCCATTGTGTTTTATTTTCACGATTTTGTGCCATCAACAAAATAAGCGAAAATACAAATGCGGCATTTACAGTATTCACATGTCCAAATCAGCCTTGTGTTGTAAATGTTGTTCTCAGCTTGCTGAATCCGGAAAAAAATCTCACCTCCTGTGCATGCACTATGTCATCACGCTGCGAACTAAAAAGCAATTGTTGTTCTTCGTTTAATTAGTTTAAGTTTAAACATATTTTATTGAGAAGCGGTTGCTTATCGGCCGATGCCAGTCTATATTTAGACCTGTTTGTTTGAGCCGCGAAATCTCCCTCAAGACTGAAACGAGTATTTAATTTCTGTCAACTGAAAGGACACATTTAGGTTAACCTAATAAGAAAAGCAAAACAAATGTTACAGGGAAACGGTACACACACACACATACACATACACACACACACACACACACACACACACACACACACACACATGTATATATATTGTACGCAATAGGTGCATATTAAACATGCAATACAAAATCAGTTACGTATAAGTAGTCCAAAAATGCAATTTAAAAAATAAATAATGTATATATATTTATATATTAGAGCCTGACCGAATCCGATATTACCGATTCACAGGATTCAGGATCGGTTCGGGATCGGTTTGGATAAGTTTCTGACTTCAGTTTCAATGTGTTCTAAGTCAGGGTATTTTTGTTTAGAAAAATCCCAGACCTTGTACCCATAGGTTTTAAAAAGCTGATACCTTCTATCAGGGAATAGATTGTGGAATTGCGACATAACCTTAATATTAAATATGTGAACTGAAGTTTGAATGTTTTCGTAGTTTTCTTTGGGCCTAAAAATATGACCAAAATGTTTAATTGATTACTGTTGTGATAGGAGTTCCGTCAATGCACAGGTTAACATTTTGGTGCTTTCCACCATGAATCTTGTGTTCTGACTTCTTTGGGTTAAAGATTACATTATATTCTTGAGCAAATTCAGCACGAGACATATACTTAATACTGTTGTAGTAAGTAATGCCAGATTTATCTGCAAGTGCCATAACACGTACAAATAAATGTCTAATATGACACCATAATCCCAAGGCTTCTAAATATTTAAGCAGTTCATATACTTATACTTCTGTAATTTTAAGAGTCATACAATGATTTTCTCTCATTTTTAGGAGTGAAAAGGACAGAAATATTAATGAATTCGTCAGGGGCAAAACTGTGTTTAAGCATGACATTAAATGAAAAGGAAAGAAAAAAATTGAGTTTGTTGGAAACATGAACTATGCGATCAGAATGAAAAACACCCGACGTCGCCATCGTGTTTACCTAATCTAATTTAAGGTGACTGACGGCACCATATCTGTAGGTATACTATGATGTAATAGACATTCGTCGCTATTACATTTGGATAGAATAAGAAATGATATATCTTTCTGAAGAACGCCCATTTTATTTTCCTTGTACAGGGTAGACATATAAAAATCGTATTTCTCAGCAAGCAAATTAGCAATATCAACTGGATTAGGGACACCATGGACCATAGAAGGTCTGGAGTTGCAGCTTTTTCTCATTTTCTGAACTGATCTCCTGAAATCTTTATAATATCTATCAACCATAGTTTAAGCAGGTTTACGAGAATTAGATGCGCACAATTATTCAAACGTATCTTGAGGCAAAATGGTATGTGTACCTAGTTGGTTTTTTATGTTAGCAATTACATGTGGAGAATTATTGCTCTTCATATATTATGTCAGAAGACGACTTGCTTCATATATGGTTCTACACAATCTTTCCAACCTGCATGTACTTTAGTTTGATAGTTAGAAGAGTGTGAAATATACAGCATCAAAGCAAAAATTAACGATATAATCATGTAATTCTTGAATTTGTATATTATGATGGTGACAAAAAATATTATTACACTGAATCGCGTCCCGGGGAATGTCGAATGATCTGAGTAATTCGTCTAGCGATTAATCAGATCTCGTTCTGAAACTGCGTGCCAATTTGGGCTAGGATGCTTCTGCATAATATCGTGATTTATATCAAGGTCAAGTGTTTTTTTTACCTGGAGAATAATCAGACAGATTGTCTCCCTCGTGTAGACATGAATATTGCAGGACACGATTATACAGGTTTTTCTGTAATTATGCAATAATCCATGGTTGACGTGTCGCCATTACACTTATTTCGGAAAATATATTCTATTGCGTATCACGAGTGAGAGCACATTTAAAATGTTCATCTGAGATGAAGTCGCTGAGAAATTTGGTATTTAAAGAGTTAAGGCGAGCATCCGTGTAAAAATCACCACCTATAAGTATTTGATTTATATTGATCTCGTTGCATTTCTCAGAAATCTCTTTCAACATGTCTTTGTATACTGTACTATATTCGCAGGGTATCACAGAATCACAAGGCATGTTAATACTTATTATCAACGCCATCTGGTCATTGATTTCAATTGAGATGACATACATACGTTTGGATGCAAAAATATAGGCAATATATTACTTTGGAGATCTTTCCTCCATGAAATGGCACAGCCACCATATGGGTGGCCCAACACAATTTCACTATCTCCCATACCTGATGCACCTATCGTGTTAGCATTCAGTAAGCTGGATTCAAACAGAACTATTTGAATTGAATTGAATTGTGTTTTATTGACTGCGCCACATATACAAAGTAGCAATTTGTCACACATGATACATACAGTACAAATTTATGTTATAAAGCAAACGTCACAAAAAAAAAAAAAAAAAATCACACATGATACATACAGCACAAATTTGTGTTATAAAGCAAACGTCACAGAAGCGACAAAAACAGATACATACAAAGGAATAAAGAAAAAAAATCTGCACATGATACACAAAACATAATAGATAAAGGCGCTCGGTATAAAGATACTATTGATTATATTGGCTATAGAGGTTTCTGCCGTATTGTAATGCATTCTTTCATATATGTCTCAAACATTATTATTAATTCCGTATCACTTAATTTCATACTATTTGTATATTAGAGAGCCAGTGTTCTTGTATAAGGACGATATCACATACTTCGGTAAGTTTACTTATATGTATTCAAATGGCCCAACACCCATGACCATTAGAGTTGTATGAAACCATACTGAACCGAGGCATTGCTCCATTGAACCATTCTTTTTTAAGAATGGGTATTTGGTCAAGCGGATATGTGCGTTTCCCATTTCAGCTAGGCGACTGGTGTCAAAGGTTGCAGGTTCGAGTCCCGCTCGTTCCGAACATGAAATATAAAGGACAAGAAACAATACTATCATATTTTGTTATGGAAGCACCTCAAGCGTTCGGTTTTTTGGAAGGATACACTTTCTTACTTTGACATGCGCTGGCCATCAAGTATAACACAATGTAGGTCTCTTAATTGTGACTTTGGAACCGCTAATTCAAAAGATTTAAATTTTGACCGAAGATCGGATATGTAGGTGAGATTTCGTACTTTGAATCCCTTATCTATCAGGTAACTAGAAAGATCATCAAAGGCAAAAAGTAAAACTAGAAAAAAGGCTGCTTGTCAGTGCATCCGTCTTGGTGTCTCCTAGAAAGAACTGTTTACGAATACCATCTGCTAGCTGTGGACATAAATTAATGTCTCAGTACAAACTACTTATATATCAGTAATCAAAGTCCCGAATAAACGTATAGTTTCTCTATCTCTGTTTTAAAGCTTCAGTTTACGGAACTTCAATCTTTTAATTACCAAATTATAATACTGTTCAATATTCTTATAATGTGCTTTATAAATAACATACAAGAAACAACTGAAACAAGACAAATGTGCCAATGATATTGAACGCTCGAATCTTGACATCCACTAAGATAATTCTAAACCTTAAAACTTTGACGTATTGTACATTGGATACGTTTATTTTCAAACTTATAGGTGGAAGCTGAACTTGTATAGATCTATATCTGAAACGTTCTCAAAATTTTAAACAATTAATTGCTTATTACAGCTAGTTCAAAACATTAAAGTCATACATTTATAGGATGTCTCTGTACCATGAACATATAGGAAGATGTTGGAATTACATCTCTATTTATGACAGTTTTGAAGATGTTAAACATTTAATTTTTTAATTTGCCTAATAAGCATCAGTTTTTAAGACTGACTATCCCAAATCAGAGGAATAGTTCGACACAAACAGGGCTGTACCCATGCTAAATTTAGAGATTGTACGTGTTACAGATACAAGAAAGAAACTAGAAAAGAAGATTTGTTTCAAAGCAAATCTGTCTCTGTGCCTTCAAAAGTTGCAAATATTAAATGCTGCAACATTGTTCCTTTGGTACTTCAAATTCAATTAAGCATATGGCTGGATGGATATTTCGAAGTTCACCTTTACTGGTCACATGTAAATTACAAAAATGTACTGTGTTACAATACCTATAATGTAAGCCCAACATGAACCAAACCAGATGAAAATTGAGCAAGTTGTGGCAAGATGAAACTTTCAAAGGAATGAATGACCTTGAACTTTGACCTTTAAATGTTATATGCTAATTAAAAAAATGTGCAGTGTTGCAATAGCTACCATTTGGGTCCAAATGATTGGAGTTGGATGGAAACTGGTTGAGTAATGACTGGATGAAAATTTCAAGGATCCAAATGACCTTGACCTTTGCCCTACAGAGGTCTCATGTATATTAAAAAAGTCCAGTGTTACAATAGCTACAATTTGAGCCCGACATGATCAAAATCGGATAAAAATTGACCTATTTCTAGCTGGATGAAAATTTCCAAGGTCCAATTGACCTTGACCTTTCACCTTTAGAGGTCGCACGTAAATGACAAAAATGTTGTGTTACAAGACCTACAATTTGAGCCCAACATGATAAAAATTGGATAAGAATTGACCGAGTTACGGCCAGATGAAAATTTCAAAGGTCCAAATGACCTAGATATTTGACCTTTAGAGGTCACATGTAAATTACAAAAATGTGGAGTGCTACAATGGGTACAATTTGAGCCCAACATGATCAGAATTGGATACAAATTGATTAAGTTATGGCTAGAAGAAAATATCAAATGTACAAATGACCTTGACCTTTGACCTGTAGAGGTTACGTGTACATTATAAAAATGTGCAGTGTTACAAGAGCTACAATTTGGAGCCAACATGATCAAAATTGGATAAGAATTGACCGAGTTATGACTAGATGAAAAATTCAAAGGTCCACATGACCTAGATCTTTGACCTTTAGAGGTCACATGTAAATGATGAAAATGTGCAGTGTTACAATAGCTACAATTTGAGCCTAACATGATCAGAATTGGATAAAATTGATTAAGTTATGGTTAGAAGAAAATTTTAAAGGTCCACATGACCTTGACCTTTGACCTTTAGAGGTCACATGTAAATTGCAAAAATGTGCAGTGTTACAAGCATATTAATTGAAATTGGATTGGTTACCTGTACCTATAACGGTTTTGGAGATATTCAAGATTTAAATTTTTAAATGACCCTAATTTGCATAATTTTCAAAACTGTTAAACCTCTTACAAAAACTGAAGACTTCATGTATGGGAGTATAATCATGCCAAGTTTGGAGTTTCTATGTATAATACTTTTCAAATTAAATGTCGGACAAATCTGCCTGTAAAGAAAGAAAGAAAGAAAGAAAGAAAGAAAGAAAGAAAGAAAGAGAAAGAAGAAAGAAAGAAATAAAGAATTTCTAGAAAAACAATATGTCTGTGTTGGCACGCAGACATAATTAAAGAAAAAACTACAAAAGAAGACTTGCTTCATAGCAAATCTATCTGCCACCTAGGGACTTGGATTCGTATTTGTATGAAACGTGTCAGGAGTAGACTGTCAGGTGGTTAGAATATGAATACAATTGAACATTTGACTTTCATCTAACCTTGAAATCACATTGAAAAATAAAACTGAACCATCTTCTTAACTTGTCTTAATTGACAGCCGATATATTCCCAACTGCATTGAAAATAGCGATAAGAGTACAAAAGTTTAAATTGTGAAGATTTGTTTTTGGGACAAAACTTAAACATTAATGGTCTACCGTCACTTTTACTAAAATAAAGTCTTCCAAATTTCCACGGGAAGCAAAGAAAATTTGTTAATTAAAACATACACCATTGAATGCAGCTGCAGGAGTAGATAATTCTGAATTAACTTCTTTTTAAATAAAGGAATTTTGAAAAATTAGGTCGATTTAAAAAAAAAAACAGAGCCTCGTTTTGGATTTGAAAGGGTCCAAGATGGGCGCCATAATCACTTGTGTTTATCCTGAAATTACAACTACAAAAGCCGACCATGCATCTATTCTCTTCGGTCCAGAGCCCTTCAGATCAACTCTGGAAACTGTCGGGGAGGGCAGATGATGTACAACTTTGATACAGTCGTTATTTTTCTTAGTGGTATGGTCACGGGTCGCCAAAAATTGTCTCATATGTGACCTCCTGTGTGCCACTTTTATACTTCATTCAGCATTTCTCCAGATCACCCGTGGCTGTGGGTGTCCAAGAAAAGAATGGACAGACTTCAGCTTTGTCCTGCTCATAATGGAATACGTTTGATGGATATACACTGGCTTATGTGGCACATTTCAACAGTCTGCGGAGTCGTCTCCATAACTAGCAATTTGATGTCAACAGCATCTTTGCTCTTTGCAAAAGAAACCAGCTGTACATAACTTATAGAATAGCTTACACCTGTGGAACAAGTAAATTCGCGACAATTTTACTTGCATGTTATGAAAAAATGAACAAAGATAGGCCTATATAACTTTAAGCTACAGCTATAAGGTGCCAATTTGTATGTGTCCCAAGGCCGGTACGTCGCACCTCCCTGCCCAGCCACGCCCTGTCTCAGTGTGCATTTTGCGATCATATCCCACTGACCTCCAGGCTATGTGCCATTGGCTGATCATGGGGCCGGCTGCTATTGCTAGAATGGTGCAACCGTGGTCTGAAACATGTCAGTATAACATTATATAATTTGCAAAAAAGTTGGATTTTATACATGGTGAACTATTATGAATAAAATTATGTATCCGACGAAAGTTTACCGAATACCAAATTAGGCTCCATGTTTTTTTGTTTTTTGTTTTTTTTAATTTATTTCCGTTTTCAGTTATCCTGGGTCAAACTCACTAACACAGGACTATTTTCGCTCTTGTGACCAGGCACAACGTGCCCAATTATCATGATGGACAGGGCACAACACACTCTTGCGGGGGGTCAGTCAAAATTATAGACTTAAGGCGTTACTTATTAATCCACGCGGACCCATCTCAGCATAGGGATGTTTGCTACATTTATAAATAAGGAGTAATTACAGGTTGTACACGATGAATTGGCTATTTGGAACTATAAATACGTCTGGTCCAACGGTAGAGATCAATCAGAATCATGCTACGTAGAATTGTGTTCGTCTTATGCCCGTTATTAGGACCAGAAATCAAATTCTCTCTAACCCCTGTATCTAATTTTGTGTTGCGAGTGCCTAATATTCCAGTATATAGTTTCACATTTCTTCCATTTTGAAATAAAGTTAAGCCAGCAACAGTTCAAGAAGTCTGTTCAACTCACTGATTTACCTTATAATAACAACACGATATAATATGTAAATGTAATAAACCATAACTTGTAACTACGCGACATAATGACTACATTTTTTCACAAGTCACTGATGCACGACAGCAGCTGCATTTATTATTGTCAGAGTAGACCATCTGTCATTAATAAGCAAAATAGAAGATCTTAAGGGGAATAGAGGATGTCTCTTTACACGAAGCTGATGGATATTTTTTAGCATTAATTATTGCTGTTTTACACGTCCAATCTTGGGAGCGGCATATGGGGGGGTTGGGGGTTGGGGGTGGCAGGGTTACAGATGAAGAGGGGCCAGATTTACAAAAAACAAAGATAAACTAAAAAAGAAGATTTCCTTCACAGCAAATCTGTCTGTGTGCCTTCAAAAGTTGTAGATATTAAATGGTGCAACTTTTGTCTTTTGGTACTTCACATTCCATTACGCTTATGGCTGGATGAAAATGTTGAAAGTCCAAATCACCTCGACCTTTGACCTTTGACATTTACAGGTCACATGTAAATTTCAAAAATGTACAGTACGTGTTACAATACCCACAATTTAAGCCCAACATGATTAGAATTGGATGGAAATTGGCCAAATTATGGCCGGGTGAAACTGTCAAGGGTCCAAATGACGTTTACTTTTGATCTTTAGGGGACACATGTAAGTGTCAAAATGTGCAGTGTTACAATAGCTACAATTTGAGCCCAACATGTTCAAAATTAGATAAAAATTGACCAAGTTATGGCTAGAATAAAGCCACTATCTAAAGTGGCCTTTGACCTTGAGATGACCTGTACCTGAAGTGGACCATGACCTTTAAAATAACATTTTGACCAAAAATAGGGCTTTGACCTTGACATGACCTTCGACCTTGACCTGACCTTGACATCTGAGATGACCTTTGCCTTGCTATGACTGAACTCATATACACTCGGAACCACATCTGCTATAGTATATAAGGTATTGAAGATTTAAAACTTTAATTAGCCCTCATTTGCACAATTTTGAAAAGCATGACCTCTCATTATAAAAAGGCGAGACTTCTTCTGTAGAAGTATAATTGTGCTAAGTTTGGAGTTTCGACGTATAATACTTTTCAAATGAAATGTCGAACAAATTTGCCTGTCAAAAAAGAAAGAACGAAAGAAAGAAAGAAAGAAAGAAAGAAAGAAAGAAAGAAAGAAAGAAAGAAAGAAAGAAAGAAGAAAGGAAGAATTCCTAGAAAAACAATAAGTCTGTGTTGGCACACAGACATAAAAATGCCATCTCCCTTCTTTTATGTCACCAAGGTTTTTAGCTCTCCCCATCAGTGCGCATATTATGGAAGATTTTAATGACAACCCCTATTCCCATCCCATCCCCTCAAAAAAACAAAAACTCCCCCCAAAAAGAAAAAAGTAACAAAACCAAGACAAAAACAAACAAAAAAACAAAAAAATAAACAAACAACCAAAACAAGCAAACAAACGAAAAAAAAACAAACAAACAAACAAACAAAAAAACAAAACAAAACAAAAGAAAAGAAAAAAAACCCACACAGATTAAACAAAACAATACAAAGTCATCACAGTTTCTGACACAATGTTTCAAATATACTGGCTAAAAGAAAAAGATATATAAAGCAAGAGAAGAGGGAGACATCAATCAATCAATCAATCGATCGATCAATCAATCAATCAATCAATCAATCAATCAATCAATCAAGTTAGGAAAGAAAGAAAAATGAATGAAAAAGCGCAAAAAAACCTGAAAAAGAAAAGAAACTAGTATCCTTTTGTCCTTTTATCCAAATGTTATTATACATCGCTACAAGACCAACTGCTTTAATAATCATTTTTTGAATCTGTCTGTTGCAGGCTGTCTCTCAGAAGAGGGACAGAACTATTTATGTGGGGAACTCATGTTATTGCAATACATCACTCACTTTTCCTGCACGTCCAGGGACATCTTAAATGGTGACACACTTCTGCATCATACTGATGACCTTTTATGGAATAACACTGGCTTCATACAAATGGTACCCCTGTACATGTATTCCATGAAAGATACATGCACTTTGTCATGTCGTTACGCTCCAATGACAAATATTGACTCATCGCTGTGGTGTCACATTTGACCTTTTTAATATTTAATGTGTCGGTCATTCAAGATTAATTTTCCGGCACCAGGGGCCTACACTACGATGGACACCTGGTAAAACTGCAAGAATTTCAAAGTATGGCGGGAGGGGGGGGGGGGGGTCTTAAATTCTTTTGGTTAGAGATGGCCTGAATGTCTCGCCCTCATTTGCATGTATTTTATACATTTTTGCATAAAATGATGTATTGTGATCTCTCCCACTTTACTTAAAAGATTTGCAGGGCCGCCTTCTTCAAAGAGTGCGTGATTTCTCATCCAGACCACCGTTTGTCCCCTCCCCCTTCCCCTTCCCTGCGGCATATTTTCTGACCGATCCCTAATCGCAATGCATGATGCAACGGTCCCACAGTTCCCGCATATACAGAATATATTCAAGAAGGCCACATCAAAGAACAGCCTTCTTCACGACTCTCGTTGATATTCGTTATAACGAGGGACCAGTTTACTATGCACATTAAATCGATCCTGCCTTTGTATCTTTATGCCTCGTAAATCAAACTTTTCCTGTCATCTCTTCAAGGAATATGTTTCGTCCTACATTCATATAGGTCCTCCGTGAAAGTCCATTATTAAGAACTACATATTTTGGGGTCAATTTCAAGCTCTCGAAGGTGGTTGCTCGTCTCCGTATAAGCGATTTACCTGATAAGGGTATTTAAAGGAACTAAAACATAATGCTTTCTACGGTACCATGTACCCCCCCCCCCCTAAAAAAACCCAAAAAAAAACTAGAAAAGAAGATTTGCTTCGAAGTAAATGTGTCTGTGTGCCTTCAAAAGTCGTTAATGTTAAATGGTACAACTTTTGCCTTTTGGCACTTCACATTCCATTAAGCTTTTGGCAGGATGAAAAATTCAAACGGCCAAATGACCTTGACCTTTGACATTTCCAGGTCACATGTAAATTACAAACTGTACAGTGTTACAATACCCACAATTTAAGTACAACATGATTAGAATTGGATGGAAATTGGCCAAGTTATGACTGGGTGAAACTTTCGAAGGTGCAAATAACGTTGATCTTTGAGCTTTAGGGGTCACATGTAAGTGTAAAAATGTGCAGTGTTACAATAGCTACAATTTGAGCCCAACATTATCGAAATTGGATAAAAATTGACTAAGTTATGACTAGAAAAAAGCCACCATCGAAAGTGGCCTTTGACTTTGAAATAACCTTTGACCTTGAGATGAACTCTACCTGAAGTTGACCTTGACCTTTAAAATGACAGTTGACCTAAAATTAGCCTTTGAACTTGACATGGCCTTTGACCTTGACATGACCTTGACATTTGGGATGACCTGTGCCTTGCTATGATTGAACTCATATACACTCGGAACCACATCTGCCATAGTATATAAGATTTTGAAGATTAAAAACTTTGATTAACGCTCATTTGCATAATTTTGAAAAGCATGACCTTTCATTATAAAAAGGCGAGACTTCGTCTATAGAAGTATAATTGTGCTAAGTTTGGAGTTTCTACGTATGACACTTTTCAAATGTAATGTCCGACAAGCTTGCCTGTCAATCAAGAAAGAAAGAACGAAAGAAAGAAAGAAGGAAAGAAAGAATTCCTTGAAAATAAATATGTCTGTGTTGGCACACAGACATAATAAATAAATAAATAAGTAAGTAAATAAACAAACAAACAAACAAACAGATATATATATATATATATATATATATATATATATATATATATATATAGAGAGAGAGAGAGAGAGAGAGAGAGAGAGAGAGAGAGAGAGACGGACAGACAGCCAGATTTATTTTATCTATTTAAGAATTTTTTTTACCCTGGGTGGCCCTTTCAGAGCGCAGCTCTATTCTTCCAAGGGACCCAGCATACATCTCGATGAAATAAGAAAGTAGTGTTACATATATGATTAAACAGTAATTAAAATTAAAGAAATCTCAAACTGTTCATACTAAGACTATATACAAATAACGAAATCTACACGAATAAAACAGTTAGTAAAGATATGCTTGAAGCCCTTGAATTTCACTCACTATGACTATACAAAGGGATGGAATGAAACTGTTCTGAATATATTTCAAAACGAGTGTGCTCCAGGACAGTAAACATGACACTGTCATATGGTATTTCAACTTCATACCTTTGCCATAGTCATAGTGGATAAGATAAAAGATAAAACCCGTGTACGCAAGTCATTTCTGAGAGACAAACTACGGAATTCTTTTTTTTTTTATCCATAACTGTCAGTTACCGTTGTGGACTTTTTCACTGTAACAAATAATCAATTATTTTGACGTCAAGATCCATCGCATAAATTAATATTGGTGGCCTATCAGGATGAAACTTTGAAGCGGCAAGCGTCGTGAAAAACGCTGCCCTACCAGGGATGATAATCTGTTTTGTGTTCCATTACGGAAGTAGTTCAAAAAATGAACTTTCGAGCTGCATTTTATACAGAACTTTCCAAGCAGCGTTGAATAAAATGACTCTGTCATTTTGTTATTTTATGACATTCACACAAAAAGAGGCGCCACTGTGATGCTGCCGAGCACCTTTCCCGTGCAGGGCTTGTTGCACGAATCTTATCCTTATATGTTGTGCTACAATTAACCTATATAAGAATCTGGCCTGTGATATCTAAGCAACATGAAGAGCAAAAGATGGGTTCCAGTGAGTTGCAGTTTGACGAATACAGGTGTATTAGTTTGCATCGAATAGTAAAGAAGATTGTGCAACATCGTAGGTTTTTATTTTAATTTTTGGGCGGGGGTAGGGTTACATGTCGGTGCATGCAGCTGTAAAAAGTTAAGAGCACAAAGAATAAGGATATACTAAAAGACAACGCACGCTTATCGTTTATCAATTCCTCAACTAATTAAATGGTTTATGTCAGACAGGGAAGGTATTTTAGTAATAAAGCATGAACAACAGAAATCTCATAAAGACAGGTGTTACATGTATAGGAACGGACAGAAACAGCACTATTTGCAGACCAAGTATAGAGCATTTTAATATCTTAAAAGTCCGTCATCTGTAATGCGGGATACTGCGGAAGTTCAAGACCACCGTTATCGGCATGTTTTTTTCCTTGAAGTAAAATGATGAACGGAGGGAAATGAGGCCCGAAAGCTTTTTGTTCGTCATTAAAAACAGCAAAAAGTCTGAATAAGCTATGCACTGCTCATGAGAGAGAGAGAGAGAGAGAGAGAGAGATAGAGAGAGAGAGAGAGAGAGAGAGAGAGAGAGAGAGAGAGAGAGAGAGAGAGAGAGAGAGAGAGAGAGAGAGAGAGAGAGAGAGAGAGAGAGAGAGATAATCATTAACATTATGCCAATAGAGGTAGTTGAACAATTCATGAACATGAATCATGGTGCGACCTCGTGGTGGGCTCGGGAGTATCATTGCTTGTTCTCTAAGTTATGATACTGAGTCGCACATTATGGTGAAAGATATTTTCATAATGACAAAATGTTATATTATTTCACTTGATAATTGTATGTACAACATAAATTCATTTAATCCAGATTGAATAAAAAATTGAAAGCCGTATACTTTTAAGCTTCATACATGTATGCAATCATTTGCAAAGGTACGATTTCCGTTCGTATGGAAGATATAATCAACTTCTTTTTGGACTGCTGATAACTGTATCCACTTACAATGCTACTACAAAACCATGTACCCCCATAGCTGATGCCCATTGCACGTTTGTAAATGACGACAGTATTATGGAGTGTCGTTCACATGCTGACCCCTACATCAAATGATGAACAATTTGAAGAAAACCCATGTACCATGCAGTCAACGTGTCACTGTCAGACTGACGTGTAAGAGTCAAATGCTCATGTGTTAACAGCGATAACGTGTACAAGCTGCCAGTAGAGATAGGTTTGGAATTGGCATGTGTTTGAAGGGGGGTAAGGGGGGTTGCAGTACGCTGGTACAGGTAATTATTTTTCTAGAGTACGCAGTACGGAAAATAAAAATCTTTCAAAATTTTGGACAGTACGAAGTACGTAAAAAAAGAGGGCTTCCAGTACGCCAGTACGGTAAATAAAAAGCCTCAGTACGACAGTACGGGAAACCCCTTTCCCACCCTCATGTTTAAACAATGTGTCGTAGAAAAATAATGGACATCTACAGCTAGTTTTATTAGTAACCTAACCGCACATTTATTAACCACAAAAAGGCAGCAGTCAGCCGCCCTGGGCAGAATGGACACCTTCCAGTCTCTGTCCTTGTTGCTTCTACCTGTAATTCTCTTCATATGGGCCTTTCGACATGTATCATCATTGTTCGTGGGCCTGATTCACTTGCACCGCCTTGGGCCATGTCGCTGCATCAGCTAGACATTTCTTTGAATGGTTCTTTGCGGGAACTCTGTGGCCATATACCTGATACATTGCCACAGCTAATGGTTCGGAGATTCTTGACACAAAACATCTTGTCACAATCTTCATCTATACCCCTAAAAGACAGGTGACCCTACGTCACATCCTAAATGAATCATTGTCTCGCCCTGTGGTCTCGTGCTGGTACATTGCACTTCTGCAGTCACACCTTTAAGCACTTTGCCGGCATGGTACAGAGAGCATCTGGAATCCATATAATGGAAGAAATCCCGGTAAAAATTTCATGAACCATTTCCAATTGTACATACATACATACATATATATATATATATATATATATATATATATATATATATATATATATATATATATATATATATATATATATATATATGTATATATATAAAATATATATATGGGGGTGGGGGTGGAGGGTGTGTACAGAATCTCCTGTATGCTGTTTTGGAATCGACTAAGGTCCCTTCCCCAATCTAGGTGCAATAAATGTCTCGTCAGAGTATACAAAATTCATCAGGTGACGAATATGCAACTCACAGTGAAAGCAACATAGAAAAACACTCGTAAATTACTCATGCAGAATATTTTGAAAAGCCTGAATTACTTTTCGCCAAAAACGGGACACGGGTATGTCCGCGCCAGGAGTCTATCAGGTAATGACGGCGTACTTCATGTATTGTACCAGCCCTATGGGAAATAATCCTTGATGTGTTCACACATGGAAGTGTGCGAGATAAATGTGCTAAGGTATCAGCGGCCACTGACCTTGAGAACGACCTCCCGCAAAACAGTTTTGTCACCCGATTCCCGCCACTTATACCCAGTCTTGTCAAAGTTATATCTATTTAAGAATATTACATGTCGAAAATATGTCTGCTAAAGGTATAAATGTACATCTTTTCTACTTAAATTTCCTTCTACGCAATTTTATGGCCAGGACGACTATACATCCACGTGCTTTGCATGCATTTCATGGAAATTGAGTCTACCGATGTCACAGAACCAATTACCAGGGGAGCACGTTTCTGTATCACAAAGCGCTCATTTAATGCTGGTATTTAATTCAATATGAAGAAGATCTATCATATATTGGAGACTCAATTTGAATTATTGTACCTTTATATTAAATATCTTGAACATGTGCGGAAAGAACAGATAAGCAATATTTATTTCAGTTATACCCTACTGCAAGCTATCCATTTAGGTATTATTCCATTATTTCATACATGGTTTCGGTGGTACCCAAGCAATGCCTGCTCAGTTGCATGCCAAGGACAGTAGGTTGAATGTCGCCTTGACAGTATGTCAGGTTTTATTCCAAAAAGATAGCCTGGTGTTTTATAGCTGCCAAAGAATATACATATGCATGCATTGTCTATAGCTTTTTGATAAACGTGCGGTTGGGTTCATTTCAAAGAGCTTTCATGGCATCAATATGAAGAATTCTACCTGTTACTATATCTCCCATATTTTTGAATATGTGGCACTCACATTGTTTTTGTATATGATGTGACAAATACTTAAAACAATAAACTATGCATTTAGCACCACATTTCAGCTCACTCTTTCTCAAGCAGTATGTACCCATTTTGGTAGAAATGTGGTATTTCGTGTAACCCGCAGCAAAACTGAAATAGAGTAACACAGAAAGAAGGCAGAAATAAGCTAAAATTGTGAACGTAATAATAATATTATCTTTCCGAGAACACGGGTCTGAGAAGCTGCCAAACGCAGTGTTCCATGTATCCAATTTCACTGTATAAAGAAACGAACCCTCGACACACATTCACACACACACACATACACACGTGCACACACGCGAAGACATGCACGCACACACACAGTATGCCAGAAAGCTGGTTTTACATGTTTGAAAACCTAAATACACCAGAGGCTGACCCTGAACCACCTTGAAAATTGAAACGTCGTGTGAATGTTAACTGTATAACGAACCCTCGACACACACTCACACACACACGTGTACACACACGAAGACATGCGCGCACACACACAGTATGCCAGGAAGCTGGTTTTACATGTTTACATAAGCCTGGACACACCAGAGGCTGAACCTGAACCTCCTTGAAAATTGAAACATCGTGTGAATGTTAACTGTATGTATCTCCTTCTGGTGGGTAATATTTTCTTCATGAGCAGGGATCCCCGTAACTCAAAGGATACAGTTATTCTCGTCATTGATTTATTTTACTTTTTCTTCTCTTTAAGGTTGAACTTAAGCTACATTAATAATCCTGAATTGAAGTTGAATATATTGTTGTATTTGTGTCTTTTTGCCCAGAACCACTTCCTAGTGGTCATTACCCTATTCCACAGTCCGAACTCTTTACTCTCCATAAGCTAACCTGGCCCTGTCTAACCTATATACATTTGGTAGTGCTATTGTCCATATTGCACACGTTCCTCTGTAAAATTTTGACATAGGCTGTATTAGCCCAAACAAATTAAAGGGTCTTCAGCGGGTAACTACTTAGAACATGTTTCGGAGCCTATTACCCGTACATGTCTCTGAGAAGCGTCTCCTTGTCTAAGCTAAATATTCAGCAAAGACAACCCACATAATAATGAATAAATATGAACGTGGCAAATGTTGAATTAGCTAAATACATGAAATTTTGCTTATAAATGCAGAGCTTCATTATGAAAGAAGAATACCTGTCAAACAAACCATAATTACTAAATTTGTATATTACAGGTTCAGATAAGAACAATTTGACTTACCACTGAACCAATATGTACCCTTTCTAGCTGGATGGCTTATCCTAGTTAAACCACCCGCCAGTGTATAACTGAAGTGGAAACAAGCTGGGGCATTATATTCATTCCCAGTGATTGTAAAATAAACAGTTGCAGCTAGATCACCTGTACAAACCAAGGGAAGTCCTAACAAGGACTGCAACAATAGACATCCTGCACCAGAAATGCAAAACAAACTCCATGATGACACATACTCCTCACTTTGAAAGTCTACAAATAATTAAGTTCTATTTCACTGCCAACCCTGAGTCAATGTCTCAACGTAATGTGTCAGGTTTATGACATTTGAGAAAATACTGTCAATTTTGAGCAATTTTTTTAATATTGAGCAAATGTGCATTTAGGCATGTCAGAAAAGAATGAAGGTCATTAGCATTTATGCCAAAAACATGTTATCAAAACAACTTTTCTTAACAGAGTTCAAAGTACAATTAGGCAAACATGTAACTGTCGTAGGCCGCTGCTTGCTGCCCATAGCCCCAGGGAAGTTAAACCTGACAGAAAACATGGAAGCCTAAAATGTCTGAAAGTGAATATTAAAACAGAATGATGCCAAAAGATAAAGTTAAGTAGCAAAACAGACAAGTCTAAAAACTGTAAATTATTGTAAACAAACTTTCCAATAATCTTTGGATGTTAACAGCAAAATTATAGGGCAAGTCAGAAAAGAATGAAAGTCATTTGTATTTAAGTCAAGAGAATGCATTGCCTCCTAAGCATCCCCCAGACTTGCTATTGCTTTCTTATGTGGGCGCTCGTCGGGGTCTGCCGTTTATCGGAGGGTCAGGCTGCCGACTGTGCGATCGTGCACGCAGACATAATTGGTAAAACAATGCGGATGCACAATAGCATACTGGGAAGTAACGCTAATTGCGCAACAGTTGTATCCAAGCAATTACAGGATTAAGGAGAAGGCGAGGCGTGGCTTGACCGCGGTCAATTGTGTCTTCATGGTTCAGACAGTAGCGGTAAATCTTGAGAATTGCGTAACCTAATTAGGCGGCTAATTAATTGCTTGTATATTGGACATAAGAAAGACAATCATGAAGAGGGAAGAACTGGGAAAATTGCTGGAAGACTGCCTGAGGAAGGCAAACATGCAGGTTATTCCTTCGGGCGAGCAGATCGATGCAATTCAAAGTGCAGCAGTGGAACGACGGGACACGCTCTTGGTCCTGCCGACTGGAAGCGGCAAGTCGCTAACTTTTCAGATACTCCCCTCGTTGCTGCAGTCGATGGGAAGAGAGAAAGCCATTATTCTGCTAATACGGTTCCGCCCGCGTTCAAGTTATCAAACATCAAACGCACCAACGCTTCCCAAACGATCCTCAAACGCAAACGAGAAAACTCAAACGCGTTGCAACTGCGTTGCAAACTCTTTTTTACAAACGCGTTTCAAACGCTCTGATAATAAAAACGTTTCAAATTAAAGGCTTCACCAAACGCATTTCAAACACTTTCACAAATGCATTTCAAACACATCCAAATCAACAAGCTGTGCGTTCAGTTACTTTAATACGTAAACCTAACAGAAAACAAGCTATCCTAAAATGTCTGAAAGGTGAACATTAAAACAGAATGATGCCAAAAGATAAAATGAAGTAGCAAAACAGGCAAGTCTACAATCTCTAAAATTATTGAAGCCAAACATTCTTACCATCTCCGGATATTTACAGCAAAATTTGTAGAAATATTCGATCAAAAGTACATCTTTGAATCCTCTTGACTCAAGTTTATTGTAAATAAATTTGGTTCTAGATGCAAAGTCCTGAAATTTGGAACAAATACGACCAAATCTCAAAATCTGTGACAAAAACGTATTATATCCAATAGTTTCCGAAATATTACTGCCCAGGAAAGGTTAATTAACTACTTCAAAGTTAAACTCATCTATTTTGTGATAGACTTTAATACAAAACCTGTCATTAGTGACCTGAATATCCAAGTCTAAAAACACATCTCTGAAACCATCTGAATTGTTACCCTCCAAAGGGATATCTTTTGGGTAAATTTCTTTAGAAATTTCACTGAAAATTTGTACATTTACACTAGCAATGTCATCAATATATCTTGCGTTGTTTGATAATTTTGTAGCCATTCAAAAGTCCTTTTTCATCAATTTATCCATATACTTAAATTCAAGCCAGGTTATATATAAATCTGCCAGCAAAGGGGGGCAGTTGCTACCCATTGGAATGCCTTTTATTTGTTGAAAAACAAATGGTCGGCATTGAACAAAAGTATTATCCAAAAGAAATTTTGTAGCATCTATCGAAGTTTTATTAGTGTAAGATTTAACATTACTTTTTGAATATTTATCGTGTGACCAATATGCTTTCTTTTTATATGAATTAATATTTATGTATTGTTTACCATTATGTTTAAACATTTTGCTTATTCATTCTGAAAGTGAACTTTTGACTTCATCTATGGGGAGATTTGTGTACAGTGTAGAAAAATCAAAACATTTGATTTTTTTTGCTTTTACATCTTTGATTTTAGATACAAACTCGGAAGACTTGCTTATACTCCAAAAACAATTTATTTCACAGTGTCTAGAAATTGCATTACAGTTTTTACGAAAATGGTTCCTGCGTTTTGCAGCATCTTCAGAGACTGCTTTTTTTCAGAAATATCGAGCCCTAATCAGGTAGGCATACACCTTGACTCACAGGAACCTTTCTCAGTGACGGCAGTCTTCCTGCGATAATACGCATGCGTAGCATACCATATTCGGAATACAAACGGCTTATGTGTTCCGAAAGTAGCATACCACGTATGTGTATTGGCGCCAATTTTGTCATTCTGTACGTGATAATATACGGTATCACTTTGCCAGTCTGAACGGTAAATTCGCATTTTACTAGCAAATGACTATAGAGTCTGAACGCACAATACGATATTTTTCCGATTGTATTTTTGTACGGATATTACTTCCGAACATGATACGCATGTTGCGTTCAGACATGTGCAAAAATATCGGTATGTTAACACTGCCATATAAAATCCGGTAAGAATCCACCTGTAGCAGCATGATTTTTTTCCGGGAAAAAATATTCGATTTTTTTTTTTTTTTTTTTTTGCGCATAGAGGAGAAATGGTATGTGGTCTGAATGGTACATTCGGATTCTGTGCGTAAAAATTACTGTCATTTTATGAAGTGTGAACGCAGTATATGACTGATTGGGCAGTGACACATCGCTAATCACACAACAAAATGGTGCCTATGACCATGTAAATTGACAATGACATGCTTGTGCTTGGACTGGATAGCACCAATGATCTGCCTTTATAAGTGGAGGACAATAGAAATACGTTTGCAGACAATGACGTTAGTTCTCATTCTCAACTACAGATGAAAGTGTGCGTCACAATGCAGCTGACGCAACCACTGTGAACTCAAAGTTTTAGCACTGTAAAACCATTCCGCATTCATTTTCTGTGTCTGTTGTTTCACAATTTTCAGTCTAAAAGTAGGACCCAGGGTGAGCAGAAAAATGTTCGGACATACGCCTTTCCATCAGTGCGGATGTGCGCTGTGCTTCTAGCATTCTGCGTGGTAAATGTTTCTCTGTCTCTTTCGCTCGTTCTCTGAATCTCTCTTTTCGTTTGGTTAAAACAACTGCCTTTGAGTGTGTGCACAAATTCAGGAAGATAAGTCTTTTATTAAGCGATATAGCAGGCATCTATAGAGTGCTGATAATAATCTGAAATGGCCATTTCTGGAAAGCAACATACGGAAATTCTAGAATAATCATTTTCTTTGAGTTACATGTAGAAGGAAATCGGCTCTATAAGGTATCAGATTTAACACTATTGATACTCATTCTGTAGTCATCTCAATGCAGATGCTTTAATACAGAAAATATCCATGGCCATTATCATTATTAAAGATCATTGTCATAGAAGTGTTTCCTCAATTGTTGGATCAAATGGCGTATTCGCCGAAGTGTGAATTTTGTGATTTATTTTATCATTGTGTCACATTAAGTCCACGTCTTTTCATGCACGAATTCTAACCAAGCTGATAATCATTACCCATGCATTTGTCAGAAGAGTTACGTCACGCATACATTGGAACTGTTAACAAAATACTGTAAATTGCTTTAATTTCGCTGTATTCTTATTTTCGCTTATTTCGCTAATGGCACAAAACCGTGAAAATAAAAACACAGTGAAATAGTATTTTAACATTGTTTGAATGGGAATTATGTCCAAAACAGTGAAATTAAAACTACAGTGAAATGTGAAAAATACAAAAAACCGTGAAAATTTATACACGCTAAAATAAAACAATTTACAGTATTTCAAAATGTAAATCAAGAGTTAGTTATTTTACCCAGTTGACTTGATTCATCATGCAACGGTGGTAACCCTAAGGATTTGAGGCAAACGGACATCCATTGCCTTAATTTTGTTTGGCAGGGGGTGTTGATACCTTCCGTACAACTATGGGGCAAGGGGTTGCCATATTCCGTAATGAACCGCCTTTAAGTTTAACAATCTGTTCCTCGCACAGAGAATAAAGAATTATCCGTGTAGCGCACAGAGAGGAAATCTCGTGTAGCCATACTTCGCAAAACTTATTGTCCGTGCCCAGACCAGACATGGTGTGCATACCCCAATCACGAAATTGTTTTTAGTAAGTTAATATATTGAACAAATGTCATCATTTTTATCCATTTATAAGTTATCGAGTGGTAAACCATCTGATTTTCATTGGCATAAAATGTAACTTATTTCCTATAGTCTGTCCCAGGTAATTTATTTCCTGTCATTTGTATGGAAACATTTTTTCCTGTACCAGTGTAACAGGACGCTCCCGCCCAGTATTACTAGTAGACAGGATTTAGGAATCGGAAAATTACATTTTCCCATAAAGCTTGGTGTGCCTGCTATATTTACTCCATTATAAATTTGTCCAAATTTTCGGTCTGTTTTTGAGAAATCGGATGCGCAAAACACACATGCTCACCTTGTGGCCAGCTAATACAGCGAGGCTCAGAACTTCCTGTCTTACAAGGCATTGGAGGCGGGGACAAGTGAGGCTCCCGCGTACCCGCTCGAACGCCATTCACTGAAGACATGCCATATAACTGCTGAATTTTACCCATACGTCGGCGGTATCGGTTCTCCTGGTATCACCTTTGTATGTACAGGTATCAACCGCCAGGTAGCGGTGGTGGTGGCCCTGATCCATCTCTCCTTGCTGAATTAATTTATTGGAGATTTCACAGTTTTCACGAGTATTCACTATTATATCTGCTCACAATGCTTCAACAATGAAAAAAGGCCTTATTTTTGTCATTTCTCTTTTAAATTACAGGGTTCGTTGCTCGAGTCTGGACAGAAAATGTACTGAAATCAAGATGGCCAAAAGACATCGATCCCACATAGCTCGGTATATCTGCACCAGCTTTACTATATAATTAAAAATTAATAATGAAAAAGATAAAAAAGTGGATGGCTTGTCTACATCGAGAAGTTGCTGTTTTTTCATAACATCGCCAATGGTATCATATGACCAATAAAGTTTAACATTTTCGGTGGATATTAATCACGAACGCCGCTATCAAATTTCCAATAAAATTTTAGATTTCCGTTGGTTGTATGGTATTATGTATCGAGATACCCAATAGCCTTTATATTGTTTAGTTCTGTGTTTTGCATATATTTTCCGTATGATTTTTATTGTTGTAATGCTTTATGAATTGCAGTCGTTTGACCCTCATGGCCAGTATTCTGAGTTATGTTTTTTAACAACAGGAAGCTACATGTGGAATGTTCTGGCTCCACGATTTTCACATTTTGTATGTGCCCACGTCGCTCATACTGAATAATCCGTAGCCGACACTTGCTTCCTTTTGAATTCAAATCTTGAACATCTTCAAAACTATTACATAGAAACAGAGATATGATTCAAATGTCTCCCATTCTGTATGCAGTAAGGCCCAGATGAAATCATAGTGCTTTACATCATACTTATTTCGATCATTTTAAATCTGAGTAGGCCTGTATCCAAAGCGGTAATGTGTTAAGATGCCATATGAACTTTTGCTTATATGGTCTCGTGATTTCACATAAATCAACACCGAGCAAATCACTCAGTAATTGTAATTATGCTGATGAGGATTATTAGCAAATACCAGCCTCTAATATCGTCAGGACTATGATAGATGTGCAGCGTTCAGTTGCTATATTGAAAATCATGCTAAGAAGTGAATGCACGTAGAAGCGAAGTTAAAATGGCATTTTTTAAAAAATACTAATAGATTTTGCTCAGCAGCGGATCTCTGTTTTCTTGTCTTGTCTTTTGCCTTCGTTTCGTATGTATTGGTCATGTTAGTTTTAGGTCCATCTTCTAAAAGATGCTCGTAATCTTTACAAAGACTTTGCACTGGCAAGGTCGATTTATGACGACAGAGTCGCCCTGACAGCAGATGGCACCGACCTCACGTGCCATGCTTGGCATCATCAAAATGTCAAAGCTTTCATCTTCCTTCTCGTCAGACATGGACACCAATTATGTCTTTTTTTTTTTCAAAGTGAACGATACATATTTTTCATGAATTGATACATGCTGGGCTAGATCACACATAGAGAATCCTACGTGACTGAGAGTGATTTATGTAAAGTTTTCTCTCACGAGGGATCGTTTTTGGTCACCGTAGGTCACGAGTGATTTTCCATATCCAACGATCCCGAATAGAGAAAAATAGTAACTCACTCTCTAACGATATAAGGTTTTGTTTATTCTATGCTTAATAGACCAGTTCATAGGACTCGGGTTTGTTCGGTTCACTTCGGGAAGCGTACCCTGCTTTGTTTACAATTTTGTGCTCGAACACGCTGGCCGGATCACACGTGGAAGGATCAGAAAGTAAAATACAGGATGTGCTTGGTTTTAATGCAAAATCGAACTGTCAGCAAACTAAAATGCACGTTTCACCACTGATTTCACATTTTGGGTCAAAGCTTTGCACTGTTTTAGTACAATACATGCTGTAATCACCAGCGTTAGCCGTGGCATCCGTTGCAAACATGAAACCGCCATGTGTCAGACTTGGCCTCTCGCTGATTGGACAATCAGGCCAACAATGGAATATGTGAATAATTACGGTCCGGAAAAGTTAGGTACAACTCAATATGAACATGTCAATTGGGTATTAATCGCAAAAAAAAAAAAAAAAAAAAAAAAAAAAAAAAACCGTCTTAGGCCTATTTAACCCCCCCCAGTCATGTGATCTACAGTGATCACAGGCCGTTCTACACCGTATAGATTTATTGCCCACCCACATGCCCGTGTAGAACGGTCACGTGCATGCCCTACTTTCGCGCTGACCACTTTTTCATGCGTGTGCACCTAGGATGTTGATTTATCGTCTGCTGCGGTATTCATCGTTGATTGCTGTTTCGACACAACACTATCCTTTTTTATGTGAAATGGTGGCTAATACTCTAGAATGCACATGCATGGGATAAAAATAAAGCAACACTCTTGCAATTACCTGGCCGTAAATTCTACATAGCACTCGCGTAGCCGTGGAGCGGAAGGATACACTCGATGGTCCGCCTGCGACGGGCTGCATCTCGTGTATCCTTCCGCTCCACGGTTACGCTCGTGCCATGCAGAATTTACGGCCAGGCACTTACACTCGTGTAGTTTTATTATTTCGAATTTCACTCTAGAAAATTATAATAGACCAGTTCAGAGGACTCGGTTTTATTTGGTTCACTTCGGGAATCGCACCACGCTTTGTTTACGCAGGGAGGTGGTTTACGTTTTGTGCTCGACCTCGCTGACCGGATTTAACAGAAAATCAAACTGTCAGCAAAATAAAAATGCATGTTTCACCAATGATGTGACATTTTAGGTAAAACATTTGAACTGTTCAGTACAATCCATGCTGTTATCACCAGCGTAAGCCCTGGCATCGGTTGTAAACATGAAGGCGTGGGCCAGACTCGGCCACTTGCTGATTGGACGATCAGGCCAAAAATGGAATGCATAATTAGTTATGGTCCGGAAAAGTTCGGTACAACTCGGTATGAACAGGTCTATTCACCTTCAAACATAGAATAAATGTAGTTAACAAACTTTATTCCCTGGAGACTGATAAATAAAACAAGCAGGCAAACGGGTGACATTTACGGCACCACGCTATTTCCAGTTTGTTTGTTTTTGTTTGTTTGTTTTTGTTGTTTAACACTTTCACTGCCAGTTTCTGCAATGGTCTATGTGCTTTAAATGAACAAAACAATAGCTGTTCCACATTGCTTGTAAAGTCACCTTTCATTCAAGACCCAGCATGTTTGTATCTGTAGAGAACGCAAAAATGGCCAAGGTTATGTCTATGGCTGCAGAGAACATATAGAATGCTCCGGGTCCCCAGCTTTCCTAGGCGCGCTTTGGGCCCATTCGTCAGTCAAAATTTGGCACCAAAAAGGTTAACGACGGGTTAAGTTAGTGTGCAGATAAGCTTTCTGACGGTTGAATACTAATTTTTATTTCGTTTTTTTTTTTCCACGAAATCTTTCCTTCTTTATACGGCCAAATACTTTTTGGGGGGACGCTATATAATGCCCAGAAGCATGGCAGCAGCCTTATGGATGGCATTCAATTAAATGCCAACAATCAGAAAAAAGAGCTGAGACTTTGATTGGAAAAGAACTGATCGAGTCAACTCACAGAGTGGGCCAGGGGGACGGGTGGGTTCGGGAGGGAGTATCTCCCCTCACGAAAAAATTAGCTCAGCCGATTTATCAATGACTCGAGCTGACAGAATGGTCCGCTGTCCGTCCACAATTCACATTTTCGATTTCTTCTCCAAAACATTCAGCTACATCCACTTCAGATATAGATGTACTATTGGTGGGTCTCTTCCAGGCTGGTTCAACTGGTCACGCTCCTGCAATTTTCAGATTTTTTAAAATGATTTTTATGTTTGGTTTCATTTTCTGGCAAAATCTTTAAAAATTCTTCTTCAAAACCGTTTGGCCAACTGCTTTGAAATTGCACAGGAACACTCCTGGGGGACCCTTAGGCTTTAATTTGTTCAGCAGGTGGCGCTAGGAGTTCAATATTTTTGGCGTTTTTGCTACTTGTGACTTGTCTGAATCTGACATGCAGATTTTGCTCAAACGTGTTGGAAATGTGCCTGATCAAACAATGTTTTTAAATAAGTGGTGATACTCTGGATCCCTTATTTTTAAAGAATTTTTCAATTACAGTACTTGTAAGTCATTGCATACTTGCCTATTGATTGCTATGCAAATCAATGGGGATTGTAGTGGTAATTCATATTTTGGACTTCTCCAAAAACCATAAGCCGGATCAACTTTAAAGTTGGGTCGGTCCGCACCAAGTTTGTTCAAATGGAAATGCTCCAATGATTTTTTGTTATTTTTTTGGGGGGGGGGGCAAAATCTTTAAAATCTTATCCAAATCCACTTGGCCAATTGCTTCAAAATTGCATAGGAACACTTCTTGGGATCTTAATTTGTTCAACAGGTGGCGCTGGATCTTTTTATGTTGTAACAAATTTTCGAGTGTTTCGCAATTTCGACATATCCTCCCAAAACCGTCACTTAGATTATGCTGGAATGTACCTTGTGGAAGAGCTAAACTTCGTTTTAAATAGGTGGTGATATCATTTATCCCCAATTTGTATAAAGAGTGTTTAATTTTGGGTTCTTGTCTGTTAATGCATGCATTCCTATTGATTACCATGTGAGGCAATGGGGATTCCAACGGTGATTCACAATTTACACTTCTCCAAAAACCACTAGACATAATCTATGCTCAGATTGTTCAAATAGGCGGCACAAAAGTGATTTTTTGATAATTTATTTTGCAAAATCTTAAGAAAAATCTTATATTAAACCGCTTGGTCTAGTAATTTGAAAGTGCATAGGACCGCTTAAAGCCCCCCCTCCGGTTAATTTGTTAAACATGAAGCGCTGTAATTTTTTCCCATTTAAAAATGTGTTTGTACTATTTTCGAATTTTTCAAAAACCGTTACTCAGATTAGGCCGATATATTGTGGAAATGTTCTTGTGGAAAGGTCTTTTCACTAGGTGGCGTTACTGTGGATTCCTGATTTTTAAAGAATATTTCATTAGGGGCACTTTATATTGGTTTATACATACATTCCTGTTGTAGCCAATTGTTTTGCAGTTGCATAGGGATACGTCTGGATATGAGTGTCAGTCTTGAACAGTACATCGGTACTGAATCTTTCTGTTCACTTGACAACTTGACAACTTTTTAGCTAGGACCTTGATGCTAGTCGTGGTATATGCTGACCAGATTTACAAAGTGCATGTGTGACCTTGACTTTAGGTCACAGGATCAGTTTCATGAATTTCAATGTTCACTTACTAATCGATAACTTAAAAAAATATTTGAGCTCGGGTTTATTTGAGCTAGTACTTCGACTATGGAGGAAACACTTCGATATGTGTCCATGAAAGTCTTCAAGAAAAGTGACCGTGACCTAATTCCAAAGGTCACAGAACCACTTCATTTTGTGCATGCCAGATCAGCTGAGCACAGGCTTGTCACAGTCCTCTTGTTCAAAAATGGTTCTTAAGTGATGCAATCAGGTGCAATATGAGACCAAAAATTAACTCCTGAGCGGGGTTTTACTCTGAAAACCCTATATTTCCGACTTTTTCCTGACTTTATTAGATTAACGTAGATTTTGGTATATTAAGAAAATAATAGCGTATGACGCAGTTGGATCGAAACTGACGTAAACCTCGCTAGAAAGTCGCAACACTGATTTAATTGTGTCTTTTTATGCGGAGGAATGAACAGGTTAAAATTATGCAAATTAGGGATACTTTCAATTCCAAATGTTCAATATCTTAAAAAATTTTAACACAGAGAAATGCTGTTATATGGACCATATTGCGCATCTAGTGAATGTTCAACAAAAGTTGTAGCATTTTAAAGTATGCCAATTATGGTATTTAAATATTTAAAAAAAAACTATAAGAGATTTAGATCCTATTTCAACTACCACACACATGTGATTCACCGTCGTGCATCTGACGAAATGTAAAGAATATAGATGAGGCATTTTTAATAGTGCTAAATTGTGATTTCAACCAAGCTTATCTTGCCATATACTCCAAATAATACAGAGACCAGAAAATATTCAGTCGTTCCGAATCACTCAACATTGAGTGGTGTATTATTAGATCATATTCATGTTGATGCGATCCTTATTGAGTCGAATGTTCTTCTTTATTCGCCGTGACATCTGATATTTCACACAAAATCTGGAACATCAGTCAATAAGTTCGATAGGCAGAGGGTAAGGTTGCCAGTGTGTGTAGGATTCGCGAAAGAAATCTCAGTTCGCCGGACGTTTGAAGCGACCTGTTCCAGTTTGCAGTCCGACGTGCACCGAAGACAAATGCAAGCCATGTGCACACAGTGATAAGAGTGATATGGTTTCAAAGGCCCCTGCCGAGCTGTATCATTGACTACCTTCGTGTAGCAAGGGATTCGTGTACATGCCGAAATTTCAGTATAATATGACGCATGCGGGCTATAACAACATCTAATGATTCCTAATTTTGTGATTGTGAGCGGCATGGAGCATGTCGTCTGAGGATCTGCATCTGCGGTACATCCATCGTAAGTCTCTACTGTTCCATGACTGAATGCAAAAGATTTGGTTAGCTTATACCAATGAGAGTATCCGACTGCAACAAAATGAAAATATCTTTAAGAAAGCCTTTTTCTCCCAGATGTTTTGCAGATCCAGCCGAAAATCAATGCGCACGACACGTGGCCATTTAACTTCATAATGCAGGGTTAACACCAAAGAGATAAATATTCTAAGCGAGGGAAGGTTTAAAAAGCCACACAAAAAGTGTGTTTTTTCTTTATTTTTTTTAAATCCCCTTTTAAAATTTTTTACTTATAAAATAACACTTGAAACTATTTTTCGTAACATTACACGTTTTACCCATTTGAAGGAGTCTGGCACATTTGGTTTGTTCTACTTGACAGCTTATTATACTCTTCACTATATCTTAGTGGTTGCTTGGTCATGGTTTTTCACTTTTTCAATAAAAACACTTAAGGTTCCAAATGGATATATTCACAGCTTATATTTGGAATATAGCGATTATTAGCGGAGCTATACATCGTTGCTTGTACATGTGTGATATTATTACAGAATCGTCTGTTCAAAGGTCTCAGTTGTGCCGTACTGCCATACATTGGCCCTTAAGTTTATGGATCTTAGGTGTAAATCTCTATTCTTTTTACCAGAACTCCAAAAGATTTTTTTCAGGCAGTTTCATTTTTCATTTTGACCAGACGGGCGTTTTACTTGCATGAAAATATTAATAGCACAATGTTTAGGAAAACATTTTTACCCGGGACAATAACATATGCGTGGTCCCGTATATGTGTTGAGATGATCACAGTTAACACACAAATCCACTGAAGATATTTTCACTCAATTTGCATGAAGGAATCTACATATGCATCTTCTGCCTTCGGTCTAGTTTTTGGTTGTTTCAATGATATGGAATATCCTTAGGATGTCCGGAGATTTTTGACAGGTAAAGATCTGCTAAAATGACACTGACCGCGATGTGTTGGATCCTTTTTTCAAAACCGACAAAGCCATTAACTGCAATTGACCTGAATATATGTTGACCTCAGTAATAGGGTCAGTGACCCAGGTCAAAGGTCAAGGTCAAATTTACGAAATTGTCACCACCTCAGGATTCCAAAAAACGCAGAAATTAGGGCACACTTTTTTTAAAAATTCATTTTATAATCCCCCCGCCAAAAAAAAAAGCAGAAACATATGCTCTTTCTCTCAAAATCTTTTTCGGGTCTTGTTTTTCATTTGGGAAGGGTGGGGCGTGGTTGTTGAAAGGGCTTTTCCTGACCCATGCCTCCTTACCGAAATTGATTTTTGAGCCAAATGAAAAGATAAATACGTTTTAAATATAATTTGATCCACTTTTTTGCTCAGATTTCATTCAAATTTTACATACCTATTTATCTACTTGCTTGGAATTTAGACCACCGGGTGTCATATTTTACTTTTGAAGCAAATCAAAATCTAGCGCCCCCTCCCCCCATACAGATTAATACTTTATGGATGGGCCAGGCTGCAGAAAACGACCAACACATGCAAACGCAACATGGGTCATAATGATGCAAGATTTTGTACACGAGGGACTGAGGTGAAGGAACTCTTCATTTTTCCTCAACTCTTGTGAGCATGGTTGTTAATTTTGTCTGACCAAGCGTGTCATTAGCTCATCAGTGGGTGGCGAAGAACACATTATTGGGCACTTACGCTTCATAACACCAAAAATTAACAAATAGACCCCCTAACCAGTGGTCGTGCGGTTGCTCATAATGGCAGAGTGGTTTTGACCATTTTGTACCTTTTCACACTTGTGGTATTTCAAGTTTGATCAGTTCCTGTTTATGGCCGTGTACCAGCTGCCACGACATCTGAAGGCCCACCGACAGGAGCACACATATTTTGCGGTGCAGCTGTCAATCTTCGCGGAGTTCTTGGTATAGGGTCAGTAAATTTGAAATGAATTAAAGGCACAAAATTATTTGTGCTAAAGATACATCCATGCTTGTATTTCATAGCGAACGTTTTCGTATATTTATTGTTCGGCAGTGTCTTCGTGCAAAGGAAATTTCAGCAGAAGTCCCCTGGTTTTACAACTGATCGAAATGGAAGACGATCAGGTAGTCATTCTATAAGTCCGTGTAAGACAACTCTTGATTTATGTGTGTCCTCGAAGGCCATGGCATAAAGTAGGTGGGTGTGGATCTCAATACCAATTATATACGTGACTGCTCACACTCAATTATCGACTACTTTGATCTTATTAACACAGCGTATCCGCTCACACATCTCCCAGCAATGCTTCCTTGGGAGTCGACTCCTGCCGTGAACATTCCAACAAAACTCCTCATCTGTCCTACAGAAGGAGGTCAAACAATTTGCAAGTTAGATGTGTTGTTTTACCAAATATTTTCTCTAATTTGGTTGACCCCCTCAGTGCCAATTCTCGTTGATGCAGAAGAAAATTAAGCGCTTTTAACATAGGGTGTTTTCTCTGTCTCTCATGCTGCATGTTTCGTCACTTCTTGAATGACAAAAACCCTCTCTGCGAAAATTCGACGCTGCTTTTATCTGATATAAGATTTTTTGAATGCTTGCCACGTGAAAATGATTTGCTCCCATCTTGAAGTATTTTCCACATTTGGTTTCTCAGACCTGGCAAAAAAAGAAAGAAAGAAAGAAAGAAAGAAAACTGCTGATTATTGAAGGCTAAGGTGTAGGCCGCTTTTGCACACTTTGTTACAACAGTTTCCCTATTTATTATTATGTCCGGGTGCGAACCCGGACATTTTGTTTTTCTATGAATTCTTTTTTCTTTCTTTCTTTCTTTCTTCTTTACGACCAAATTTGTCCGGAGTTTTTCTCGGACACTGTTATTCCGAAAACCACCAAACTTGCCTGACTGATCTACCAGTGAAATTGTGCATATCGTTTGGAATAGTCATTTATAGTTTAAAAATTGTATTAAAAATTTATAGTTTAAATTTATGCAAATTGGGGGCAATTAAAATGTTAAAAGCTCCATATCTTTCAAACTATTGCTGATAGGTACAAAAGTTCAATGTGCATGTGTAGATTAAATTATTCTTATTAGGGGCATTGAAAAATTTAAAAGTGGAACTGTGATCATGTTGGGCTCCAATTGTACCTTATGTAACACTGCACATTTATGGAATTTAAATGTAACTTCTAAGTTGAAGTTGAAGTTGAAGTTTAGAAGTTGAAGTTTATTTTCATAAATACATCATTCAAACTATACAGCAAATGAAATTTGAGGGTAGAAACCTTGATGGGCTTATATGACCCTCGGCCATGAAAACTCAAGATACAAAATAAACATTTGCAATAGTATAAGTACAGACACTTCTGGTATTTCTAACTTATACAATAATCAACATAATCACTTCAGATACTCCACACTTCATAAACATGTTTACGTTAATGACAAAATATTAGTGCAAAGTGTACAAAGGAAAAGGGTTGATGATATTCTTTCATAAATGATATGATAGAATAACTTACATCTTTAGAATGTTTCTTAGTTTTCTTTTAAAGATATGAAGGGATGGTGCTTGTCTTATGTGATGTGGAATTTCATTCCATACAATTGGTGCATTAAATTTAATGGAAAAAAATGATTTATTGGTACGGTAATTGAAAATATGAACATTACTTTTCTGTCTGGTATCATAACCATGGATATTCTGATTTTCAACAAATAAATCCCGTATAAAATTTGGGATAAGATTATTAATAGTTTTATACATAAACACACCAGTAACAAATTTGTGTATTGATTCGAATTTCATAATATGTAGATCATAGAAAATTTGCGCAGTATGCTCATTGTAGCTGGAATTTGATATTATACGTACAATTCTTTTCTGAAGTTTAACTAAACAATCCAAATTTGACCTATAATTAGCAGCCCATGTGATATTACAGTAAGTAAAATATGGATAAATCAAAGCATAGTATAAATTTCTTAAAATAGTAGTACCCATACTTTGTTTCACCTTTTTCAAAATCCCAATTACTTTGCTGATTTTTCCAGATATATATGCTATATGAGATTTCCAGTTTAAATGGTCGTCCATCCATATGCCTAAGAACTTTACTTTTGTTACCTGCTGAATTATAGAATCATCGATTGAAATTTCAAAATTACCATAATTTTTCTTTCTTAAATGATACACCATATAATTGGTTTTCTCCACATTGACAGAAAGCTTATTAACCTGAAACCATTTGGAAACCATAACTAAGGCTTGGTTAACATTTTGTAATAAGTGTTCAAAATTTTTATCAGAGAAAAATAAACTAGTGTCATCTGCAAATAGTAGACACAAACATTCTGGACATGCTACAAATAAATCATTTACGTATAAAAGGAACAATAACGGACCCAAAATTGATCCTTGAGGGACACCATGTGTTATTGTTAACAAATTAGACTTCGTGTTTTGATAATGAACATATTGCTGACGCTCTGATAAATATGATGAGAACCACTGAAGTGGCACACCTCTGATACCATATGAATTTAGCTTGTTTAATAATATATTATGATCAACAGTATCGAAAGCTTTTGAAAGGTCAAGAAAAATACCAATGGAATGTTCTTGTTTCTCAAGGGCTTCTGCTATCCTGTTTGATAAGAAACTTACTGCTAGGTCAGTGTTATATTGCTTGCGAAAACCAAATTGAAATTGATATAATATATGTAATTTATCTAAATATGATAGAAGTTGATTGTATGCTACTTTTTCAAACAATTTTGAAAAACATGTAAGTAAAGAAATAGGTCTATAATTTGAAAAAAATTCGCGGTCACCTTTTTTAAACAATGGAAGAACTTTTGCAATTTTCAAATCATTAGGAAAAATACCAGTTTCTAAAGATACATTGATAATATGAGTTAGGGACGTAATTATTTCAGTTGACACATATTTGACGACTTTAGGTTTTATATCGTCACAACCAGGACTAGAATCTCTCAATGAATTTATCAATATCTGAATATCATTATCAGTAACAGGTGAAAAAAAGAAAGAATTAATATACTGGGCCTGCAAGAAAAATTCAGGTTTGATTCCTACATCTCGGATATTTTTGGCAAGATTGGAACCAACAGTTGTGAAGTACAGGTTAAATTGGTTTGCTATATCTTTTGCTTCTGTTAGAATTTTATTATTGTGCTTAAATCTGCTGGTTTTTGTAGTCACTTTATGTTTATTTATGATCCCATTTATAACTTTCCACACTTGAGACAAGTTTTGTTTATTTTGTTCAAAAATATTACTATAATAACTCCTTTCTGCGATTCGCAAAAGATGCGTCAGACGATTTCGATAAGAGGTGTATTTTGATTTATTTTTGTTTCTTTTTTGATACAATTTGTTTTTCCTTTTTATTGAATTTAGCAAGCCTTCTGTAAGCCATGGTTTTCTCAATTTATATGCAGATGAAAAAGCTCTGACAGGAATTGCTTTTGTATAATGATGTTGAAAATCATTCAAAAATACTGAAAAAGCTTCATTTGGATCACGACTTAACATAACAGAGTCCCAGTTATGTGAGCTAAGACGGACTTTTAGATCATTTAGAGTTTTATCGTTTATAATTTGTTTGAAATGAGGTAGAGGTTTAGTTACATTTAATTTTTTAACACATATACGGAAAATGGGGAAATGGTCTGAGATGTCTGTGTATAATATACCATTGATAGGAATGTTTTCAGAGTCGGATACGTTGCTGAAAATATTATCAATAAGAGTAGCAGTGTTGTCTGTTACGCGGGTGGGTCTATTTATGGATGGCAAATAAAAGTTTGAAAACATAAGGTCCAAAAAAGATGAGGTTCCTAAATGAGTTTCATTGTTTAGCAAATTAATATTAAAATCACCCATTAAGTAACAGGATTTCTTTTCAAACTTCATGGTATCTAACATATTTTCCAGTTGGGCATTGAAACTATCAACAGAGGCACCTGGCGGTCTATAAATAACTCCCACTATGATATTTTCAGAAGGTAAAGCAGTTAATGTATCAGATTGGATTTCAGCAAAAATAGTCTCGATAACATCATTCACAACAGATAAATCATCTCGTACCATATAATTCAATTCACAATCAATAAACAAGGACACACCTCCACCATCTCTCTCACTTCGATACCTTTTCAAATGATTATAGTTTAATAAATTATATATTTCATGGTTGGATTCCTTTAGCCATGTTTCTGTTATTCCAATAATACGGAACTTATAATTCATCAATGATAAGTAATTTTACAGTTCTTTAATATGAGCAGGTAAGCTTCTTATGTTAATATGAAAAAGTGACAATAATGATTGATCCGGCATGTTTGTGTCTATCATGGCATTAAATGAATCCTCCAGGTGATACTGGCTGTTACAGAGACTATTCACAAAGTGTGTTTGTGAGAAAAAATGGAAGTCCGGATCATTATCATACATTGGGAGATGATTTCGCCCATCATTTATCTCAAATGGTATGAATAGTTTATTATTTAACTCAGCAAAGTTAATTTTAGGTAAATCAAACCACAGCTCTGAAATATTTGTAAAGAAAACATCATCATCATCAACATTATTAAAAGGCACTAAAGGTCAAAAGTCAAGGTCATTTGGCACTTGAAATTTTCATGTAGCCATAAATTAGTCAGTTTTTTTCCAATTTTGTTTTTCTTGGGCTCAAATTGAAGCTATAGTAAGACTGCACATTTTTGTGACTTACATGTGACCTATAAAGGTCAAAGTCATTTGGACCTTTGAAATTTTCATTTAGCCACAACTCGATCAATCTTCGTTAAAATTTTAATCTTGTTGGGTTCAAATTGTACTTATTGCAATACTGCACGTCTGAAATTTATATGTAACTTCTAAAGGTCAAAGGTCAAGGTCATTTGGCCCTTTGAAAGTTTCATCTAGCCACAACTTGGTCAATTTTCATCTGGTTTGGTTGATGTTGGGCTTAAATTGTATGTATTGTAACACCACATTTGAGTAAATTACATGTAACATCTAAAGGTCAAAGGTCAAGGTCATTTGGACTCTGAAATTTCCGTCCAGCCATAAGGGAGTGACCATTTGATCTTCGGGTGGGGGGGCTAGAGTTTTTTTTCAATACACACACACACACACACACACACACACACACACACACACACACACACACACACACACACACACACACACACACACACACACACACACATATATATATATATATATATATATATATATATATATATATATATTCTGACCCTTAATATTAAGAAAATAAAGATTCTTACTTTGAAAATCTCATAAAAATAATTTCGCCTCACAAAAAAAAAAACAAAAAACAAAAAACAAAAAAACAAAAAACAAAAAAACAAAAAAAACAACAAAATAAAACAACCCCCCCCCAAAAAAAACCCTTGCCCCTACTGGTTAAAAATGCCTGACGTTGACTGTTTCACTGTAATGTTCAACCCTTTCAAAACAATTTGCTCCCAAACAGAATGTCTGTTTACACACGAATACATATCATTTGTTTCATGTTTAAGTTTGTATGCATGTATATCATATTCTGAAGTATCAAGCCTAATATGTGCACTATTAAAGGAAAAGAACAAAACGAAAATCATGGTCAATTACAATTCACTGTATTATGTGTGTTTATATATATACATATGTGTGTGTATATATATATATATATATATATATATATATATATATATATATATATATATATATATATATATATATATATATATATATATATATATATATATAAATTTAGGTATGCATGCACTGTATGGAGCCTCGGATGGACACCATGGAGACCTTTTAACTTCACAGAAACGAATATGCCAATATCTGTAACTTTGTAAAAAGATTTGATATGCAAAACAGAACATACATTTTAAGCTCTATACCTATAACTGTAGATAAGTTACAGCCTAGTGCAGCTGACTGGTTCCTGGATATTAATTAAGACCATGTGCTCAAACAGCATTGATATATGTACATAATAAGGAAACTTGATTAGCAATACACAGAAAGTCAACTCGATAAAACTTGCATTCTATTTTATGCAGTATATATATATATATAAATATATATATATATATATATATATATATATATATATATATATACATGTGTATGTATATATATATATATACATGTATATATATATATATATTTATATATTTATATATTGACTACAACATTCAACGACTCTTGATCAGCTTAATACTGAAATCATGGAAACAAGAAATGTATTTGTATGATAAAAGCCATTAATTTAAAATGTCGGGAAAAAAATTATCGGCTTTTGGTATGGGTAGAAAATAAATAAAAAGATTTGCGTCACATGAAAAAAAAGTGTGCTTCACCATGTGGGTGTAAAGATGTCCATACTAAAACTCTAGCGCCCCCCCCATCAAATGGTCACTCCCTAAGCTTAATGGAATGTGAAGTACCAAAGGACAAAAGTTGAAGCATTTAATGTTTACAACTTTTGAAGGCACACTGATTTGCTTCGAAGCAAATCTTATTTTTGTAGTACTACTCTTTCTTATGAAACTTTATAACAAATCGTCTAAATAGTAGTTTGAAACTTTTTTTTCAAGCCGAAATTCCTACAATCATTTGTAGATTTTTTTTAAAACCTGATTGATAGGGAGGTTGATGACTTTTCATTACGATTCGGTAGCGTTCTGCTTGGAGCTTTTTCAGTCTGACCATGAATCACATGGGAAGCTTCCCATCTAAACATTTCGGAAACATGTGCTGGCTTATCATATTACACTCTTCTATCATGAAAGCTTAAGATACTGATATTCACATCGACTGATGGAGACATTTGTGAAAACGTGTTAGTGTTTAATTTTGTCTTGGCCAAATTTTGTCGGCCGGAGATATGACATGTGATTGCAAAACGTTTGAACTTCCACATTAACCTTCACCAGCCTCGTTGAATTGGAGCGTAGTGGTGAAAACTTCAATGTGACGTTTAACAATCATCTTTCTGCTAATTTTTCTTGACCAAACGATCCTTGTCTGTTAACCAATTGAATTTCAATATGAGTTAAGGACATTTTTTTGCAATAGCTAATGTGGTATGGAATTAATTGATACCGAGGCAAAATCGCATAAAAACGGGTTTGACTTTGAGCTGACGCGATTTGTGTTTGGGGTAAATGGAAACGCTTGAGACGCTAGGAGCGAAGGCATAGAGTGACTGTGCTGCCCAGACTCTGGGACTGTGGCAGTTCGATCGTCATCAGATGGTTCACCGATAGAGTCCAGCCTCTGGGAAGATACTGCAGGGCATCACCGACTAGTTGGTTTCACTGGCTCTAATCGGGTGGTCATCTTGACTACATCAGACCATGTGCAAAGTATGGATGAAGAAACCACTGACCTGGGAATGGAGCAATCGTGGCAGCTTCGTTCAAACAACCTCCGAGATGCCACACCTTCAAATTTCCCAGTTGTCGGCTTGATTTGGAACAAACTTGAAACACACTTTTGACCAATTTCTTTAGTTTGGCATATTAAGTGTCCGTATGATCATTTAAGCGTGTGGAATGAATTAGCTCACATGCTAAATCACTCATCATCACTCGTATTTCGAATAACCATAGCCGCGGGTACTGCTCTGACAGAAACTCATTGCATTGTCCTACCAGGCACTGAATAAAAAATGCATATTGAAATTCCAGCCATATCGTTTTTGTTTCAGCATGTTTAGTGTGGCTCGAGACTATCGATTATCGACATAGAACAGATGCCAAAAACTTAGTTAAGAAGGAGGATGTTATAAACAATGCCTCTAATAGATATCCATTTACAGTTGTATCGGTAATGTTTTGGAAACTATTGTATTGTCTTGTGTGTTATGTATATACTTGTGTGTGTCTCCGTGTCTAGAGATCCCACTTTATCAGTACCATCTCGATGTACTATAGGGTTATCCAGTTAAAATAAATATGTTTAACCTTGACCTACACATCTCAAGATCATTGTTGCTTTGTAACAGATCATTAAATAGCCATGCAAAGTCATCGTTGCTTCATGACACACCCTTTCATTACTGCTGTCGTGACCTTGACCTACATACCCCAAAAGCATTGTTGCTTTATGACGACCCGCCGTGCAAAGTTTGAAGAAGATCTGAGAATTGATAATAAGCAGACAGAGCTAGCATAGGCTGCACAAAAAACAAAACATGATGACTCTTGTGACCTTAGCCTGTGAAGCTCAAGGTCATCGCTGCTTCAAATCGCAGCCCGTAGCAATGACACAGAATGACCATGCGTGGAAAGTTTGTACAAGATCGGAGCATTTATGAAGGAGGTAGAGTCCCGACAAGATTATGTCCGCAGGCAGACAGACAGACAGGCGGACATGGCGTCACCACAGTACCCCAGTGCACCTTTGTTGCAAAGAGTACATCAAACACCTACTGACGCATAACATTTTGAAACACACAGCTAGCAAAAGGGCGCACGTAGAGACGTTATTGCTCCCAACTGGCAGTGCAATAAAGCCATAAGGTGATACTAAAAAAATGAACGATTATAATAATGTGATGGAAAGACAAACAACCGCAATAAAATGTTGCGATAGTTTAAGAAAGAAACATATATGGGAAAACACATGGATGGGTGTGGGAGGGTGCTGTGAAATATGTAAGTATCAATGACGCGGGTAAAGGAGACAATCCAGGTAAAATGTTGCGGCAGTTCCATACATATCCTTTACATGCCCGTGAATGGTTAACGTTATGAAATATAGCTTACAGTTATTCATATCAAGGAAAATCTTGAAACCACAGTGAATTTTGATATGAAAGATAGCCACCACTAAGATGAAACAGCGGCTCTTGTGAACATGGAGTGCTAAATGTTATTTAGCGAGTGGCATGAAAAATCTAACCATATATGTAAAGTTTACATGATATGCCAACTCGACCGGGGAGGAGATGAAATCTTATCATGATTCTTTCAATATGTTTTGAAGAAGTACGTTCGTCTCAGTATAAGGAGTTTTTAACGTAGCTGTCAATAGAAGACACTGTGAAACGTAAGTGTAATACAAGATATTAAAACGATAATACTGGTATTAGAGAGAGGTATACGCACGAGCAAAGTTGTCAAAAATGTATAATTTTCGCTAAATAGTCGATTAATCAAGACGACGGGCCTCAGCACCGATATGACGTCATGACTTTGTAGGATTCATTATCTTACTTTTTGTGATAAATAGTGGTGAAACTGAACCTCGCATGTTGGCATTTTTTCTCTCTCTTTTGCTGGAAAGCAATTGGGTTCTGCAACAACCCCACGGAAGTTTCTCAAATGAGCCAAAAGTGCTACAATATTAGTTCTTATAGTCTGCAACTAACATGCAGTTATGCGTTGAGTGAAAGATGGGCAGACAGGAAGGATGTAATCATTCTGGGAGCAAGATGACAATCTCTGCGACATCGTAACCCTTACTCTGCAGTGCCGCAAGACTGAGGCAGCCGCTTTTCTGGACGCTCTCTATGTGCTTAACTGACCCTCTCATTCCCCCGTCCCTTGCCACTTCCATTTGAAATATTGGCGAGCAAGCAAGATGGAAAATTAGACAAACATAAAGCGGTGATGTAGACGCCATTTAAAATACCGGTCGCTGTCGCCCGGTTTGCCATCAAAAGTGAATCTGAGGTACTCAAAGAAATTGCTGTTTAACTTCACAGACTGACCTAAACCAAAGAAAGACAAAGCCTTATGATGAGTGACTTATCGGATGATGAGCACATCTAAGAAACCTTCTGCCTGATTGGCAACGCATTCACGGAAAATGGTTGTGAAAAGAGAAAGGTCATGTGTCATGCTTGATTTAACGATCATGAGCAAATATTACAGGAACAGGAGTTGTTAGTTTCTTTTGAAGCTGTATATTTCAAGATGAGACATATGGTCCCCTTACATGGTATCTTGTACACGTGGAGGACTTGCCTCTTTCATGCCATATCTTTTCATGTGTACAATGAAATGAGTCAATACGCTGAAAATTGGAAATTGAAATAAAAAAAAAAACTGAAATGGGATTGAACGGATGGTACTAAAGTCAGTTTCATTACACGATAAATGGACAAAGTCAACTTACAGATTTATTAATTCTTCGTGTGCTAGTAGGTTTTCTGGTTTTGTACAAAATAATTAGCATTTTCCCTACCGCTACATAGTTCAGGTAACAGTGGTCCTTAGTTTTAGAAATTTGTTATGAATTAAAAAATGTTTAGTGAATCCGCCAAATGGTCGCCGAGCTACACATGTGTTTGTTTGATTTTTTTATCACCGAGGTATGACATTCGTCCAACATTTTATCCAAATTAATATTAACAATTTATGTGTATGAACCTTTACAAATGACATTGTGTATGTCTGCGTGGGTTCCAAGTTAATATCATGGCATATGGACCTTGATTTAATATATTACAAGTGTTTTGGTAAAATAATAGATGGCACTAGCTTAAAAGCAATGTACCTGAAGTACTACAAAAAGTCTAATATCGTGAGTGGTCCGTCCATTGTTTGTCTTTAAATCAACGGAAGTACTATATAATAAATGTGGGCGTATAGCCAAGACGTATGCTAAATTAGTATGTAGATTATATTCTTAATAATTCTCACTGTAGAATTTGATTACCACTTTTAAAATAGCAAAACAATAACCGTCGCGTGTGTAAAAGTGACTTATTCATCATAATTTGTTTCAGAAACAACATCTGCAAGTCAACGACATCGTAAATGGGTGTCATTGTTGCAGAACTAGGGCGCTAGTAGGAGACCGTAGATGTTGGAGCTGCCGCTGAACCCCTCCCTGTTATAAATGCCATAAATCATGTTTGCTATGTCACCCTGAAGAACAGTGATTATCCCACGTCGAGTTACTTCTCCGGTCTGTGGTAGCGGGGTTTGTCGCTTCATACCTTTGTGGTCTGGCCCGAAAGGAAAGAAGAAATGGGACGTTTGACACTTGACACTTGACTTGCACCTGCTCAATAATCAGCAGTAATTTAGACCCAAATATATTTACAGAACGACGGGAGAAGAGTTCTTGTCAATATCAACTGCCACAAACTGATACGTTTAAAGCAGCACCGCGTTAGGTTGACCCATTGTTGTCTATGTATGATGAGTGTTGCTCGGTGCTGCATGTTCACACCTGTGCGCACGGAGGCAAATATTATCACCACAGTAAGTCTTCATTTCAGCAGGTCATACGCATCTGCAAGTTCCCTTTAATTAAGCCTTAAAACGTTTCGGCATTCAGCATAAAGATGTCTATAAATGTGTCAGCCATCATCAAACATTCTATGAACTCCACGTACTGCTGTCATCGTTGCGAATTTGATACAGCGAACATGCAAGTGTCAGGAAATGTTGATCAGTCGCACGTTATTTCTAATTAGCTTAGTCCTCACTCACATCATTCCAGTTAGCAGAATTTCTACATTTTTTTAAAACCTGACAAGATAGCAAATGCCACCGTCAACTTCCTTTTGATCAGCGTGCAGTGTTTTTGCTTTAGTCACCACCAATTTTTTGTAGTTGTTCCATAAACTTTCCTAAATATTATATAGCGTTTCAGACCATCAAGCTATCAGCAGACTTTTACTTTAGAGCTATGTCTGGTAATGGTATGTCCTGGGACCTCACAGTCTGGCATATGAAAATACCCAGGTACCCCACGGGTAATAATTATACCCGATCCAATAGGATGTATTCATATTAACTAGGATCCTGTGACAGCAGCCAGGAACTTGACACCAAGGAGGCCAGATCAATGTACTGAGCAGGGCCAAATGAGCCTCTATGGTAAAAGTGACGTGAGAATGCAAAATGCTGAAGAAAAGTCATTCACTGGGTTTTGAAAGATATAATATGCTACACATATTTAGAAACTTTCATTTGTTGGTAGAAAATGTGTCATTTTTGGATGGTTTAGTAACACAACAATATACGGCTAGCAATGGCAATCGGACATAATTACCCCCCCCCCCCCCAAAAAAAAAACAAAACAAAAAAAAAAACCAAAAAAAAAAAAACCAAAAAAAAACCAAAAAAAAAAAAAAAAAAAAAAAAACCACCACACCACCACAACCAACAACAACAACAACAACAACAACAACAACAACAACAACAACAACAACAACAACAACAACAACAACAACAACAACAACAACAACAACAACAACAAGCATGTAATCGCATACCATGGGCATGCATGGGAAATGCAACTTATAAGATGTTAAATTAAATGAATTGAACACTTATTACCGGCACAGCTGATTCTATAAATATCAAAGCGACGCGGTTTATATGACTCCTGTGTTCCTGCACATGTTTCTCGATTCCTGGATTCCATGGATACAGTAACTTGTCGACTAGGATATTCGCGATGTTTACCGTTACCCTGTTATCCAGCAAGGTTGTAATTGTTTTGCCTGAACTTTTTCTGTAAAGTCATGGGTTAAGCTACAGTTTGGCGCAACGAGAGCCACTGACTTTGATTTTACAGTAATTTAAACCCGTAATGTTGTGGCCGTAATAGAGATATAAATGTTTAGTGGAACAAAAAAAAAAAAAAAAAAAAAAAAAAAAAAATCAATAAAAAAAAAAAAAAAAAAAGGAAAAGAACAGAACAAAAACAAAATTTCACAACGTTTCGTATGACAAATGACAAGTCGACGCCTGTATCATATTCTTAAGTGATAAACGATGAATCAATCATTAATGAATCACAAGCTTGAGAACACACAGTTAGATGCAAACAACCTTAAATGACAAGTAAATAACCCGTACAAGTAAAAAGAGTTTAACTTCTGACCAAACCATGCACGTTAATAATATCCAGTTCAGCCAACATAAACACTAACCTCTGACGGTCTGGCGGCAGACTTCTTCAGCTCTGAGGTTGATATTGAGCCTCAGAAACGGCAGTTTCCTGCATTCCCATAGTTCTTATACATACATACATACACACACACATACATACATACATACATACACACATACATACACACAGTTGCGCTGTACAAATAAAATCAAAATGAACGGCGTGGGGTAACATAAGAAGTTGAAGTATTTATATAAAGATGAGCCTCCCCATGTTTGTAATAATAAGATACCTTGGGTATCTCATAATTACAAGATTTTACTTTTTTTCATGACAGAAAACATTAATGCGCGTTCTTTTTCTATCCTTCCTTCATCATAAATCTCTAATATGGAAAGATGTATAATATTCTTTCATTTGTAACAAAATAGCACAGAGGGACGATGAATTCGGCCACATTCACGTTTGAACTTTTTTACGTCACCATTGATGATTTTGGTACGGACACTCTCGTGACATCACAACTGCAGTAGTATACCTCAAATTTAGTGCAGGTAAGTAAAAGCTAATAGCGAGCCTTCTCCCGCGAAGAAGGCCCAGGGGTCGAAACGTGTGTGTTGGGGGGGGGGGGGGCGCTCCGGTTTTATATAAATACTTCAACTTGGTTCTCTTACCCCATGCAGTTCAATAAAGTTACACTGGCCTTCAAAGACCATCCTTAGGGATGACCAAACTGAGGCATCTCAAGATGTGGTCTCTCATATTAGGTATCAATAAAATGCCAATTACTGTCTAAAGTGTCTGAAAAGTTGCACTTTCAAGGCAGTTAATCTCAGATACAATCATGAACAGGAATTTACTATATTGATGCAATTAAGGGCTCCCATCGATCGCAAGCTATGGAAAGCTGTTGTTTTATGCAACCTTTTAGAGGATGGAACTATATGTATATGTGTGTGTGTGTGTGTGTGTGTGTGTGTGTGTGTGTGTGTGTGCGAGAGAGAAAGAGAGAGAGAGAGAGAGAGAGAGATTGAAGTAGTCACCTGCATTTTTTTAGTTCATTGCAAAGAAGTCATCATTTTGCACGTGTAATTCCTAATTTGATTCTGATATACGACGATATAGCATAAAATGTGTAATGTGACATAATAATTTAGTGCCTGTGATATGTGATATAATAATTTGGTGCCTGTGATATGTGATATGTGACATGCTCCAAAAAAGGGGGCGTGAAATGTGATTTTCAAAAGTAAATACGCTCAGATATGTGATATATAAAAACCCTATAGGGGTCTCACGTTTTCCACAGGCAAAAACTAAAAAGGTACACAGTATGGGGATAATCATGGGATAGATTAGTTATTCCATGATTCCTCGAGCAGTAAAAGACTTATTTCCCTCTTCATCACTCGGGAATCTTTACCGCGCTCGAATAACCACACACGTGTGTGTGTGTGTGTGTGTGTGTGTGTGTGTGTAAAACACTAGAAATGTCACCTCTGTCTCAGTGAACAAAATATTTATCTTCAAACAAGTCCGTCATTTTCTTATTACGATGGAACGTAATTCTAGTTAAAATCCGACGATCATACAGCGGTGAATGGCAAAAAAATCCCCACAGTTTTGACTAAAATGAAGCTTAATTGCAGTAAATTGCTTCGCGGATACGCTGAGGACAGGTGCAGCGAGGGATTTTGATGAGTCTTGTAATGGCAGAGAAATGACTTCAAATTCCCCCGGGCTATAAATATCACCCAATTTACTAAGCATTTCGAGACATAAAGACAGTTCGCTCAGACGCTATGCATGTCAACATTTCACAGACGGGTTACGTTTTATGCCAACTGAGTCTGTTCAATAGATGTTTTGTCGACTGCAGTATTTTCTTCAGCCCTGGGGATTACTCTTTGCACTTGCATTCGTTTACATCAGGAGGCTTGTCGTAGCAGGCTACTTTGGTCAATTTGGGTTTCCACTTCCCACTCGTGGGCAGCTGGCAGGCCGCATGTGAAGATAGATTTTGCTTGAAATTGAAGCGCTCTGAAAGAACATCGTTTCCGTCAGGTATGCTGTCTACGCGCTTAAGTCCCAGATTATAACAAATTAGGACGAAGCTCCCATCATTACAAAGTTCTGAAAGTGGATAAGGTTCGTACCTCTAAAATTTTATAAAAAAGATCTGGATTTACTACACTACATGTCATATTCAATTATTTCAGACTTACTTCCTAAGATTTTTAGAGGCAAAAAATATGTATAAAAACAAAGTTTCACAAATATTTTGTATGCTGGGCACGTACTTAACGTCGACAGATTGGTATTGCGTGCGGCACCATTGGGTTGCAGGGTGACTCGTGGTAACTGCTGGAGACTTGCACACACCAAAGAGAAAAGGGAGAAATGGTCCGCAACAGCACAACAAGGGGACGGTTGGCATACCGCTGAGAGATGGACAACCCATGGTGTCCGTGGCGCGTCAGTGCGAGTGATGGACAGAACCACCAACCTGTGCTTTTCATTGTGATCGTGTCATGTGAAATATTGTATATTTTCAGGTGTGCTCAACATATTTCTTTCAGAATCAACATGAACGTGAAGCCAACGAAATAATCTAATCACCAACTATGCTCTTATTTGTCTTTAAAAATGCGACGTGGTTGGTGTCCTACTAAAGCTGTACTATTGTTACGGAATTCATGTTGAACGCAGCATTGCAAAGATGCAAAAAGTTTGAATCTTGCCAGGCCACTTATGTTGATAAAATATGAGACAGCTTATGGATCGATTTATGCATCATATTGGGATGGATATGCTCAGCCAAACATTGCGGTTGTTGCGGGCTCGGGAACATCTGATTGTTTTGGTCGAGACGACGTGTTGTATGTTTTGTGCCATATATATATATGGCGATATGATGCATCGGTACTCTTCCGGTGGTATCGGTATATATATATATATATATATATATTATATATATATATATATATATATATATATATATATATATATATATATATATATTTATATATTTATATATCATGTTTGGGTCGATTTTAGTACTATAACAGGCTTGTATAAATACCGTATCTTAGGCCTAAAAGCTGCAGTGCCGCCATATGATGCATTGGTACTCTTCCGGTGGTATCGGCACTCTTCCGGTTTCATCGGTAATTGTGTTGATGAGGAGTAAAACTTTCTGCAAATGTCGTTCTTATTTTTGCTTTGTGTATTGAAGTGTACAAATCGACCCAAACATGAGATAAAAATTTTATAGCATGCTTTGTAGACGATATAAAGTAATCAACTCGCACTGGATACCATATAACTGAACTCGTTCGCTTCGCTCACTCGTTCTGCTATATGGCATCCAGTGCTCGTTGATATACTTCATATCGTCAACAAAGCATGTTATAATCTATAATATATATATATATATATATATATATATATATATATATATATATATATATATATATATATATATATATATATATATATATATACATATATATGTATATATATATATATATATATTTATATTGTATTTTGAGTGTTTTTTTAATTTCACATGCGGGATAAACCTACGTATACACATTCATGGAGAGCGGCATTTCTTGAATACCCCCTTTTTTTTTTGACGAGGAAACGCAATGCCACGATAAATATTTTCATGCTCATGAGGATCTGCCACACTCAGAATGTGTACCTGATACAAGTGACTTACATTTCCATATTTTGACCCTTGTAGAAAAACTTTTGCCTTCAGCTGGAACAGTTGTCAACTGATTTGTGTGATGTTGATACATATGGATAAGTTGAATCGGGACACACATTGCCTTACATGCATATACATTGCCAACAAAAACTTTGAAGGTCGAGGTCAAATGGATATTCGAAAGAGTACGAGGTTTGAAAAACTGATTGCTCTGAATTTATTTGGAATCCCAGACACCACAAGGTAGTCCGTGTGGCCTCATATTCCACAGGGCCCAGTGCACATAAGTTTGCCAATTAATATTTCATTAGTCATACGTTCACTTTTTTCGTTTAGAACTTTAAACTATTTTAAGTCTATGGTACAAAACGTTTATGAACCTATTTGTGCGATGTTGAACTCTTTTGGTTAGGTTGACCTAGAGCGCTCATTTGTTAATTTACACTGCTCCTTCAATACAGAAAAGTTCATGCATAGCCTGGCTGTCCGGATAAATACATATATTGATTTTTTTATCGCTCATTCTTGTTCATGAAAAATGTATTGTCTTCTTTGTTGCCTCCTGATGGAAATCGACATGCTCAGAAGTAATACGTGAATATTATGTGAACAAGAAAGGGCCGGGATGGGGAGTTTTTTTCTTCGCTATCGGTTGTTATCGGAGATAACTAGTACCATACTTCACCCATGAACGATGCCTCTTGGCATGTTGGGCCAATTTGAAGCGGCAATTTACGTGACTGTTTTTAAAAATCTCAGCATGATCTTCAAGTAGAGTGAGTCTATGTCTTCACGCAAGTTCTATTCAGGGCTTGATATATAAGTTTACATTAAGGGAGTCATAAAGAAAGGGAACCACAAACCCTCCTCATAAAACCCCGCGGCTTTATATGTCCTTCATACAACGAGAAACCATGTCTTTCAGGGTGACCTCTCATTACGATAGCAGACCCCAGTGTGCAATGGCGCTTCTTCGTTTTTCTCGAGGGTGCTCCAACCTTAAGTGTACTATATTTAATTCAGCAAACATTTGTCTCACCTTTGCACGATTGATCAGAATGAGTTGCTCTGGAGCCACTAGACTCCATAGGTAAATCATTACCCTTCTATGTCCCATCTTCGACACACACAAAAAAATAGAGGCCTTTATCGCATAGTTATGATATTGCAAAATAGTTCAAATAGTTCAATGACCATATTCAGAAATAATTTTTAATATGATCCTCGATTTAATGCAAACAAAAACAAGTTTTGGATTATCAATTTCTAAAGGAATAATGGAATGTTCATAAAGCAAAGATTCCCCTTCTTTTATTTAATTTCCTGTTGCAGAAAAATTCGGAAAAAATATTGTTGGAAGAATTTATTTTACGATTGAGTTTAACCCAGCATTAAATACAAAAGGTTTGATTAAACCCTTCACGAATACAGGTGCAGAGGCACACTTTTAGATTATGACCGTAAGATGTTCAGTATTTATGGGTCGTTATTTACATGCCTTACCGGTCAATTTCTCATGGCTAATAATTTACTTAATTATGCGTACCCTTATGTGGGTTTACATTGTATCTCTCTAAAATGTCCAAGCAGCATATCCTGCCGAAATAGTAGTTCCTGGATGCAAAATCTTAAGCCCCTTCATTTTTTCTCGCAGTTTTGTTGGGTTGTCATTCCGGAAGTTGCGTGGCTGATCAACCGGAATATAGTTACCATGTGCTTCAAACGACATCTGGACATACACATTTGCCAGCAAGTAAAAAAACAAAACAAAAATGCCTAAAGTCTGGTACGGTAAGGGCTAGGAGTATCACCCATCACTGGATCGTATTAGGTTTTGAAAAACAGTGCTACATTTTAAAGTTTTACAGTTTGCAAACACAATTGATCAGTCAAAAGGGAGAACAGTTAGACTGCTGACCCTTAATCAAACAGTCTACATCCTCGACACATTTTCCCTTCTCTTCCTGTCCCTGTTCCTTGTATCCTTCCATTGCTTCTCCTTCTCTCCCTCTCTCCGTCACTCTCTCTCCCTCTCCTCTCTCTTTCTTTCTCACTCTCTCTCTCCCTCTCCTCTCTCTCTTTCTTTCTCTCTCTCTCACTCTCTCTCTCCCTCACTCACTCTCTCTCCCTCTCCTTTCTCTTTTTCTTTCTCTCTCCCTCTCTCTCTCCCTCACTCACTCTCTCCCTCTCCTCTCTCTTTCTTTCTCTCTCTCTCCCCCGTCTCTCTCTCTCTCTCTCTCTCTCTCTCTCTCTCTCTCTCTCTCTCTCTCTCTCTCTCTCACGAACCCCTTCTTCTTTTTTGTTTCGTACAGCGACAAAACCATACATTACAATAACATGTCACAACGAAAAGGTGACTGTGGAGGGTTAGAATGGGGTTGTCCTGAACTCTAATAAAGATTAGTTTTTCTTTGTTTATTGTATTTATCTTTAATGGCAGACAAAAGTCACTTTCAAAATACAATAGCAACAAAGCACCTGGAGTAATTCAAACATAACGTTCTCTTTCTGTGTCTGTCTGTCTGTCTATCTGTCCGTCTCTCTCTCTCTCTCTCTCTCTCTCTCTCTCTCTCTCTCCGTATTAACGCCAACTGATGATGAACATTTCGGTGTGTTGCACCTTCATGTGGTGATGCTTTCATTTATTAACAAATTTACTGCTTGTTCATGAGTAATACCCTGGGTATCAAATAATCCCCATATAGAATGCATGCGAGCAACATATTATTGTTAATTGTCAAATAGAGTTAATTGATTAATGCATAGTGCGATTTTACGTACAGTTTGCCTGGTGACGACCCAGTGACATATAAGGCCATTGTATTATTACAACTGGCGGTTAAAGTCATAGATCAACTGAGCGCGTTCTGCCTGTTCAGTTTTAGGATGCATTCATTTGTTGTATGTACGTTGCATAAAAACATAACAAAGAATTAACATTAAGTCTCTCATTACAGGTAAGATGGATATTTCATAAGGATACCATCAACTGTCTTCTCAAATCAGGATGACACCAGATATCAACGTCTCTGTCTGCAATATAATTGTTCGTATCAATGTTGCACGACCTCCTATAAAGGGCCAAATATGCCTTAATCATATTGTCTTTATATCATGCCAATGACACTCCAATTTCTGTACGCCTTCAAATGATGATCATCCGCATTAAGAACACCAGCGATACTTGGCCTGCGCATGGGTTTCCGTAGAGAAGGCACCATGGGGAACCGTAAAAAGAAAATGCAAACGTATGAGGGGTGCCCTTATCTCATGTTCATTCTGCATCCTGCATTTTTGTACATTGACTTAATACAGCCACAATTGCAGAAACAGGGCTTTGCGTTACAAGGGCATATTGGGAGTTATGACAAGACTGCATGACCCAACCGTCACGAAATCAACTAGTAAAGAAGACTTGCTTCACAGCTAATCTGTCTGGGTGCCTTCAAAATGAGAACAGTTTGAAATGCTACACTTTACCATAAATTCAACATAATCTAAATTTCGTGTATAAGCCGAATTTTTATAAATTAAAACGCTACACCTTTGGTTCTTGGTTCACTGGCTGTGGCCATGTCACACATTTATAAAGTGCAGTTTGAATGAAACTACTATCTATAATAGTTTTGAAGCCATTCAACATTTTAACTTTGTGTATTTGCCTAATTTGCATAAATTAAAAGCCTACGACTTTGGTTTATGGTTCATTGGATGGGTCTATGCCATAAATTCATAAATTGAAGTAGAAATGGCACCTCTATCTATAACAGTTTTGAAGCTATTCAAGATTTATATTTTGCATATTCACCTAATTTGCATTAATTAAAATCCTACAACTTTGGTCCATGGTTCATTGGATGTGGCTTTGCCATACACCTACAAATTGAACTTAGGATGGCATCTCCATGTATAATCGTTTTTAAGATATTCACCTTTTAAATTTTTCAATGCCCCTTATTAGCATAATTTGAAATTCTACAACTTATATACTGTCTATTATATTGGCAGGTGTCACAAGCCTATATATGCACATTGAATATTAAATCTATCTGCAAATAGTTTGGAAGATGTGGAGCTTTTAAAATTTTACTTGCCCCTAATTTGCATAATTTTAAACAGCATGACTACTCCAAATGAGATGCACAATTTCACTGGTGAGGTCAGTCACCATGGCAAGTTTGGTGGTTTTCGGAAAAATTGTGTCTGAGAAAAACTCCAGACCGACTTTGTCGTAAAGAAAGAAGAAAGAAAGAAATTCCAGTGTTTACTCATACAGTGAAACCTCTCTACAGTGGGCACCCTTGGAACCAGAGAAAAGTGCCCACTGTAGAGAGGGTCAGCCCTTCTGGGCAGTATGGATGAGCATATGCATGTACATGTACATTATTCATACATGCACATATACATATACAGTGTATACACATTAAAATTCAGGGGTGTGTGTATACATGCAATACAAAACTGTCTTTATTCCTTTATTACATAAACAAACTATAACAGGAACTGTCACAAAAACACAATTACATGTACCTGGAAACTGAGACAAGCTCTATACTGTCTCAGTATTAGCTATGAAGAACAGGCTTCATCTCACTGGTCACAAGAAAACGAAGACAGGAAAGTATCCACTGAGATGCCACAAATCCACACACTGTTTCAAAATTCACGAAGTTGTGAAAACAGTCATTTTGGACTGGAAGACCATACTTTGATGGGCCTATAGCCAACTCAGCACTGTATGTACCCTATTTTTAACAGATGGTATGCTCAGGCTTGTTCTGCCCAGAAGTCCAGTGCCTGTGATCCCTTGGGACGGATAAGTCCAGCAGACTCATAGCCTCAGGCAAAAATAGACCATCTAGACACCAGTCTCAGTCTTTGTGCACTGACAGCTCTGTCCAGCATTAGTGGGAACATGGAGTAGATATGTTCTGGCATGAACAGAAAGAGATTCTCTGTATTTTATTGAGAAACACATTACACAGATGTTGGGAGTCCCCTCCCCCATCCAATTTGCTACAAGACTGAAACCTTCCCAACCATACACCTAGCATGCATGACTAGAAGGCTGGCTATGAGGCGGGTTCAAGCTGATTTATAATGACTGCAAAATGGTTGCCTGGCACCATGGAGGTCCATTTAGCTTGTAACAAGCAGTACAGCAGAAGCTTTAGATGTGGATTGTTGGGATATTTAGTGAATTTAGCATACATTAAATTCCCCAACTTTTGTTTGCATGCTATTGGATTTGCCAGTTGACTCAAACCTAAATGTGTTAGTTAGACCTTTTGTCTATAAGATATAGAGCTCTTAAAACTTTAATTGTCCCAAATTTGCATAATTTTAAACATCATGACTATTCCTAAACCAGGTGCTCAATTTCACTGGTAGGTGAGTCACCATGGCAAGTTGGGTGGTTTTCGGAACAAGAGTGTCCGAGAAAAATCCGAACAAATTTGGTCGTAAAGAAGAAAGAAAGAAAGAATTCTTGGAAAAATAAACTGTCTGGGTTGGCACCCAGACATGATGAAAGCGAATGCAAACCAAGTAGACATGATGCAATCAGGCCACCCGGTGGCGCTTTTAATTCAGGACATTTACATGTGAACATGTACTCTGAATCTGGGTATGTCACTTCGGTGACAGGTAAATAAATATTACAGTGCAGGCAACAGACTGTGTGCCGTGCCCCGAGCGCAACAGTCCTTTGGTAGGAGACTGTCTCCCTGGTTCATAAGTTCACGCTCTACCACAGGGAGGCCTAACTTTCTGTGCATGTCCGTTTCCATGTATTGCATTTTAATTTCACGACACCCAACCATACTTCATGCCATTCTTTTCACGTGACTTTGATGATTGAATTGTGGTCTGAACTGCCATTTCGAAGGAGAGAGTATTTGGTTCCAGAGATTTTCATAAATGTGGACTGTTTTATTGAAATGTACATGCTGACTTTATCTTACTGTGGAACTAATTCGTTCAAGATCAGACGCCAGCAATTCTCCTTTTCATTCACTCATGCTTTCATTGGTGTCCTAAGGTCCATAAGCCAGACGTAGCTTATAAATTTGTTCTTCGAGTAAAAAAAAATGTCAATACATACCAAGCCAATGTAGAAAGCAATGATTATGCGCGGATTGAAACCTGTGACAGTCACACACGAAAGGCGACCAGGGTTGAAACGAGCAAAAATATGAAGGACAGTACGGTGAACTGAAAGTTAATCTAGGCAGCAAACAGATGAAAACCAGGATGAGCTCAGGGTGGCAAAATGGGTTGCGCACAGTCCTGCAAGTGACTCCTGCACACAGCAGCTGCAGGTTCACGTACAATATAACATACAAAAGACCCTGTAAGACTGGTCCTTCTTTCCGCATCTATCCTTCGAAACAAGGATTGGCACAGGTGGTCATTGTTTTAAACACTATAGCTGCGGTATCAAAGGTAACTGACGCCTTGACACATTGGTTATTTATAAACATAGTTTTGAGGTTAAAACACCGCACATATTTCGACATTATGTTTCTTGAAAGAGCTTGCATGATTATACGCCGATTTTTGCCACGAGAATTATGAAGGGGTGACACGAAAGGTGAAATACTAATTTAAACACTTTTTTTTGAAGTTGGAATTTTTCTTCCAACATAAAGATAATGCATGACAAACTCTTTGATGAAACCCCAATTTGGGCCACGTGGCCTCCTTTTTTGGGGAAGTTAGCCTCCGGCGTGGACACGTGACCAGGTCGACAGGTGCCAATGCTGGAAGGCGAGCGGGATGACAGCGGTCGCGAGCGGAGCACAGGTACGGTCATTCTGCCTCTGGCTGGCGTGCCTCGTCTTTGCACGGCCGGTGAATGCTGGCAACAACTGGAAGATCTCGCTGCGAATTACGAAGCAATGTGTACCTGGTACAGAAAATGCAAGACAAAGAGTACTGATAATCAGTTAAACTGATACCTGAAGCCTCTTTCAATAGCCATGAAAATGCCCCCTCAGTTTTAGACTGCAATCCACTGTCAAGGAACTTGGAAGAAACTGTTCGAGGGTCGTTAATGCAGCGAATCGCATTTTAAAAAAAATATATAACCTGAATCTCTGCCATGCAATTGTAACAGAAATGTGCATATGTATATTTACATGAGTGCACAATTCCGTGTTTTAACCTTTATGATGAAACTGGTCCTATTTTCGTAAAGCCTGTTGTGTCAAAGAAGATGCAAATTGTCACGCTTTTGATGATTGAACATAAATATACTCCATACAATTAAAAAGGCAAGTTAAGGGACAAAAAACACCACGTTGTTTTCATCATGTGTTCATACTACTTTTCACATTAGTCCACGTTCCAGTTTTGTTCCGCCATGATGACTTGATAGTGACTGTAGCCATGGATCTAGATAATTACAATATTGTTGCCTGTCTGCCACAGGATTAAATTGCAAAAATCTTGGAAAGGGAAGAATGATACCAAATTGAAACAAAATTAAGAAAAACTTACCGGAATTTCACACGAAATGAAAACATTTGAACAAACATACGAGACTTTCCCTGTCATACTGCTTTTAGTATCGTTTTTATTAACAGCTCTACCGTGTGATTATCTGTTGTATTATTCTACTGGATGTTAATTGTCCCGCTCTTGTACGTTGCCAGTTATTTTGACGAAATGACAAGGAGGTTGGACTCAGAACATCAGATTGCACTGTCCATGCTTTTAGCGTCTCTCAAATGTGTCGGTATTGTATCACAAACAAGTAGATTTGAGAAAAGACTAACAGTCTGTGAATGTCTGTGTGTTTTTTTGTCGGTTTTGTTTTTTGTTTTGTTTTGTTTGTTTTTTTTTTGTTTGTTTTGTTTTTTGTTTTTTTGTGCTTGTTTCTTATTTTGTTGTTGTTGTTTTTTTCTTTTGTTTTTTGCATTTAATTTGTCTGTCACGATTCATTCAGGAAAGAATAATGGAGGGTATTTAATTATCTCTGCACAAGAGCCGGTCCCGTCACGGGCATCAAATATCGTGGAGTTCATAATATTGTTGTAGGTCCACCATGCAGACTCCTCATACATGATGGGAAGGATCCAATGTTACTTGGATTCATAAAATATCCAGGGCAGTACTCAAGGTACTCATTTTCAAACATTGTGTCAAAGTCATCGGGCAAGTATTAGCCTCCTGTTGTTTAAATAACCATAAATACGACGGAGGCTTCTGTGAACTTGACTGGTTCCAATTCGTCGTCCAACGACAATATGAGAGATGAACACAGCTTTACCAGTAATGGATACCCACGACCGACCTCTCTCTTGAAAAAAAAAAAAAAAAAAGAAGCTTTTTCATCCACAATGGACCTCCACGATTTAAGTCAATTACAGTAGCCATTGGTGTCAACACTCATTCTTATGCATAATATCTGCTCTTTTTGAACTGTACATCCTTCCTGTCTTCCTTCCAGTACATTCATATGTTCGTCGACATGAATGAGTGCGGATTCCTGGAGAGAGTTCAGGAGCAACTAGAAAAAAAGATTTGCTTCAAAGCAAATCTGTGTGCCTTCAAAAGTTGTGAATATTAAATGCTACAACTTTAAGCCTTTGGTACTTCACATTAAATTAAGCTTATGGCTGGATGCAAATTTCGAAGTCCAAATGACCTTGACCTTTGACCTTTACAGGTCACATGTATATTGCACAGTGCTACAATACCCACAATTAAAGCCCAACATGAACCAAATCGGATGAAAATTGACCAAGTTATGGCAAGATGAAACTGTTAAAGGGCTAGATGACCTTGGCCTTTGCCCTTTTGAGGTTACATGATCTTATAAAAATGTGCAGTTTTGCCATACCTATAATTTGAGTCCAACATGATTAGAATTGGATGGAAATTGGCCGAGTTATGGCTGGATGAAACTTCCAAAGGTCCAAATGACCTTGACCATTGACCTTTAGAGTTCACAGGTAAGTTTCAAAAATGTGCAGTGTTACAATAGCTGCATTTGAGCCCAACGTGATCAAAATTGGATAAAAATTGACCAAGTTATGGCCAGAAGAAAGCCACTACTGAAAGTGACCTTTGACCTTGAAATGACCTCTACCTTAAGTGGACATTGACCAAAAAATGACATTTTGGCCTAAAATTGGCCTTTCACCTTGACATGACCTTGACATTTGAGATGCCCTTTACCTTGCTATGATCGAACTCCTGTACACTCGGAACCACATCTTCTATAGTATATAAGATATTGAAGATTTAAAACTTTAATTAACCCTTATTTGCAGCATTTTGAAAAGCATGACCTCTCATTATAAAAAGGCAAGACTTCATCTATGAAAGTATAATTGTGCCAAGTTTGGAGTTTCTACGTGTAAAACTTTTCAAATGAAATGTCGGACAAATTTGCCTGCAAAGAAAGAAAGAAAGAAAGAAAGAAAGAAAGAAAGGGAGAAAGAATTCCTAGAAAAACAATATGTTTGTGTTGGCACACAGACATAAATGTGTGGTGGAAACAAATTCCATGAATCAAATTAGTACCGCATTGAAATTTTGCTTCGACTTTGGTGTTTAACTGAAACATCCACGTTTTGGCGCACATGACTGTCTGGTATTCATGCAGTTCCCCGGGTTTCGTGCAAAGAACCAAAGGGCCAAAACCTTCTTTTCGTATCCGCTAGATGGCAGCAGTACCCAGAAGAAACACATACTTCATGTAAGGAACTGCCATCGAATGTATATTGACAACATGCCGGAAAAAGGGACAAGGATGGAAAATTTCTTTTCCGTGCAGCGTGAAGACCCCAGGGATGCTATCTTTCCACGTCCGTGATTAAATCTTAGTGACAATGGACAAAGTCCATGGAAAGCACAGGCAAGTTCTCATAAAATATGACAATATTGGGCAGCGTGAAAAAATGCCGGGAAAGTTGGACCAATGGCCTGAAAGTATCCATGTTTTTATGGAAATGTGGTGGAAGAATCAAACTTGACTTTCCATGGCACCAGGCTGGATTATACCCATGTTATTATAGTTTTCACCACGGAATTAAACTCCAGATCGGTTCAAGTTCTCAGTCCTCTTAGTAGTCCTGTAGGGAAAGCATGGAACATTTACGGATGGTCAGGTATCCGACTCTTATTTGTCATTGGAAGGGCCTTCTGCTGATCTGTCGGTCAGCCTGCGTGCTGAGCAAGCCAGTACAACCTCATACCATGCTTCCATTCCAGATGTCCGTAGCATCGGATGAAGGGGGTGGGAGGAGAGTGGGGAGGAGGGTGCGTAGGTGTGTAGGCCTAGCTATTTCTCAATCGTCAGCGCCTCGTGGCTTCCACCACCAAGAATAATTTCCTTCCTACCGTAAAACGCTGCTCATATATGTACGTATGCATGTATGTATGTATGTATATATGTATGTATGTATGTATGTATGTATATATATATATATATATATATATATATGTATATATATATATATATATATATATATATATATATATATATATATATATATATATATATATATATATATATATATATACTATGTTTGCACTCATATGACCTTTAATACAGGTACCAGAGACGCAGGTATGTGTTACTGTGCCTTGTTTCCAATGTGAGAATTGCTGTAATTCCTTGTTTTTAAATGAATGAATAAACTTTTTTTTAATGATTCGGACACCTAGTTTAAAGTTCTTACACTAGGTGTTCCATGCTGTATATATGTTTTGTTGGCAACATCTGTGAAATATGCATTGCATTTGTCGAGCAAATTTTAGTTAATAGGAGATATGCATATTAATTTCCCGCCACAACTGCGTACCTGATTGCCTAGACTCGTTTGGCTGGATATGATGAGATACGGGTCGTTACCTGTGGGGACAAGCGGGATATTACTAATTTTGTGGAAATAAAGAATACCTAGTAAAGGCAGATGGCATTTTTTCTTTATATATGGCTCGGGAAGTACTAGATGAATACCAGTTTGGCATTTGTGAACTTAAATTTCTCCCCCCCCCCCCCCCCCCCGCTAATTTTGTGAGAAATGAACATAAGGCCTCGTCTGTGACAGTGATGTGACCTGCACGTCCCCCGTGATCTCCAGGCGTCAAACTCGTACTTTGTGGCGGGAAATTAATATATGCATACGCTGTACTTCATTTCAACCGGAAGACCATGTCAACTTTCACCATCTGTTGGCCGTCAGAATAACAGTCAGTTCTTTCCCAGGTCAGCAGACGGCGGTAGCAGCTGGGATGAATTTCTGTGCCCGCAGGTTTTTGTTCCATGGGTTTATGCACACAAAGGACAAAACAGTTATCAACGTTCTTTATACCTCTCATTGAAATTCGTATGTTAAGCCAATAGGCTTACGTCACAAAGTTCATAAAACGTCACAAGACCTTCATGGTTCTTAATGTGTAACACTGTTACTTAAGAATGCGTAAGAATACATGCTCGCTGACTGACGTTGAATTTCCAACCACGCAGACCATCTCGGGAAACCATCCGTCCTTAAACTACAATACTCGTAGGGTTGTCCTGTAAGCCAGCCTCTGTGCTTCGTCCAAGCACGTCGGAGTTTTTCATACGAATTTTTTCTTTTGGTAAAGACATGAAGTGACGTTATTAAAAAGGTATTAAAATCAATGGAACCATTTTTAATTAAAAAGCGTTATTTATCTTTGTAGTGCTGAAATAAAAGAAACACAAAACACAGTTGTTACATTTCAGTCAAATACTAACAGAATAGCAAAACATAGTAACTACGTTTTAATTAAATACTTAAATACTAAATATTTCAATTAAATAATTACATGACCGAACCATATATGTTAAACCGTTGATACAATGTTTTTTTTTTTTTACATACTCTAGGTATAAATACATTTTATTCCTTTTGTCCGAAATTAAAATCCCTGCTATTAGTATTATTAATTAAAGAACAGGTCTCAACATGTAACGTAACATGGTCTAAATGGAAATACTAATGGTAATGATTATGATGGATGATAAAGAAAAATACGATAAATTCAATCTAAAAATAGTTTGACATTTTATTGCCCTTTGTCTACTCCTTAGCCTTACTGTATGACAACAACACCACCACCACTACCACCACCACCACCAACAACAACAACAACACAATGTCATGTTGCACTCAGAAGCATTTATGCTATTTAACAGGATATTCATGTAATCTAAAAATGGCACTGATTCGCAAGGTATTTGTGGAAACGCGCTGTTTCTAACTTGCTCTTGAATATATTTGACGATGTTATGTGCATATGAACACAACAACTGAAGATCAGATGAAACCAAGCAGCTGCCTTAAAAATGCACGTTAACTCGTTCTGCATGGAACAACCAGACCATTGTTACATCTGTTACAAGTGTGCCGAGCAAGTGAATCGTCTTCCAAGCTGTTGTTTCCGTCTGTGCACCTTTGCCTGGCCTGAAGTCACCCATCAAGTACGTGTAAAAAGATTTTAATAAAATTGTCAAGGCGAGAGAAGAATCAAGTTGCTGCATTTGGTAACAATGCCGCAATGTGATTGTCCTCACAGTCAGCAAATTTCCCATGTAGATCGTATGGCAATAGTGGGTCAATTGCCCTTGCGCTTGGAGTTGATTGGCACAATTTTAAATCGCACCCAGACATTTTTTTGCCAAGGATTCTTTTTCTGTCTGGGTGCCAACCCAGACATTTGGTTTTTCACAGAATTCTCTCTCTCTCTCTCTCTCTCTCTCTCTCTCTCTCTCTCTCTCTCTCTCTCTCTCTCTCTCTCTCTCTCTCTCTCTCTCTCTCTCTCTCTCTCTCTCTCTCTCTCTCTCTCTCTCTCTCTCTCTCTCTCTCTCTCTCTCTCTCTCTCTCTCTCTCTCTCTCTCTCTCTCTCTCTCTCTCTCTCTCTCTCTTTCTTTCTTTCTTTCTCTCTCGCTCTCGCTCTCTTCTTTACGACCAAATTTGTCCGGAGTTTTTCTTGGACACCATTATTCTAAAAACCACCAAAAGTAACATGGTGATTGACCTACCGGTGAAATTGTGCATCTAGTTTGGAATAGTCATGATGTTTACAATTATGTAAATTAGGGCAATTAAAATTTTAAAAGCTCCCTATCTCCCAAATTATTGCAGAGAGACACGTAATTTCATGTGCATATATAGGTGTGAGACACCTGCCAATAAAATTGGGGTAAATGACAGTTGTAGAATTTTAAATTATGCTAATTATGGCATTGGGATATTTAAAAGTTGAATATCTCCAAAACTTTTATGGATAGAGATGCCATTCCGAGTTCAATTTATAGGTTTGTGGCAAAGCCGCATCGAATGTACCATGAACCAAAGTTGTAGGATTTTAATTTATGCAACGTAGGAGAATATGCAATATTTTAAAATTGAATAGCTTCAAAACTATTATAGATCGAGGTGCCATCCGAACTTCAATTTATGGGTTTGTGACGTGGCCGCATCCAATGAACATCGAATCAAAGTCGTAGGTTTTTTATTTTTAAAAATTAGGCAAATGTGCAAAATTAAGATCTCGAATATCTTCAAAATTATTATAGATAGTGGTGTCATTCAAACTTCAGTTTATAAGGTTGGGACACAGCCACATCCAATGAACCAAGAACCAAAGTTGTAGCAGTTTGATTTACACAAATTAGGCCAATGCACAAAATTTAAATTATGTTGAACAATGGCAATGTGTAGCATTTCAAACAGTCCTTATTTTGAAGGCACCCATACAGTTTTCCTGTGAAGCAAATCTTCTTTTCCAGTTACAATTTTGAGTTCGACTGCAGTCGAACTCTGTCGGGTCGGGATGGACTGCAGGCTGGCCACGAGTGGTAGTGTGTGCGGCAAGAGTGTATTGGAATGTTCTGATCTGTCACAACATTGTGTTTTGTCGCCATACTCTGGTTTCATTCATTTTGACGGAAACGTTTCCTAAATATTTCACATGTAAAGCACTTGGCATTAATCCCCATATGTTCGTTTATTATAGCGTTTGCGTCAGACTATGAGAATGTACCTTGCACAGCATACTATCAACCGTCCGAACTCTGGAAAGTAAAATATTGTCTATTTTTGGCTACCTATTGCAAGGTTCATTTTGGCGCAAATGCGCTCCCAAGGAGTACTGCTAAGTTGTATACGCCATTAATTTTGTCTCATATCCTGTAACATCTGAAGGCGACTTGTAACATGGGTGGTAGGAACGGACCAATAGGGAGCCGGAAAAAGTGTTGATTATATCACATAATCCATTTTTTCCGTGGAAAGTGTGGATTATGTTCTTCCTTCACTATTAAATAAGAAGTGAAGTAAACACATAATGAACACCTTTCACACAATAACATTGCTAGTATTGTGCAGTGCAGCATGACCTGCATGCAGTACTTGTGTTGTAGAAGCAGCTGTTGACACCTTCCCCTGAACAGCCCAAACTGAGGTATTGTTCTAACAAAATCTGTGCAGATGCAATGTTGTGGTTCAATGAGAACATAACAGTGCAGAATAAACCTATATTTTTTGAAAAGTGGTATAGCAAAGGTATTTAATTTATACATGATATTGTAAATGATGCAGGGGAATTTCTCACCCCAGAACAGGTGATTGTGAAATTTGATTTTGAAACTAGCTTTTTAGAATATTTTCAAATACGTTAAGCAATACCTTATAATTGGAAACAGTTGTTAAAGAGTCGCCCAACTGCACGTATGACAAATACTGATTTAAATTTTTTAATAATGGTAAATTTGTTCCCTTGGGGGATATGAAATGTAAAGATGTTTACTGGGTGCTAATTGAGCAGGTTTCTAAAACTGAACCAAGTTGTACCAAAAAGTGGGCGATGACTTTTCCTGAATTATGTGGTACAAGCCAATTCTGGAAAAAAGTGTTTTCTTTGGCTTTTAACACTACAATTGAAACCAAGCTACAGTCCTTTCAATTTAAAATTTTAAATCTAATTATTGTGAATAAGCATCGGCTTCATAAAATGGGGATTGCAGAAGATGAAACATGTGATTTTTGTGGAGGAGCATCTGAAACAATAATTAATAAATTTTGGGATTGTCCCACTTTAAATCATTTTTGGTATGAATTTACTTCCTTTTGGAAAAACTACATGCATGAAGTTATCATGGTTCAGGAAAAAGATGTTCTGTTTGGGTTTTACGATGATCCTGATAAAGTTTCCCTGGATTACTGTATTTCCATGGAAAACATTACTTATATTCTCAAAGATTCAATTCAGGTAATATCAATCTCATCAGTTTTTTGTTCTCGATGGACAGGAAAATATGCATATTTAAACATATATGTATAATTAATGATAGAGTACCTCAGTTTGAATTAAGATGGCGGCCACTGCTCGATGCCATTTCTCTCAGATTGCGAGAAGTTTGAGTATGTCCCCTCCCGTTATTTAATAATCCTCTATTGTTTATAGATGGATGAATGCTTTGCACTAGCTAGTTTTATACAATATCCATTTATAATTTTGCATTGTTATTTCACATTGGTATAGGCCGTACTTTGTTGCCTATATTTTTGTTTGCACAGGAAATAATTTCGAATAGTGACAAAGGTATGCAATAAGTTGTCACTAATGGTTTTTGTTTTATATTTATCTGTACAGCTTTGACGCATATGTATATGGTCGAGGAATTAAAAAAAAATCTGTGCAGTTGACCACAGGACTTGGAATAGTACAGATGCGTATCCCTAGAATTTTCCAAGTCGTCTGTCATATCTAGCATGATATCAATGTCAGCATAATGTAAGTTGATGTACATTTCTCAATTTACAACACTTGTACATTACTCATTTACAACAGTGTCCATGCCCGGCATGAACTTGGAAAAATAAGTGAATTAAATTCCAAAAATGTATTGCTTTTTTACAGTAATAGGTTTCTTGTAGCGTGCACTCTCGTCATTATGACACGTACTCTTCTGAAATAATAACTGTTGAGTAGGAATACTGCCCAACTCACTTAAATCTGTCATTTAGGCTTCTACACCTGCTCTTCCTGCTGCCATATTGGTAAGTAGAAAATACATGAGCAAGCAGTCAAACTTGACTGTGCATGTGACAACTTACGTAAGCGGCAAAGTACATCGTGCACAAAAGGTAGGGAAAAATGTCATGCACCAAGGACTATCTTGGTTAGTTCTTACCACCCTTGTTAAAAGTCATTTATAACATGTCACAATGACCATTATGCCATCACAATCAACTCGGTCTTTGACCTCGTTGATTATGTGGCATAATGGTCATGTGACATGTTATAACTGTCATATAACGAATTGCCCGCAATATTTTATGACCATCTTTGCCACCCAACCCCTTGTACATCCTTACAGCAGACGATACCGTAACAATCTTCTTCAGGCAATCCCTTTTACAAACACCGCTAAAACTTTTATTCGATTCTACGTGCCACGTTTACTTAATGAAATGGCATCCTGTATTAAGGACAAAATTTATGCTCATTCATACGAAGGCTTGTCTATGTATCGACTTTCGGTAATCAGTACTCCGAATTTTGTATCGTTCGAAATTTTTACATACACTGTGACAATTAACAGCGACTCATATGTTTTTTGCAAGCCCATGGACAATCTGCAGGTCAATAAATAATTGAGTTCAAGCTGTCAACACACCTGTTTTAACTCCCTATAAAGATGAGGAAGAGTTCTTGCTCCGCATACCGCTGTAGCTTCCCATCATTTGCGCCAGGAGTGTCCATCCTGCACGTGTGCTGCATGTGTAAGTGGCACAACTAAATTAAATTTCCCATAGACGGCCATGATAACACATCCTGGCGTATCTGGGAGCAAAAGCTTTAACATTAAGGTAGACTTCGCTCACCAATTACAAGTCTGACTTTCAAAATTATAGGCATTAACAGATATGATTGCGATCATATGTTAACCTACTGGATTGCAAATTGCGAACGCTGCGTGGTGTCGGCTAATATTTCACTTCGACGAAAGACCGAACCTACTTATAAAAGACATATTGGGGAATACGATAAAGCAAATTTTAGCAACATTCGAGAATATTTAAGTCATGTTAATTGAGACAACTTTTTTTCTATCCAATGATGTAAATGAGTGTTGTTTATCTTGGACTGTGGGCTTTTTACAAGCTGCAAAAGATTGTATTCCTAATAAAGAAATTACCATTCATCCCGATGATTTACCTTGGTACTATTCAGCTTTATGATGCGAAAAACGCAAAGTTATGAGAGCATTTTCAAAAGCAAAAATTGCCATGAATAGACCGCATAGCCAGGAACTATGGACTGCAATGAATATCAGTAGCATCTCCGTATTGCTGAAGAGCAACATAGTAGTAAATTAAGTAATTCTCTGTAAAATTAAAAAGAAAATAAAGCCTGGTGGAGGACTATAAAGTACTTTTTGAATAGAAATCACTGTCAAACCATACCATCCTTGCTATTGTATTTGTGTCTTTTTGCCCAGAACCACTTCCTGGTAGTCATTACCCTATTCGGTAGTCCGAACTCTTTACATTCCATAAGCTATGTGATGAGAAGCACATAACAGATAATGTCTCTAAAGCAGAACAATTTAACGCCTTTTTCTTGAGGCAAAATAATATTGATACTTCTGTAGCCCATAATCCTGCGTCTCCTGACCGTCCACCTATTACTGTTTGAAATTTGAACATTTGCGATAATGAAGTACTTGATATACTTGAATATCTAGATACAACCAAAGCTTCTGGACCTGATGGAATAAGTCCCACGCTCCTGAAGGAAGCTGCTCCGGTAATTTGCAAACCACTTTCTAAACTATTCAATATGTCTTTAACTCCAAATCAGTTCCCATGTGTCTGGAAAGAAGCGCACGTTACCCCAATTTGCAAGAAAGGAGATGATCACTTGTGCAGCAATTATCGGCCTGTGTCATTATTAAGTTGACCAGGAAAAACACTTGAAAGTGTGATTTCCAAACATGTGTTTTACTTTTGTCCCGACAATGTGGTCATTTTGACTAAAAAATGCGGGTTTATGCGGGTGTTTCGACAGTAAACCAGTTACAGTCACTTTACCAGGAATTATGCATAGCTCTTCATAATGAAAAAGCAGTAAGAATTGTCTTCCTTGACATAAGCAAGGTTTTTGACAAGGTCTGGCATAAAGGATTTCTATACAAATTAGAAAAAAAACGGTGTCACTGGTAATCTCTTGTCATGGTTCAAAAATTATCTTTACCATCGCAAACAGAAAGTTGTTCTCAACGGATATATTCTCAGTTGGTGAACCATTACTGGCAGTGTCCCCTAAGGATCCGTTCTGGGCCCCTTGCTGTTTCTAATTTACATCAATGGTTTTGTGAATGTTGTAAATTCAAAAATCAAACTTTTCGCCGATGATTCTTCTCTGTTTTTCCCATTATTGAAGATCCAGCCCATGGAACAGCTGTCATCAATGATGATCTAGCTTCTTTAGATGAATGGTCTAAAGAATGGCTTGTATCCTTCAACGCCATGAAAACTGATGCCATGCTTGTTTCCTGCAAGAGCATCACTCGTTATCATCCACCTCGTGTTTCCCAAGGTCACCAACTCGAGAATGTACCGGAACATAAACATTTGGGGTTTACTCCAAAATCTGACTTAAATGCAATTATCATGTCAAAGAAATCGCGACAAAAGCCTCGTAACAGTTAAATATTATAAAAACTTTGATGTATCGTCTTGACAGCGAAACATTTGAAGTGATTTATATGTCATTTATCAGACCAATCGTGGAATACGGTAAAGTGGTCTGGGATGGTTGTCCACAAAACGGTCAAAAGCTCTTAGATATACAATTGTCTGCGGACCGTATTTTGACGGGTGCTATGGAAACTACGCCTAGCGAGAAGTTGTACGGAGAAACTGGATGGGAGATTTTGTTAAATCGAAGAGAGAGGTCCAAGCGCATTGTGATGTATTAAGATAGTCCATAAATTAACTCATAGCTACCTATTTACTGCTCTTCCCAACGCCCCAACTCCGGAGGGTACACTCGCCTTACCAGGCCAAGTTCTAATTTAAGTTCACGTTCTGACTTACCTTCTTTTAATTCCAGAAGTGCCTCTTTTATTTCCAGAAAGTTTTTTTTTCCATCTGCGATTACTCTATGGAACTTACTTCCATTAGAAACTCGAAATATACCAACTCTATCCCAGTCTACTCCTAGATCATATCCCGTCAAATACCCTGATCTTTTAAATATAGGTAAGAGATATTTATCAATTCTACACTCCTGCACATGCGCATGGGCCGCAGCCAATTAAACGAACATCTCTTTAAAACAGGTATAAAGGAGTCCGCTGCTTGCTCACGCGGAGCAGGTTCTGAAAGTATATGGCATTATTTCTTACTTGTCCTTGTTATGTTATTGCTCGAGATATCCTCCATACGACAATATGTTCTTTTATTTAGCACCATTCAGCTTCAATACAATCTTGTTTGGCAGTGATCAATGCAACCTTGAAGACAACATCAAGATTTTTTAGCAGTGCAAGAATCTACAGAAAAGAGTAAACGTTTCCAAAGCGAAACCATAACTTGGCTTCTACATGACAATTTTGCCAATAAGACATTTGATTGTGATGGTTACTTTTGGGCCTCTGTATCTGCGCCTGTCTTAGTGGTACCTATCTTTTTCATGTATAGCCTATGCTTTGCTACATTGCTCATCGAGCTCTTTTGTCCCTGGACTCCTGTGCTCTTCTTCCTAATTGTATTCCATTCGAAATAAAATACGTTTAAACCAACATATATGATGGACGCCAAACTTTTGGCTTTGCCCCCACATGAAAGCAGTCACGTTGGATTTTCACCTGTCCGCACCCAATATCACTTTCAAATTTCCTACCTGCAGGAAAAAAATATGCCCGAAATTAATTCTTGAATTCACTCTATTTGATGATGGCAAAATCTGAATTAAAAATACATGTGATGGGTTTTGGCCTACTTCGCCACTCTGGTCAAGCGAAAGCCTACAGTGCTGGTCATTAGACATCATACGTTTGTGCTGCCCACTGTGGCCAATTTAGGATTGCAACTAGTGACTGCATCCGATTTTCCATCCATATTATCATTGATCATGCGCAGTACACTTTCACGTAAATTTAGTTGGCAAAAAGACACTTTCACGAGTCGCTGAAGTACGAGGAAAGGACTATGTTCCATTTTGATTGCACTATCTTTGAATAGTTCAAAGAGTTCTGTTTAATAATCATAACGTAAGATAAATAACCACCATATTGTCATATAGTTGTGTTAGCAAGATATTTGAAAGGTGTGTTCTCATATTTATTTTCAATAATTGTATCGAAAATAAAATTCTTACACCATGTCAGTCTGCCTACCAAAATGGGGATTCTCCTGTTTCAGAATTATTAGAGATTTATGATATTGTGCTCGAAGCCATGGATGAAGGGAAAGCCGTCATATTTGCTTTTCTGGATGTTTCACGGGCTTTCGATCGCGTGTGGCAGAAACGTCTTCTACACAAGCTTAAATCCATCGGCATCAGACATAAATTGTTGGTCTGGTGCAAAAGCTATTTAGAACAAAGACGTCAACGTGTTGTAGTAAATGGACAGTCCTCATCTGGGCGTATTATAAGAGCTGGTGTACCTCCAGGGTCAATATTCGGACCTTTGATGTTTTTAATTTATATTAATGACTTTGTATTGTTGAATCAAATATTTGGCTATTTGCAGACAACACGTCTCTATTTTTCATTGCCGAGCAAGGTAGTGACGATACAGTGAGCCTTTTCCATGACCTGCACAAGGTCTCAAAATTATGAAAATTATCTGATATTTTTGAAAAATTGCCACGTGACAGACGTAAACTCTGACAAGCACCCAGTGTAATGTTGTCATCTGACTGCACATGGACAAATCACCTTGACACAGTATATGTGGAAGCTAAAAGTAGTTAGCGGCTGCACGTGTCGTAACCGGTGGCACCCAAACCACAAGTAACGGATTTATTTACAAAGAAACACAATGGGGACCGTTGAAAGACAGATGAGAGAAACACAAATTAATACACTTTTACAAGATCGTCAATGGATTCGCCCCACATTACCTACAGGATAGGATTCCAGAATCTATAGCCACCGGTCACAAGACAAGACACGGTAACGAAATACCTCTAATATTTTGTAGGTCCGAACAGCGAAACAATTCCTTTTCCCCCGCTACCATACGCAACTGGCGTAGCCTGGATCAAAAGATCAGAAATTTTGAAACAATTCAAGCATTTAAAAAATAAACTGAATGATGACATAACACATGCCCCACCCCGTACTTTTATGGTAAAAATAGATTCGCCCAAGTCCACCATACGAGGATGCACTTGAACTGCAGCCCTCTTAATGTTTGGCTGTTCCAGTACGGTTACATCGACACCCGAAGATGTGCTTGTGGAGTCCCAGTGGAAAGCATTTTCCATTTTTGGACAGGATGTTCTCTTTTCAAGGAACCCTGCACGGAATTACTAGGACCTTTTCAGCCAGAAATTACTGCTAAAAGGGACATTTTGCTGCATGGTGATGCAAACAAGTTCATTGATTGGAACACTAAGTTATTTGACAGTGTAGAAAGGTATATTTTAAAAACAAAGAGATTTAGTAGAGATCAAGTGATTGTCCTCGCCATTTTCTTTTCTTTCTTTCCTTTTTCCTACATTTGTATTTTCTGCTCATGCTTCGGTTTCATCAGGTGATGCTGTGCAGTTATGGAGAAGGATTTGTAAAAGCTTTACAGCTTGTTTCCTAATCCATGTTTCTTTGAAATAAAATACGTTTAAACCTTGATATTTTCTCTCGACAATTGAAGAGAACAAAAACAATCTGACGCCACAGCTCTTCAGCCAAAAAGGTAATAGATGCAAACGAACAGGCCTCATCCGTTGTTTAATTACAACCGATGATCGTTTTGTTGTAGAATATGCTTGTTCAGATGAAATATTTTCGTCGTGCCGAATATGCTTGGCGATATAAAATATTTTCTTAGTGCCTTCCCAACATTTCTTCGTGCTGATACCAATTTGTGGTTTAAATGCAGGCCAGTACGTGGATATTTTCACAGTATCCTAAATATATAGTATTAAAATTGCATTCATATTGCATTTTTAGTCCTCTAGCATACAGTGTGTTCAGAGGGACATAACCACATCAAAATGAGGGAGCGTACTGGAACTGTCCAATTAGAATGCTGGAGAAATGTTACCCTGGCAACATTCAGTATTTCCCAAGGGAAGATACCGCCCCCTAATTGAAATTGCATTAAAAGATCGTTTGATTATGTCAATATTTTATAAATTTAAATCATTGACGTCTGTTTAGATGACACATTTGTATTATTTTTATTGTTTAGTTTTCCCGCGTAACATAGAGAGAACTGCATAAAAAATTAGTATAGTAAATAATAGAAAAAGGGGACTTTAGTGCATACATGTATAGTGATACTAATCGTCCCAGCAGTATAAATTTCCCAGAAATATAAAGTCTATGGAGCCTAAAACTATGTCTAGACAGGTCTTTGTAAAGTGTCTTAATACCTTCCACTTCCACACAGCTGCACACACTCGCAGGTAGGTACACACACAGACACCAACCCACAGAGGCCTAGACGCACGTACTCCACCCGGGAGTCAACCCCATTACATGGACCACGGACTTAGTATCCAAAGCTCTCTCTCTCTCTGTCTCGGGTTGGGGGAGGTGTGACTATATCCCCCGGATCCCCTTGGCTTGCTGCGCCTCTGTTAGATTCGACAGCCTTTTGGCTTGGACTGGTTTCGCATATTTGGAAAAAAATGTGGGCAACCAGTGCAACAAAAATTTTACTTCATAAAAGCATTCCTCTTGTGTACATCGACATGGCGGTGCACTTTGCCTTTCTGGCAAGCTCACGTGCACGTGGCTTCACCGATCATACTTTTTATTTTCAAAGTTCACCTCCAGAGGTCGTATGCGAGCAGACGATACGTGGCTGCGATTTGTTAGCCAGGAAGAGGTTATCTGTTTATTGAAGGATATGCTACTTTCAACCTTTATTGTGGAAGTGTTGATCATTCTAGTTGCGAATAGCCCATGGGAACAGAGTCTGCGCTTCTCTGATGAAGTAAATAAGCGAGGTATATAAGTAGATTGTCTGATGACATGAATGTGTTGCACTTCAGGGGGTATTCTTTCCAACAAGTAATTTGTAGTTGGTCCATTACAATTTTAGGCACACGAGTCAATTTGTAGCGCGCATGCCTAATGTGAAGGGGTTGCCATTCGAATACGTTATACAATGACCTGATTTTCCCGAATATATAGTTTTTAAAAGGTTTACAATAATAGCTTTCAACTTATGAACCTCCAAATGTGCCAGTTATTATATTAACTTCGATAGGGGGAGTCAGTAGCATGTTAAAGGCTGGCCATTCCAACCGTGAAGTCGTGAGGAGAATGGGACTTTCTATAGCAACAGGGTGTACGTGTTGGAAACGTTCTGAACTCATAAGAGTATTTTCATGAGACCAAAAAGTATACAATACACAGAATGATATAGCTGGAAGCTTGTAGCACTACAAACATGATACAAAGTGTAATTACAAAGCATAGGATCAAGATTGTGTACCCAGGATACTAGACAGTAATTTAAGCTAGGCACTACAAAAGCGTTGTAAATGGCTAGAAGTATGTTTTGTGGAACAATTTTTAAGGTTTTTTTTTTTTTTCAATAATACCAGTCACCTGAGAGACTTTGGATGAGACTGCAGCCTCTTTTTGCCGCAGGAGTGTAATGCGTTGACCCCTGCTGCCCCCTACACGTGTTTCCAAGTAATTTTTATGTTTCTGTGCATATCTTCAAAAAGCTAGCGCCACCTGACGGCCATAGTTTCACACACTACAACACGGACTTTCCAGTTCATTCTTTAAAATGTTCTGAACGACATGCTTTGCATTTCCCAAAATTTAATCACCACTCAATTGCAAACATTTTGCTGCGTCTTTTACGACTTGGTGTCTTACCATTATCTCTCCTTTCAAATGCAATATATATATATATATATATATATATATATGCAAAAGAGAAAAGGACACGTCAGTTAGATCGAAGTGATAATGAACGCGGTATATTTTGCCGGAAATGCAGTGGCTAGGGCAAAGACATACATACATACACATGCTAGACCATGGAGCTAGGATTGAGATGGCTAGACGAACTACAGCATTACTTTATATTCTGTGGGGAGATCAAAGATGTATTAATTTTGACACTGAAATCGGGCGCCGTTTTTTCAAAACCGATCAGTGTCGCACTCAATTTTTGCTAGTTCAGATTTGCTCAAGGGTGAGTGGGGCTTTATCAGTCAGAAGCGGAGAATAAATACTCACCCGAGCAATTTCTCTATTTTTGAACAAAGGCATGACCAGTTGATTGCACGTGTAGTATCAAACACGTTCCACGTATAGTTTATTCTGGTTGCTCCGTACCCTGGTAGCTTTGCCATAACTGCAGACACGAGTGACCTAAATTTTCCCAATCTCCTGTCTCTGTTTACCACAGAATGTTCCAGTGACTCAGTTGTTCCCTTTTGTTCGACAAGATGGGGGAATTGATAACCGTCCCAAGCTGGGCAGAGTAAGTAGATATCGGTACAATGGAGCTGAAGCTCCATCTTGGTACTTTGCGACCACATGATCTCCCTTCCTTTCCGCCACCATCAAACTAATCATCAATGACAATCCTTAAAAACACAGGAAATGGAACAAACTATTACTGAAACACCACGGAAGACACATAAGTACTACATTTATGATACTGGGGGCATCTGTAATGGAAGTTCAACTCGGTCTCTAATTGGCAGGCCAGACAAAGCATTAAATGGCTGAGTACTCAGGTCACTTCTGACCGGTATTTGTAGTGCACCGACTTATCAGTTGTGCTGTAGTGTGCGTTTTTTATATATACGGTGGGTCTTTCATGTGCTTGAGACTATCTTGATTACTACTTAAGGAACTGTTAGGCTATCCAACTAAGATACATTTGCTTAAATCAACCAAGCAACGTATCGCACGCAACCAGTCCCCTCTTGTGTCGAAGGATTGTGGTGACGCCAAAGACGACGCGCTCCACCCGAGAACGTGTCACCTGTAGGTGGCGCGCCAGGCAACTTGCCGTGGTGTCTACATGTTGCGTTAAGACACCTGCTGGGGATAAACAAACAAACAAAAAAGTTATGTGACACAGGCAGCAGGTACTGCCACCATGTAAAACTTTGTATGTGACAGGCCCTATTACCGCATCGCCAGAGGCCTTGTTTCCTTGTGTGAAGACTACCCGGTCCCAACATACAATATGAATATGTTAAAACGACAGGCAGTGGCAATTATCCTTTACAAACACTTCAAAAATTAACGAAACACTACACTAGTCGGACTTTTCGTATGTGCGCAGTTTTGCCGTGTATTCACCTCTTGAGATAGAGCACCAAGAAATTTCTATTCGTCGAATGCAACCAGTGGCGCCGCGTATCCTCCACTGTACACATAATTAAACGTGAGTTTTGGGAGTCCGGTTGCAACTGCTTATCATATTTCAAAATTGCAGCTGACTTCCCAATGAAAACCTATGAAGTATATGAACATTCTGAAGTTCACATGGGCTGAATATAATTTCTTTCAAGCATCAAAGACGCAACTCAAATATTGTATATGTTGCATAGACTGCAAAAACGACAGAAATCCCCTAAATACAAGTACAGTGAGTCGTAACGTGGCAGCTTGTATCAAATGATTTCCTTCACTTGAAAATAGAACTCGACTGTTTTGTGAAAGCAGTAATTACACAATTTTGATTTTATGAATAATTTATCTAACCAAACACAATGCACCAAACTGTTTGACACAAAAGTTCTGCGCTAAGAAATCAACAATATATGTTTCTGTTAGAAGAACAGCATGTCATCACTGTCTGTGTGGGATTGTTGTTTGGCAAAGACAGGTGCATACAGTCTTCTGAATAAACTGGTCGTTCGGTGGTTATTTTATTCAGTATGGAAGTTCAGTTGCTCTGGTGTGCATTACGTGAAATTCCCATGTTCTAGTGTACTAGTTCTTGAATGTATCATGAAATTTGTGGTTCATTTAACTTTAGAGTATCCGTTTTTCTGTCGGTTTCATCACACACACACACACACACACACACACACACACACACACACACACACACACACACACACACACATTCTTATTCATTGTTTACATGGATTAAATCAATGCATGGGCCAAATGTTATGTACAACCACTGAGTTAGCAGGTCTTGAACTTGTGGCTCTCTGTTAACTGTCGGTCTTGTAACCCCATATCTGTGATTCTGAGTCGACATATTTGGGTCGTTTTTATGGTTCTATGTTCTAACATTCGAAGTAAGTTTGTATTGCACTTTACAGTGACTTGTACATGAAATGTGCGACACTTACAACTTATTCAAAGCTGCCACTGAATTTCACTTTTATTGAGACTAGCCCTGAGATTTTAGAGTAATAAACCATGCGAGGCAACATGTTAGTTGGTTTAACCATGGACCTATTATCAGATAATAGGTCCATCGTTTAACTCTTTCAGCGCCAACTGCAACTGAAGTTGACTTATTAAAGCGAAGTGCTCTGAAATATAATAGCGATACTAGATTCGTGTTCCTTGTGAAAAGATCTTTCAATCAATTGCTAGAGACAAGCTTAACGGCCTGTTTAGTGTACCTGTTTATAAACTAGGGGTCTTTTAAGAAAACAATTAGGATTTTTTTTTAAATTGAAAGATGTAAGCAAGAGAAAAAGGATCAAAACAGAACTGGAGGGTCCGGAAGCATGCCGCCGGAAACATTTTGAAATCTAGCTTCCTTTGGTGGTATTTAAGAGATTTTTTTGAGCATTAGTGCAAGTGAAAATGTGACCTGTTTTGTATGCCATGTATTGCAATTTGAATAATCTGAGAAAAATTTTGCAATTATCGTCTTCAGACATGACTGTTGTATGTCTGCTTTAATTATAGTAAGAACTCATCTCCATGATCAATGTGTAAATCACTGGTTTTATATCATCATTTTGAAGTTTTTAGGCATAAATAATGCACTGAGTCTTGCTGGGTTTTTTTACTTAATCCCCTTATTTTACCAGAAAATTGGCAAAAAGCTTTCACAGTTTGTGTTCACAGGTCTTGCAATTATGCCAATTATCCATTTTTTTATTCTATTAATTTTGGCTAAATTAGTTCATTTTATTACGAAATGAAGATGTAAGTTACTATCAACATGGTTTGACTCGCCTGTATCACTCGTACTTCCAATACACCGACACTGTATAAATATCGCATCTCGAAATTATTCGACTATTCGTCCAATTATTTTGAACAATTTTTACGGGTATTTTCCGACAAACCATGACCCATTACAGGGACACAAGATCTCTTATTTTTAACCCACAGAAATGGGCCCATGCTTCGGTGTGTGATATCTAATCAGGTAACATTCAGAATGTCGAACATTGGCAACCGTGGACCGGCAACGGTTGCTATGCCTGTTTCGACCATCCGGTCGCACAAACTTTACATTAGCAGTAATTACTGAACAGAGTTTACTCTATCTAATGTAAGCATTGGGTAGTTTTCAGTCTAATCAAACAAAGAAAACATGGATTTAACTGGATTATGACGGTACGGAAGATAAATTTACATTAAACACAGTTGGGACATAGTCAATGTGTGAACAACTAGCCCTCACGTATGTACATACACCAGTTTTTATTTGCAGTTCAAACACTCCAAAATATATGATTTTAATAATGGTGTAGCGTTGATTTAGCCAGTGAAACGTACGCAAAGTTATATTTTATGCAAAACAACTGCTTTTAAGGCTTTGTGTCAATGGACTTTTGCATTTTCTACGGGAACTATACATGGCGCAGGAGTTTTCTTAACATGACCTCTTAATGTCAGTTTCACGGCAAAACAAAGTTAGTATTTCAATTTGTTGTCGTGATTATGGTACACAAGAAAATAGACCAGTGTATTCTTTGTTCATGTTTACTTTATATGTGAAAAAAAACATGCAAGTTTTAAAATCAGGATATTTTGTGAGGGTCCTCGCTTAATTTTTGAAAACTCTTTTTCTTTTTGTATTGGTACCCGAATGAAACGCAGAAGAAAATAAAGTGTGTCGTTTTGCCTGTGGGTCGTGAAACAAAAATGTAACCGCTTTCTCTTAGTTGTCGCAAAAGCTTAGCTTAACTGAAAATAAGATACATGTCAACATTTAGGGCTTGGTAAATATTAATGGTCAGATCATATTCCGATCGCTTCATCCGGATAATGAAAGCGAGGCCGTCGAGCCCTTTCAAGGTTAAGTCAGACTTGGCTTCCAGGTCGCACATCCACACTGCTATATGAACGACGATGGATGGTCAAATTATACGAGATTAAAATCGTTCCATTTTAATTATTTTAACACAGATATGGAAAAACAATCTATTGAATGAAATGGGTAACTTTCTAAATTCACAGAGGAAATCAAATGGTTAAGAAATGTTTTTATTCTTCCAACATCTTGGGTGCGTGCTCTTGACATGACCTAAATGTTGACAAAAATGAAAAATAATGGTCACTTGGCATCATGACGCTCAACTGTGTTCACGAAATGAACTTCTGGCGTAGAAAATTAGAGTTTCCGTTCAAGTTAGTCTATTTCGCCAATACAAAGTTTCAAATCACACTAAGCAAAATGCTGTTTATTGATTTGGAAAAATTCTAATGGCCGATTGGGGGAAATCAGTATCAAGGTAGGCTTTTTTTAGAAAAAAAATCGACCAATTCCTAAAGGATAGTTGATATACTAAAATGTTTACAGTATAAAGTGAATAGACGATCCTTAGAATCTTTTCCTTTGTACTTTTCAGCTTAGAGTATGCTAGTGTGGTCTGGGATGGATGCACACCAAAGACAAACTTGAATCAGTTCAGATGGCCGCGGCACGGGTTGTAACAGGAACACTTGCTCACACAAGTCTCAAGCAAATTTATATCGAGATGTAATGGGAAACTTTGGCTAAACGTAAAAGAAAACAGAAATTAGCACTCATGTTTAAAATAATATATGGACTTGCCCCTGGTTATCTCATTTCACTATTACCCGGAACAGTTTCCACAAGGACAAACCAAATACGTACTTTTCATACACACGAAAAAGTATTTTTTTTAATTCATTATTTCCATCAACTATACGTAAATGGAACTTGCCACCCGGGTGAATGAGGAATCATGAACATTTAGATGACTTTAAAAGGGAACGTAACAAGAACTTACCAAAATGTAACGAGTTGAAAGTAGGGCACTGTTGTACAATTACGGTAACCGGGATATTGCTGTTTTCCATGCCAGGATGAGAATGGGCTGCATCCAGCTGAATGATAATCTTTTTAGAATTGGCGTTATTGAATCACCGTCATGCTCATATGAAGCAGAATAAGAGAACATTCATCATTTTTTTCTTCCCATGTAGCATGTATACTTTATTGAGAAATGAATTGCATACTAAAATAATACCTTATGCGCGTTTTAACGCCAAACGTTACTATTTGGAATTAAGGGAAGAAGAAACATAAATGAGGCAATTTTTCATGCAGTACATCATTATATTAAGAATTGAGGAAGGTTTAAGATATGAGTAACTACTTTTCGATTAATGAAAGTAATTGTAATCTCACTACACGTCACGCTTGCTTCGACCTATACCTACGCTGAAATTGTGCTCCCGTACGTTGCCTATCTGGTATTAGTATTTCGAAACATCAGATATCTATGGACCAACTATTGCTATCTTACCAAGAATCATGTTTAGCTGTTCATCAATAGAAGGAGGTCCGTATCATTTTCTTAACATTGGTAAAGCTTTCGATAAATTTTGGCACCATGATTAAATTCATTAGGTAAAGAAAGTTGGCATTACTGGTATTCTTCTCGAGTGGTTTTCTGATTATATATAACCAAATAATTTATATATTATATATTGGTATTTCGAAACATCAGATATCTATGGTCCAACTATTGCTTCTTTACCACGAACTATGTTTAGCTATTGATCAATCGAAGGAGATCCATATCATTTTTCTTAACTTTAGTAAAGCTTTCGATAAAGTTTGGCATCCTGGTATAATTCATTAGGTAAATAAAGTTGGTATTACTCGTATTCTTCTCGAGTGGTTTTCTGATGATAAATATAACCGATTTCAGCGCGTTGTTATCCAAGGTCATTCATCCAATCGGGGCAAAATCCAGGCAGGAGTGCAACAAGGCTCAGTATTGGGCCCAATCAAGCTTCTAAATTACATTAATGATATCGTCAACTTAGCTCGTTCAAACATACAAATGTTTGCTGATGATACTCTCTTATACTTCACTGTTGAAAAAATCCTGTCACCGCGGCGGAGACTATAAATTCGGACATGTCAGATATTCATCAGTGGTTTCATGTTCGGCGAGTGACTTTTAACCCATTGAAGACTAAATCTAATGTCTCGAAAAATTAATCAACCAGATCATTTACCTATAAATCACCAGGGCCATACCATACAAGACTTACCCCAACATAAACATCTTGGCATTACCCTACGTTCAGATCTACGCAGGTCAGATCATATCACTGACATAACGATTAAGTCACCTACATTGATAAGTATTATCAAACATTTAAAACATACATTACATAGACGTGCTTTGGAAACTATATATATTTCCTTTATCAGACCTCTACTTGATTGCGGCGGTCCAGTGTGGAGCGGCTGTGCAGCATCTGACGAGACTAAGCTTGAAAACTTACAGTTGAGTGCAGCTTGCATTATCACGGGCGCTATGGATGGGACGAGCAACGCAAAATTATATAAAGAAATCGAGTGGCTGATTCTTGCCAAGCGCAGAAATATATCTAAACGTACCTTAATGTATAAATTGATGAACAAGCTTGTGCCAGAAACATTATGCTCTATGCTTACCGACTCTCTGGAAAATAATCCATCTCATAGTCATAATACTCGTCAACAGTTCGACATTCCTCATTTTAGAACTCGTACAGAACTTTTTGACAAATCGTTCTATTCGTCAACTGTCCGTCTTTGGAACCAGCTCCCTATAGATGTTCGAAACTCGACCTCTCCAGATCTTCAAATCAAAAGTAAGTAAAGCGGTGTCACGTCCTATCAAATTTTCGGAATTATACAACATTGGCAAAAGATTTATAGCCGTTCAACACACACGCCTGCGTTTTGATGCGAGTCCTTTAAATTCGCATCTTTTTAAAATTGGTGTTCGGGATACTTCAGCATGCTCACGTGGTTCTCCACATGAGGACACCTGGCATTTCTTCTTTTCGTGTCCAAAATACTCAACACCACGCTCCCAGTTGCACACACACACAAAAAAAATGCCCCTCTCGCCCCTTTTACTATTCACACTGTGCTTTGTGGTTCCCCTAAGTGCTCCCTTAATGAAAATATAACAATTTTCCTGGCTGTTCATGGGTTTATTTCTTCGACTGTTCGTTCTAATACTGCAGGTGTTGGGTAGATACTCAGTACAAATTTACCTGCTTTCTGGCAGGAAAGAGGCAATGTTCTACTTGTTTGGTCAGTGAACCAGTGGGCGCCTTTGAATCTTTTGGCCATTATGGAAATCCTGTTTTGAGGACCTGTTATGGTGGCCAACATTCAAATTCGTGTGTCAGAGGTAAGTGCATGGGCTCATGTGGACAGCAACGGTGTTATTGACGTCGTAGTTTGTCTTATTAGCAGCCCGTGTGTCTGTCTTGTCGCTGTGTTGTGTTCTGCTGTTTAAGTGAGTCTTGTTTTGTCCTGTGCCATTGTCTTTTCTTACGAGGAGAATTTAAATTCCGTTCAACCCTCTTTTCCAATAGTTTTATGGCTACTGTGTACAGTGAATTGTAATTGTAGCCAATAAAACATATGTTTAAACCAAACCAAGATATCAATGTTGCCCCGTCTTATATGGATAAGAGGCTCCAATATAGGCTGGTGAGCCTGTCGGCCAACTGTCCGTTAATAAAATTTGCAAATATACAAAAAAAAAGCGACCACGTCATTAAGGGAATGAGGCTGATATTTGTCCCCGGCTACAATGGTGGATTAATCCCTGGGCCCAGGCGGGGGCCCAGGCGGGGGCCCAGGCGGGGGCCCAGGCGGCCCCACACTTAAAGCCTGCACCTGCAGATTTACACTTCTCAAATTTCGAACAATCTGCGGAAACAATTCTTATGGGAACATCAGTATATTGGATGGAGTATACCAAAAATACTTGTGAAATGATACTTGGGACAACTTATTTGTTTGTTTAAACATATTTTATTCAAAATAAAACAATCAGGAAGGAGGGCAGAGCCCTATACAAATCCTTCTTGCAAGGAAGAGACAAGAGCACAGGACATACGTAACGTACATTCCAGGTTGACGCCGCTCGTCTCGTCCGAGGGCTCGACGAGAGGAGCGAGGAGGAAACAGGTAGACTAAATAGAGCACATATAGAGGGGCTATAATGCCAAAATCAAATTAGTAATAATTGAGAAAAAAAATCTACGTTATTGTTTCACCTTGAAAGCGTTCAGTTTTTTCAATATATTCTTGTACTGATAAAAAAATACGGATGTTTTCTAGAAGGGAACATTTATCATGACCATATAAAACAGTATTAATTGAAAATGGTGCTACCAAACTGACAGAAGTGTGGAGGACATCGCGAGCAATGATGTATCGTGGACAAGTTAAGAAATAGTGCCAAACGCTTTCGGTGGTAGCGCCACATGTGCAACTTTCAGATTCAATTACGCCTATCTTACAGATGTTCATTCAGCTGACTGCAGCCCATACGCAGACGGGAATGCAAAATGGACAAGTATCTCTTACCGATGTTAAAAGTTCTGGATAAACGACACAGCATGTTTTGGGATTTGAAATTTTCAGTTTAAATTGTGACAAAGTCGGTAAATTTCTAGTTTCAAGTAGGAATGAGTTCCATAGAGTAATTGCAGATGGGAAAGAATGATTTATCAAATAGGACTGTTCTGGAATTAAAAGATGGTATGTCCAAATGTCTACTAGGATCAGAACGTCCCCTGGTGTTTGGACGATGGTTTCCATCTACTAATGGAACATTGGGTAAGGCAGCATACAAATAAGCAGGTGTTACTTTGTGTACTATTTTATACATCATTAAGCATTTAGAGCTTTCCCTCCGCTTTGACAATGGCTCCCATCCAGTTTCTTCATACAGCTTAACCTTTGGGGTAGTTCTCATAGCACCTGTCACAATACGAGCTGCAGTCAGCTGAATGTCTCCAAGAAGATCTTTATCTGATTGGGTGAAGCCGTCCCAGACCACGCTACCATATTCCATAATAGGACGGATAAAAGATTTAAATATTATTTCCAAGGTTTCACGATCAAGACGATACTGAATAGATTTTATGATGTTTAACTGTTTGGAAGCCTTAAGTATAATTTGTTTAATGTGAAAACTCCATTTCAGGTCTGATCTTAAGGTAAGCCCTAAGTGTTTGTGTTCAGGAACGTTCACCAATTGGTGGCCTTGGACAGTGAGAGGAGGGTGATCAGGGGTGTTTTTCTTCAGAGAAATGAGCATAGTGTCAGTCTTAAGTGCATTAAAAAAGACAATCCACTCCTTCGACCATTCATCTAAGGAGGCGAAATCACTGTTCAATACAGCAGCTGAATGGACTGGATCGTCGACAGAAAGATAAAGCGATGTATCATCAGCGAATAGCTTGCCATTAGAGTTTACAACTTGCACTATATCATTGATGTAAATTAAAAATAGTAGGGGCCTAGTACAGACCCTTGAGGCACGCCGGCCATGATAGAACCCCATCTGGAAGACTGCCCATGAAGAACTACACGTTGTCTGCGATCGGTGAGATAGTCGCCAAACCATGCCAAAAGGTTTTCTGTGATGCCATTTAAAAAAAAAATTATATAGGAGACCTCGATGCCAGACTTTGTCGAAAGCTTTGCTTATATCAAGAAACACAGCTCTTGCTTCTTTTTCTTCATCGATGGCTATGCATAATTCGTGATATAAAGAAAGTAGCTGATTGACTGTAGAGTCACCGGGTATAAAGCCAGACTGGTTTGCAGAGATAATCATGTTGTCCCGAAAAAAGTTGAATACATGTTTAAACACTACTCTTTCTAATACTTTCCCTGTACAACTTAGAAGAGATACAGGGCGGTAATTGTTGCACAGGTTGGCGTCGCCCTTCTTATGCAGGGGTGTAACGTGTGCCTCTTCCCAGATAGACGGAAAATGACTTTGGTTAAGGGATAAGTTGAATAACTTCGCAAGAGGTTTATGAATTTGGGGAGCTGCTTCTTTCAGAAGTCGATTACTTACGCCGTTAGGACCAGTTGCTTTGGAAGTGTCAAGGCTTTTCAAAATGTCAAGAACTTCGTGATCATGAATTCTCAGATTGCCTAAAACATGAACAGAGTGATCGGGGGGGGGGGGCGGGGTGCAGGAATTTGAGCCGGTTGTGAACCTATATTACTTTGGCTCAAGAAAAAATTGTTAATTTGTTCAACTTTGGAAGCGCTGTCAGATATATGTTTCCCATTACATATCAACGGGGGAATTGACTGATGATGGGTTTTACTAAGAAAATGTTTAACTGTCCTCCACCTTGCCTTGTTTTTCTTTTTAGAATTTTTAAGAGAGTTACTTAATTTAGTGTTATGTTGCTCTTCGGCTAAACGGAGATACTCCTGGTACTGATTGCGAAGCTGATTATACATAGCCCATAACTCAGCGCTGCACGGACTATTATTATTATCTTTAGCTCGATTGTATGCGCGCATGACCTTACGCTTTTCACAACGGAGTGACGAAGTGTACCAAGGAAGGTCATCAGGCCGAATGGTAACTACCTTATTAGGAAAACATGTTTTTAGGGGCTTGCAAAAAAACCGTCAGTCCATGAGGCACAACATTCATTTATATCATTTGATAAAAAGAAATTATCCCAATTGATTTGGCTTAAATAGGTACGAAAATGATTAAAATCTGCCTTATCGTATTCCCAAATAAATCTCTTGTATGAAGGTTCATTCTTCCTTCGAAACAGAATACAAGCAGACACAACACTGTGATCGCAGTTCGCAATAGGTGGCAGGACACGAGTTTTACATATAAAGTTAGGAAAGTTTGAAATAATTTGATCGAGACAACTGGACGTGTTACTTGTTTTGCGGGTAGGTTCTCTTATATGGGGGACAAGAAAATTAGTTGTACAAAAGTTTTCGAGTTTTTTACCAGGTGCTGTAGAAAAGTCAGCATTAAGGTCTCCCGTTATAATGATTTTGTTAAAGCCCTTTGTTTTGACATAATCTAGGTTGGTTTGTAGGTTGTCCCAAAATGCAACAGGCGAGTCAGGAGGCCTGTAGATAACTCCCAATAGAAATAAAAACTTATTTGTTGACACACGGACAAAGCCTATGTCGAGAGTAACCAGAAAGAAAGATACAGTGCTTGGCATGTTTAACTGTCTTCCTGCTTGTACACAGTTTGGGCACATGCTACAAAACACCATGTGCCCTTCACAAACGTGAACGTCACACAATCTGAGTGTTATCAACATCTCGCCACCACTGAGCAATTTTAACTTATTTGTGTCGATTCAAGGTGATGTTTTGATATCAAAGTGCAAAGGTACAATGGTTTGTCTAAAATAAGATTGAAAATAAATCAGGGTTTCTTGAAATGGATCCGTCAGGTCACGTGACAAACAATAATGGGGCGAAATCTAATGTTACACGCCCAAGGGGCATAATACGGTGGAGAAAATGACCATCTTTTGAGAAAGCTTCTTTAAAAATTAATTGCCAGCCCAGTAAATTAACGTTGCCCCGGCAGTGACACCTGATATGTCAGACGGCTGGACTGCAAGTCCGCAACGTGCGGGTGTGGGCAGGCCATGTGGCTGCCGGTCTGTATTTTCTTAACGCTTTTCCCGCGCAACAACCACTGGTAGACTCGAATGTTGTTTCCTTCTTCTACTTATTTTGCCTCCGTAGCATTTGTTTTTCTTTGATGACCCCAGCCCTCCGAGTCTTGCGCATTCAGTAGTGTTTTGTGGAAGTAACAACTGCTTATTGCATTTCGTGCGCTTGCAAGATGTCTTTAATATGGGTTGCTTTGACCCTTCCATCCACTTTCCATCAAGTCCATCAACAGCTTCCCTTCCCTTGAAATCTACTGACTTAATTCCATAATAATACCAGTAAGTGGCTAAAATTGTTCGAATTGAGGCAAGCTTATCAAGGCTTCGCTGCACTACTTTGGTGCTATTTTTCAGCAAACCTTGTGGCGTTAGACTTGTGGCAACAGAAGGGCAAATTTCTTGTATTTAAAATCTGGTGGAACTGAAATAGCACATTTTGGGGTCTGTAATACAAGGTGATCATATGTGATAAAGATAATGTTAATAATAATAATAATAATAATAATAATAATAATAATAATAATAATAATAATAATAATAATAATAATAATAATAATAATTAAAAATAATAATGTTAATAATAATAATAATAATAATAATAATAATAATAATAATAATAATAATAATAATAATAATAATAATAATAATAATAATAATAATAATAATAATAATAATAATAATAAACTAGATGCTACGTGGAGGATTAAAATATGTATATATGTATTATAAATAAACATGTGTTATGTTGACCGAGAACAACCCTCTCTTTGTATCTCGAACACAACAGGCGTTCTGATTTGCGAAAGGCACGAAATTTTGCGAGCAAGCAAGATCACAAGGAAGATCCACGTTACTCACAATGCCCTGTCTATCAGTATCTTTTACATAAATTCCATGACAATTTGTAACAACGGACACTGGTGAGGAATGAATGCATTTCAGATAAAAGAATTATAATGTCTATTCATGTACACATTACTCACAATAAAACAGTTCCACCACTCCCAAATTAAGCTTTACTCTTACATTATAACCCGCTATACGTGGAATAAACGGACATGGACTGTGTGCCCACCTAGTATGACAGAATTAAATCCTTAAACTGATTCATAATTCATAATCAGGAGTCACCCTGCTTGTGACACCTGACTAGTCTTGCAGTAGTAGTTGTTGTTAATTGACACATTTCACACATGAGAAAACAATAAACATAGTCATACAGAAGAATACGCAGGGAAAGTTATCGCGTGCATGAAAGTACTTGACAAATATTTACTGTTACAACAAGACGCGACCATAACTGCCACGCCTCACGGTAATGTGTGATTCTGCTGCTCTACTGGAGTCACTTGTTCATTATACATATACTGCTGTGGCAGACAAGTTAAGATTGGCCATAATATGAAACCAATAATTATACACTCTAATAAATAACGAGGTTAATTTTTTTTTATGCCATGTCTCTTGTTGGCATAAATGATCAGAGTTGGTAATTCTCAATTAACTATGAAAAAACGGAGCCCGTTTTCGCCATTTATTATGAAGAAATAAAGGAATACTTTAATCTGTATTGAGGGACCCTGCCTCCTGGGGAAATATTCATAGCAATATGTGCATAAGTTTTTTTTATTGTCTGTCATCATTAATTCTTCTACATTATTGAGACTCATATCGGCGAATTCTTCTGTAATGTCATTCATTAGGGAACACTGTAGCAGGAAATGCCGCTCTTTTTGTGTTTCTGCACATGCTTAAAGTTTCGCTTCTGGTGGGATCCTTGACCATCCCCCCGGTCTCTGTCTTCAGTTGATGTGATCCGGCTCGCAATCGAGTTAAAGGCTCTGCGTTTGTGTTCAGGAAAGTTGGTCTGTTTGTACATGTCGTGAATGACAAGTTGGGATTGAACACACTGTGCGTCGTCTGGCGTGATGAGGCGGGATCATGCGTGCCTGTCTCTGGTCGGCGTTATTCTGACTCAACTGGGTACCCGTTGGCACTTTCTAAATTCAACTAGATATTTTACCATGGGGCTGTTACAGTCTTCAGCCAATTTTGTAGCTTTTGATAACACGCTTCCTTCGAAAATGTCTTGCGTCTTTATTTTGTCTAGAACGTGAAGTTGCCGTTGTTTTATCAGACATTTTGCAGGAACCTCGCCCGTTTCGGTGTAGATAATGCCATTACATGTTTGACGTCTGACGCCGACCAAAACTGTCAGTGTGGATTCATAAATCCTATCGCCCGTCAACCAGGACTCACAACGGTATAATGCGTTGGTTATGTGGAGCAACATTCCACGCCTAGCGCTTTATATGGTACGGTGCATCAGTATTTTTACTGCAGAAAGAGAAATTTGCGAACGTGGTTTTCTTTCTCTATTATGTGGGCCGCCACTTGGTGCTGTGTAGGAGAGTTTGGAATGAGGGGGACTGTATGGATGTGCAACTCTACTTGATCACAATGTCATCCATCACAAAGGGTCCGGCAACTGATGTGTTTATCCCTACTGAACAGGGTTCACTACATAGAAATGTTAAACACGTTGAATGTTGTCTTTCGGCATGTTCCGCTTTGTTTACTGAAGTCAGGTGTTACATGGCGAAACACCTGCACCAACACTGACAATGATTTGCCCAAATGTGTCCATATATAGTAGTAATAGCTGTAGTGGTAATTGTAGCAGTTTCATTAAAATCGTGAAGAATGAAGGTCTGAACACACACACACACGCACACACACACACACACACACACACACACACACACACACACACACACACACACACATATATATATATATATATATATATATATATATATATATATATATATATATATATATATATATATATATATATATATATAAATTCGTCTAATGGTTCAAATGTACAAGCACCCATCGAAACATTATCCTGAGACAAGTCAATACAATTCACATTACACGAAAAATAAAAACATATACACATTTCTAAACATATGTGAAAGAGCAAACATAAGCTACATGTAAAATACGAGGGACGTGGCTCACGGAATTTGGAGTTAAGTGACGGCCCGGCTGCCCACTCGCTAAACACACTGCTGAAAGACCCGACTGAACACAATAAATTGCGTTTGCAGCAACATGAAGGAACTTTCTTCAAGATCAATGTGGTATTGAAGAAATCTCTGAACAATGACAAAGGAACATAGAAGCAAAGCAAAACTGAACAGATCCAGACAAAACCACTGCAGCTGGGGTCTTTTGACGCCCACTCGAGTCCCATAAGTTTTTTTTTTTTTCAATGTACATTAAGTATATTGTCACACTACGAACCTTAGAATGTGACCAGTAAAGACGTCTAAACTTCTCACAGACATTGTCAATTAAAATTGTTTTTTTTTTTTCACGAAACCACTTGACTTGGTTTCGTGCACGCGGAAATTTATTGGTGGTGTCTAGTCAATGTATCGGTCATCATATTTGCCTTATTTTCTCATTATGTAAAGTCAACGGTAATAAGAATCAGTGATACCAAAGAAGACAATCAATTTATAACTGAAGTTGCAAGAAAATATATATTGAACCCATTCGACATGAGATGGCGTAGTCCTAAGGTTAATAATCATGTGACAGTTTTGTTCAGTTATGTGTGTTAAATAGACCTACCTATATGTTATGTTATATGTGGAGTGCGAAGGGAACCAAGCCTGTATCAATCACCCACCCACCCCCCGCCTCCCTCCCCCACGGCACAGACGTTGGCGTGCAGGTTCCTACCTGGTAGAGGAAAGCACAGGACTAGGAGAAAGCCTCTGTGCGCAGTCAGAGCGGCAGGAACTCTGTCCATTCGCTTACAAGACTGTGAATCGAACCCGGGTAGTACGGGTCAAAGGCGGACTCGTTGTCGCTGAGCCAACCATGCACCCTTTTGTTCAGTTACGAAATCATAAAAGTAATTGTGAGGTGGCAACTTGTCGCGATATTTATACTGTTGTAATGGCAATGTTGAAATGCTTATTTAAAAGACCATCGACTAAAGCGTGACATCCCAACAGTGGCGATGTGCTGAAGCTTCTTTTGCCCTATATTATTTTCGAAGATAGTGCAAATATTATAACAACATACAATGTTGAACACCATTGTGCAGTGCGTGATGTACATCCACAATGTGCACCCACGTTACTGTCCCCAGTTGTCCTTCAATAAATAGCGGTCACATATTTTTTTTCGCAGCTTTTGGTGTTTTTATTCAGCCTTCATGAAATTACATTGCATTTCTGTCTAAAACCCTGAGGGTAGAGATAGATAGTGCCAAACATCGTTATTTCCCCTCTGATGTTTAGCAGATGTAGATTTATAGACAGTCGGTAAATCGTAAATTAGAAGGAAATGGCTGTGGTCATGGCGTCCAAGTGTAAAAATATCCCTTACAGGGCGAATCTTGTTCAGAAATACTCATTCGAACAATATTTGCAAATAAGTCGACATACGTTTATAATTTACTGGACAACGCATATTAAGGTTACGAGCTTTTTGCTCGTTCTTTCCTTTTTACATGACCAGGATCCAAAATTGTGTGACATAATCCACCACGTCATGAAAAAACATAATTATTGGAAAGTGCCCCATTGGAGAAGGCACGTGTTAAATTTCAGTCACCATCACTGTTACTAAGAAACAAAATGATGCAGACTGGAATGGACATTTGCTACACATATCTCTCGTTTAAGCAATACATGGATAATATTGCCCTTTGCGTATAATTACGGATACCATATTAGGCTGCTGTCCGGTCTTTGAAAACACTTTAATTGATTTACTTATATTATTCAAAACTGAATATGGTCCCTGGAATTGTTGAATAAGCTTAATACATATAATGTCATGTAATTTCACTTTCACACTAATTCTGAGAATATAAGAATTGACTGCATATCATAAACAGGCACCTTGGTGGTTTGTTGTTTGGTTGCACTGTTTAAAATTGGTATGCAGAAATGATCAAACAAAATTGTATGAGAAGAAAAAGATTATGTGAAGTTAAAGACGCACATTATTTTAACTGTATTAAAATATGGAGACTAAAGAGCTGATATACAAGATGGACGGCCCACTATGTTCAGAATTGAAATGATATCGAAAAATTCTCAATTATCATTACATTTGGACGGTGTGGACAAAATTACCGTTTTTCGAACAGCATTGAAAAAAGGAGAATTTGGATTACACCTGTTGAATTTTCTCCTGCGCTCTTTTTGCCTTGGGCTGTGTTCACATAAAAAAGTTAAACCGGATCAAGATCATGTCACTTTCTTTCTTTCTTTCTTTCTTTCTTTCTTTCTTTCTTTCTTTCTTTCTTTCTTTCTTTCTTTCTTTCTTTCTTTCTTTCTTTCTTTCTTTCTTTCTTTCCAAATGTCCTCCAGTGAACAAAATGTTACAATTGTAACATTTAAATATATGCTAATTACGTTAATATCAAAATTTTAATGTGCCATGTCTTCAAACTGTGATAGATGTACATGCCACGTGTCATGGTGATTTATTTATATATGGTGTTGATAAAGGCACATCCAAAGACTGAATGAACTGCACCAATGTCATTTTGAATCATGTCGATTTGGGTAATAATTTGAGTAAAAATATGAAATATCTGATACGCTGTACGTATGACACTAATAGACACTGAAACTCTGTTTGTGTTTATGGTGACGTTTCTGCACGAACACAGCTAATTGGCACCATTTTGAAGCTGTTCCTCCTTGTAGACACGCAGATTTACTGTAATGGAAATGTTTTCTAGTAGCGAGTGTTTATTTTATGTATTGCCAGGTTGCCGTTAGCCGGTGATGCAGTTAGTAGCTCAATCCTTTGCAGTTATATTTTAGACAATGTACTGAATTTAGCTGGCCACCGTTGAGTTCTCAACATCATTCCTGCAACTATATACTCACTGACCATAGTTTTCATAAAAAAAAACAATTCTCCAACATTTCATTGCTTGTACTTTTAACTTTTTTGACTTCATGACCGCTTCATAATTCTTGTTTTATTCGTAAGTTTTCATACATTGGAGCATAAGAAAGATAGGCCTGAGGGGTCTGCCAAGTTCGTAGACTTGTTGAGAGCAAAAAAGGGGTAATAACTGCATTCCATAGTGCAAAGGTCCCACTTGACTCAAGTCTTCTCTGAGGCAAAATGAAAAGAATTATCCAAAGAGACACTGTCTCTATGCTTAAGGTCATCTTATTAGCATGAATTATGCAAATTAACGCCTGCATGCCAAACCGCATAACTTTGCAACCAATTAGCACAAATACATGTGTGAATAGTTGCAACTAACTAATTTAAGGGCAAGGTATGCATTTCTGAGGTCATTTTGACACTTGGCGCCCATTTTGACCTTCCAAATTCAAGATGGCCGCTGCTTATTTTCTTTTCTTCAGACATTTTTGGAACCGCTCGAGCAAGAGCTATGTATCATAATACACCAATTTATACTGTTTTGGGAGTGGAGAACTCATTTCTGGCACTGCATTAGTGATTGAAGGTGATTTGAGGGTGAAAGGTGAAAGAAAATCTGAATTGCTTTGAAGTTATGGAAGTTGATAGTTTGTAACCCCCCCCCCCCTGATGTGCGTTGTCCATGTTCCCTGATACCAGAACTCAGACCTGTTATGTCGCATTATCACAAATCATTAATAATTCTCATTTCTAAATGAAAGCCGTTGCCTCAATTATCATAAATTATGCTAATTAGTGTAAAAAAGAAACACTTTTCAAGATTTCAACCATTCAGTATGAAATGTGTGATTAATTTGAGGGTGTCAAATGCGTTTGATATTGATATCTACAGACAAGATGGCTGCCGGCACACTTATGAATATAAATACATTAGTCTCCAGTGTTTTTCCAGAAGTGTGCATACAACAGATTTCTTAACGCCTGATCTATTTCAGAGTTGGCACGTGTGGAGTAATTCGCTTAAGAATGACCCTTAGCTTCAACCTCCCACTCGATGGGGATGGAAACAGGAGGCCCTTGATACTGCCTCAGTACTTTTATATCACACTTCTGACCATCTCCAAGAAGTTACCCCAACTGGCAATCTGTGGTTGTTTCAGTGAATGTACCCCCCCCCCCCCATGTAGATGTTCCCTAAGTGGGCAGCCAAGTATAACACTCTGTGGGTGTCAGGGTGGATGTTCACACCAAGCAATAGGCAAGGGAAAGAACAGAAGGTTCAAGAAGTGCCTCAAAGAGGGCACTGCAGTCAGTGGAGGGCTAGGGTTGTATATTCCCATTACTTTCCATTGTAATTTGCAACTTGATAACTTGAAAACTACTGCAGATAAAAACACCAAATTTCAGACAGTAAATCTAGATGCCTGACGCAATACCTCACAAAAATCATATAACCACAGCTGACTGGTTTATTTAAGGTTGCTTTAACATGCAAACTAATGGGAATACACAGCTCTAGCCCTCCCAATGTTTGTGTATTCAGTTGTGTATTGGGGAAAATACACACTTTAGAGCTTATTCTGACCTTTCCTATTGAATAATGATGATTTAATCATGGTCAGAATAGTTAGAGAACCACACCTCAACCTACACGAGCTTTCATCGAATGTGAGCATAAGACTGTTAAATACTGCTAACAGTTTTGTTTTTGTTTTTTAACGAGATGTATCTGCATAGTCTCCAAATGTGATACCTTACTTTAAATCAGACAAGGACCATATTTTAGGATTGTTTGTAAATGTTATTTACAGGCATTTTGATAAAGCAGCCATTTGTGATAATTGTTTTTCCAGATGAAGTGACGTAAAAGGACTGTGATGTTATACAAACAGGATATAGTTGACCTCGAATTTAAATTGACTATATGCTCCAATCTAAATCATCATACAATGCCAGCGCCAATTTGGTTTCAATGTTTTCCAGTGTATTCATGGAAAAACAAACTTTGTTTATTATTGATTTGTGCTTAATATGATGTTATATCACCTGTTCCATGTCTCATTTGTGATGTGAGAGATAGTTGTGTAATAATAATACTAATACTTTATTAAGACTCCCGTTAGACGAGGAAAAATGTACATTATGCAATATACATTGCAATCAACGAAATAAAAATCTGCACACACACGAATAATTATCACAATGTGAAATTTAGTGTCTCCCCTGGTCAGGACCCAGTCAATAGCAAAGAGGCCCTCACCAGCGGATACACACTCGGCAGATGGGAGGATTAAAAGTCCTTGCGATTTGGCAGGCATCATCGAGACCAATATGTGACCAGTATTCATAAATTTATTCCATCTAACTTTTCTCTTATTTTGTTTCCGGGTTTTAAACCACAAATCACCCTAATTGCATATGCATCACCAGAAATAAGTTTTAAGAAAATCATGCATCCAAGGAGTTCTATGCCATCACGCAAGTTGTACATGGGTAAAGTGCAGATTTTCTTTTGCCTTGCACTATGAGCAATTTTTACCACCAACACAATGCCAGAACTGGGTTCCCCGCCCCCAAATTAGTGCCAATGGTTGTATAATAGTATAATTGTATTATTAATACATGCTTCTAGCTTATACATGTCCAAAGTAGTGCACTCTGAGCAGCGAAATTAACATTAGACTCTGGCTACTTTTTAAATTGTCGCTAAAGAAATAAAAGTTTATGATTTTTAGTGGTGCATAATACCTGAAGGAAAGAAACTGCACAGCGGCAACATTGGTTTTTAAGGGACAAAATGGCTGTCAATTGTCACCCCCCCCCCAAAAATGGATTCCTGACCCTCAAATTAGGCAGTTGGGACTTTTCACACATTCCCGTCTGTACCAAAGCTAATAACTTATGCACTACTTTCTTTCAGGTGCTAATTAGCATAACTATGACGTCACAGCTTATATTCGTCATAGCCAGACTGATTTTTTTAACCCATTTAAGTGGGATTTTTTTTATTTGGTCGTCATATATTGGGGACACACTAAGCTCAACCAAATAAGGAAGGCTACAAGAAGACCCTTGTCTCCACCCAGAGCAAAATCTTGCAAATACATGTATAACCCACAGGATAATGATAAATAACGCATTAACCGCTGACTTAGATTTGTACAGGGTTGTGCAACATGCAAATGTATCATTATTATGTTTGCCCAGGCCTTCTTGAAAAAAAGTGAATGAGAAAGATTCATTCCTGTCCATGTCTCCGGTTGATTTGCGCGTAACTGGCCATGCAAGCAACGTCTCTTTCAATATTGGAAGTAGCGAGATTTATGTGAAATACAATCCTTCACTTCGATTTCAATGACTGAACTGTAACGGTCGCGAAGGGATATCGGTGTACGGTATGTAATTTTTCCATGTTTCCAGGTGGCTGGGCTTCTGTGTCTGCATTGATTCTGTATACAATTTTAAAACTAGGTCTGTACAGTTTGCAAAGAAGCAGACACAGAGAGCAAAAAGTAGAAAAAAGTGGATCACTTAGGGGCCGTCCAAAAATGTAGACATTTTGACGAGTGTACAAAACGCACACTGGAGGGTGGGGGTGGGGGGTGGGTGACGAACCCAAGTGTACACTTTAAACCTGGTGGAAAGATGCTGATTTTTTTTATTATCCCAGCGTGGTTTATTCAATTATCCCTATAGAGTTTAAAGCAGAAGAAAAAGCTTTTTGAGTCAGAGAAACACACAGAAAATGAGTGAGGGAGAAAAAAATATTGTGTTTTGCATGGTACAACCACATTCATTCAATTCGTTTTTTATATATTACAAGGGTTGCAGGTTTGATTATGCAACTGCATTTAATGTTTTCATTACCTTCCCTTGGCTCAGGCTGCTTCCAGGTGAAGCCAAAGTGTCACTGAAAACACTAAATGTGAGTATCAGGGAAGTTTGTTGACACCTCGCTAACTCTCCATCTTAATCCCTTCAGATGCACCCAGAAGTTACAGGTAGTCGTGGAATTGGCCAAGTGAGGAGTAGATTTTGCTCTAATTTGTTGCCATGGAAGCTCCTGAGCTATTGCATTCAACCTATGTAGTGGGCTCGATACATGAACTATGTCAGTTTTCATTTTGAAATCAGTTAGCCAAAGATGGAGGTGTGCCCGGATGGTATTGATGAAAAGTTATTGCGAGAAATAGGCAAGGATGCAAAGTGCATGGTTAAAAGCCCTCAATCTGTGTATTATCACACAATCAATACATATTGTTTCACGCAAATTTACAGTGGGTCGAAACAAGCTGTGCAAAAACAGTTCCAAGCATTATGGAGGAAAACCAAGACAACCAGTCAAAGTGATATGAAAGTCTCTTACTAGGCCCAGACAATGTTTCAACAGCAAAATCAGTTGAGTCGGCGATAAAAAATGTTGATTTTATCAAGTGTATACTTTCGGGGGGGGGGGTGTCCCAAAAAGTTTAACTTTAAGAAATGACAAAGTTTTAACCTTAAAAAACCTGCAAAACTTAAAAAATAATGCACCAAATGGCTCCATTTCAGTTACATTAAAAAAAAAATCGCCTTTGACGGGATGGGGACCCTGCCCTCCCCCCTGCCCGGGCCTGCTCCCCTCCCGCACCCCCCCCCCCCCCGCTCGGTCGCTGCGCTCCCGCGCTGAATCTTACTGATTTACTACACTCTAGGGTTGGCAACACTGTGTTTTCAACAAAATTTTGTTGTTTTAAATTCATCAAAATGTTTGGATGGAACAAATGTGTATGACAGAACAAGATAGTAAAAAAAATTATGATCGAAGGCCGGAAAAAATAGACGTACATAGCTGAAAATCATGCCCGGGAGCATGCCTGTGCTTGCGTTGCACGGCCCGTGTTGCTTGGCAAAAGAGTGACCGCACTTAAGATCACACTCTTGACACCACCCACGAAGTCAAATTTTTCAGGTAAATTGAAATAGAAAGTGCCCAGAAATATAAATGATCCAATTTCTGACCAACTTAAGGTTCATCACTTAGAATGAATCGCAAAAATAACAGAGCCCTGGCATGTTGAATCATGCATGTCGCTTCTTGTTGTGCAAATGAGTAAAAAACTGCCCGGTGGCATACTGTGTGCGATACCAGATACTGGCAGCTTGCTATGGGCAAGCATATCCTGTGTTTCGCTTTCTGATCCTTCCACGTGTAATCCGGCCAACGTGGTCAAACACAAATGGTAAAGAAAGCAGGGTGCGCTTCCCGAAGTGAATCGAATAAACCCGAGACCTACGACCTGGTTTTGGTCGGGCATGTGCGCGGGATCACATGTGTATGTTCTGCGCATGGCCACACAAAAATAGATGCCGTGCATCGTGTAATGAATGGCTGAAATTGACCATAAATCTAAGACATATACATGTAGAAAACGATGTATTTTTATTGAGAATATATGGAAAAAAATATATGGAGTACCCAAATTTGTGAATGGGCTGAAGTGGAATTTTTGGCATTATATTTTTGACAAAGAAATATAAAACTATAAGTAGTATCATTGAGTGCGCAAGTCAAAATCCCTCAAATTGAAACAATGCCAGGCTGCGTACAGTCTGGCAAAAATATTCTTGGTAAATAATTAATGGTCCCTCGAGAATAAGGAACCAGGTACTAGGCATCGGGGAGCAAGATATCGGACATGAATCTTTGCAGTTATGTCGTCATTATTACAGATCTTTTCCCCAAGAGCTGGCGACACAAGAAGAAGGTTTTATTGCAAGAGAGCTGGTGGTATCAGTACAAAGTCTAGCTGGTACCAGAACGGCTGCTGGAACTGTACTGAGTTGATTAACGAAGAGTGACAACAGCACAAGGCATGTTATGAGGGTCAGCGGCAAAAGCACAAGGCATGTTATGAGGGTCAGTGCTAACTACAAAATCCATCTAAAAAAAAGCTAGTGACAACAACGCATATGGTCTGTTATAAAAGGCCTCGTGTCATTAGTCCTTGAAGGTCTAGTGACCCCCCCCCCAAAAAAAGAAGAAGTACTGACGATAAGAATATTGCAAAAATGACCAGCGGCAACCATGCAATGTCGATTTCTATAAAACCATTGGATCACGGTGTTGCAACAGTTGTAAAGACAACGTTTAAACGTTTATTGCAAAAAAAAAAAAAAAAAGTAAGACCTTACGGCCAGCATGCTCTGTCATTCTTGCTGATAAAGTGACACTTAGTGTTTTTGTCGCAGAAGAAATGGATACTCGCTACTTGATGATACACTTAAAAGAATTGAATCTAAATGTGAAGCGTTTGAGACCATGAAATAAAGGACTATGATGGCAAAGACTGATTTTGACGTAATTAATGCAAATCAGGCGTGGTCGGGTTAATGGAGAGTTATGATTTATCTGTGAAACGATCAGCCATTTTTAAATTAACACGGTTCAGGTGTTCATTTTGCGAAATTGGATTGGAACATCACATGAAGCAGACATGTCCATTAAAAGATAAGTAGCATTTAACTTGGGCACCAGTTTGAACGGTAGCGCTAGATAGTCTCATCCTTCAGTAAAGCTGAAGTGCCTAGGTGACCAAATGAAGTGACCTCTTTGAAGACCTGTGCTGTATCAAGATGACATGTATACGAGTGAATATTGGCACAAGCTAAAACTAATATTGGCACAAGCTAAAACTCCCAAGTCTTGCATCAAGCCTGGCACCGGCCAGTCCCGTCGGGAGGGCGAGTTAAAGCCCTGTGTGTGCCTTGTGTGTGCAGTCATGTCGTTATGCTTTGTATGCTATAGAGCCTACACTGACAAGTACCAATACAATGGAAATGCCTCGACATTCTACTCGCTATTAATTGTTCAATGAAGCGTCTGAGGTCAGAGACTGTTTGGTTATGTGCCAATTGGGAAGTTACAAAGTGCGAAAAGATTCTTGAGGAGCAAGGAGTATAGATTAAAGTTTTAATTGATCAGCACAAATATTTTGAGAAATAACGTAGAAATACAGGTACACTATAAAGCTCAGGCTCCTTTTGAAGTCGACAAGCTGCTCAAATATGAGCTCCGACCATAACAAAAACCTGACACCTACGCACTAAATTACGCTGTGCAGTTGCAATCTTTGTACCAATTTTTAAGTATTTGTCATGCAACTGAAAAACTAACACTGCACTGTGACCCTGCCATACTACAATGAAATTGAGAACTGTCACTTATAAGCACTTAGATGCCTTTTTAGACATGTATATTTGATTTGAAAAGATTTTGCAATCGAATAAACCTCCCACGTTCGAAGTCATCAACTACAGGTGAGAATCTCATGTGTGTAGTACTTTTAATTTTAAAGCATAAAATGTCATTGAGTGAATGATACTGTCTGGGCGGTTTTGAGAGAAGGAAAACTGAGAAACACAAATGCTTAAACTAAATCATCAGCTTTTGGTCCCTAGTCACAGTGCAATTTACTCAGGGTATGCTTACTATTTTGAAGGACAAAGACGAAATAAACCATATTTTGAATTCTAATTGAACAAGAAAAAAGAGTTCCTTGTTCTGTTTCCTGTCTAGCTGGTAGAAATATGTAGGAGAGTGATAGGGTGATCGAATAGTGGTACGCGTATTTTTGGATCAACAATTTTCAAATTACGCTTTTAGTAGTCTCTGTTTGCTATCTGTCATTTGGAAAACCAGAAAGGTGAGTGCAATATGTATCCACTTGTCCAATACAGATTCAATAACCTTTCACCCTCCACTCTTATGATGCCAACAAGATCTCCGTGATTGTTTGCATCAAATACACCAAAGTGGGTATAACAATATCTGAAGGAGCTCTTGTGGCTAAAGCGCAGCTCCGGAACTTATTATTCACCAACTAAGCCATTTTATCATAGCTAAAGGTTTCATATTAAGCCAGTTCAGGCCAGCCTTTATTCAGGGTGTTGTCTCATTAGTGAACAAAAAAACGTTAACGCTTAATGAATAAAGGTAATTGCCAAATGACAAATCAGGACAAATCTTCAAATCTCTGCCTTTCTTTTATGTGCTTGTTCTTAGCCAATTATTGCTCAATAGAGAACTGGAACGGTGGGTGTTTTAAAATCCACTGTTTCTTGTGTACACTGAGCTTAGACAATGTTTACCTCTCCAATAACCTCCTCTTTGTCCAGCCACCGGAAAACGCCCAATTACGTTTGCTGTTCAAATATTTCACTGACATTTTCAGGCAACAGAGGCCAGAATACCAAGGACAGTGGGCAGTGACCGAGAAACAGCATGGTCACAGCGGTAGCAACCTGCCTTGCTTAAGCCAGTCATTGACTGTCGATCTGGCTCTTTGTTATAGGACATCTTTTATCATCGTGTTTTGTTTAAGTCTTGTAATCATGATAGATGTCGTTAGTTACATTGGCGTTTCAGACGAGAGCTACCAGCGTGATCAAAGGAAAGTTAATTGGTTGATAAATCTCAGTTTGTTGACCCAAACATTTAAATTGTGTAGGAACTTTTGACATCGTTTACCGTCTCCCTAACATCTCTAAGAGAAAGCACACACAGCCACTCCAATTATGATGGACAAAATTGAAGATAATTATTCGCCTTGATTTATATCAATATTGTCTGAATACCTAACCTTGGTTGGTAAGTAAGTCGGGCTCGGAGACCACCTAACGATAGGCATGCAATTGCAAAGCCATTGTGAAGGGATGCAATAAAGCATTTCACACACACACAACCACCCAAACAAGAAAAGCATTTGGATGCTTTTAAATAAGTGTAACGCATATAGATTACAAACTGCATCGTTAAATTCAAAATTTACTAGTCAATTTGCAGTCATCTTGTCAGGTATACTGTGGGATATTTTCACAGTTTGCCGAAAGAGAAGTTCGCAACATTCCAGTATACGCGAATATACATTGTCCTGACAGGTGTGACAACGGCTTATACAAAAGGGAGAAATTCCCGAAATTGAGCACAGTTAGAAATGGAAGTATCTGACATTATAGAAGTTTGAAGACCGGTGCACTTAAATCTACAATTTACTCAATTCTAACCACAAGAGAAACACTTTAAAAGTCCAGTCGATCTCCATGAGTATCTGTAGATATATATTATACATGCAAAATAAGGCGAGAAGGCTGTGTGAATAGCCCGTCCTCAGCTGACCTTGATATTCAAACCATACAAAGTCTTGCCCTGGTCTGGGGACACAAGTGTTCCGAAGCAATGTTGATGCGATTGTCCAAGCGTTTTTAAAGAAAATGATTTTTAAAGATTGCCTAGTGACCAGATGGTTCCAATTGTACAAAATATATTTGTAAACTAGGGAGGTGTATGATATACCTCCCATTGTAAACATATCAAATTAAGGTGACAGAAGTATGCCTGGTATTGTAAATAGGTATACTGAGAAGGCCACTTGATGCTGCTAGATTAGGACCAATCCAGCCATCGGGTAATTTCAAACTTATACATATCGTTGTTACAAATGGCTCGAACAAATAAAGGTGATTCATCATTAAACGAGAAGCAGAAACCATTCTTTGAATTTCTTTATAATAAGGATGAAGCCAAATTAAAGGTCCTTTATTGCGATTAGATCCAATTAATACCATCGGTAAATCATGCAATAGATACTATACAAAGGTTTAAGGTAACCATAAAATTCAAAGCAAAAGATCTCCTTCCTGAGTAACCAAATAATTAAAGTGAAGGATGCACTGACTGTGCATCACATCTGTTTTGTCATTAGTTTGTAATTTAATGCACGATAAATCTTAATCTACGTGGATAGCACTGCTGTAGAAAAACTCCAGGGTTGTGCAGCAATGAGTGATCATTTAACCATTGTGATAAATAAACACACACACACACACACACACACACACACACACACACACACACACACACACACACACACACACACACACACACACACACACACACACACACACCCCTCTGGTTATTTTTTAAGGGGCGGAAAGTCAAGCTGGTGTTGGAATGGTATGACGTATATTTTCATTTTCTAGGAATCGTGCATGAAATTTATACACGAAAAATTTTGATAGACCTGTTATAGTTAAGTAATGTCAATATAGCGTATAGAGAATAAAAATTATTCAAAAGAGTAGCGTGGTGATTGTACATAATAACTGATTTGGAGTGGATTTTAACAAGAACTTTATTTTATTTTATGTCATACCCTCAAAACAAACGGAATTTTAATTTTAAAGTACATTTTAAATTCTATGCAAGCACTGATTCCCCTCATATACATGTACATATAAATTAATGTTGTTCTCTGTGATGACGTAAAATTTTGCAAAAGTTGCCCTGAGCACGCAATTTAAAGCTGTTAACGTGTAATCCAAATTGGTCTTAAAATGTATGCAAAAACTGAAGCCGAGAGCAGTGAAAAAATGTTTTCTATCACGTGACACGATAACGACCAAGAAGTACTAAAACATCGACTAACACCTTAGATTGACAAATTAGTGACACCGAGAAAAACGGTGTCATATATATTTTTGAAATAAGTGAATGGTTTATACTTCAATGTAGTCTCTGTACAAAACACTCGAACAAAACAAATTATCATTTTCTCTTGGATATTACAGTATGAAACGCCTTGATCCACCACTGTAAAACACTGTTTCCAATCAATGAGTAAGTGATATAATGTTGTCTAAACTCTGTCCAGCAGACATTCTAGAAGGAGTGTCCGCGTGACCAACCAACTCAGGAATTCAAGGCTTAATGGTGTCCGAACAACTGATGAAATCATTTCGTTGCCACTGGTTAATTTATACGTACATTACGATCCCTTGTGTCTTGTTGCACAATGGGTTGTCTGCCATTCTGATCAGGTCAAGGAGTGCCTGAGGGAAATAATAGACCGTCTTCATTTTGCCTTTGGTCTTGTTATGCCCACCCCCCCTCCCCACAGCCAGGACCTTTAGAAGATTGAGGGCAGATCCATGTGATTAACCAGGGCCAAATATGTTTCCCTGGCAAAGGTAACAACTCGAAAAGACAAACAGTTTAAGAAGAGTCATTTACTTAATTTCAAAACTTACAAAAACTTAAAAAAGATGAAAATTTTCATACGTTTGGCAGAAAAAGTGCCACTTGCTTGGTTAGGTAGCATTTTTCCCCCTATATTCCCTCATCATGGTGGACGCACAGTTGTGTAACCAGGTGACCTTGGCTGACAGAGCAGCAACATCGGTTAATATAAAATCGTCCTCTTAGTCACCAATGGCATCATCATGCTTGACTATCCTGAACTTTGCCGTCTACCCATCACCACATTAATCTTTCTACTGTCTCCCGTCTCAAATTATATGGTTCAGTGTCTAATAAGGTTAAAGCAACCAACGAAGCTTCGTGTTGTCACGTGTATTTTACACCACGAAGTTAAGGTTGCTTTAAAATAACTAATCAAACTAGAATAGATGATTTGCTGCATAGCAAATCAGTGTTTGTCTTCAAAGCTTATTGACAATGGATACTTCAGGTGCAACAGTGTATTATCTGTACGACAATGTTACGACAGTGTACAATGGGCACTTCAGTACTAAGTGTATGATCGGTACAACAATGTTACGAAAGTGTACAGCGGGTATTTTAGAACTACAGTGTATGATTGGTACGACAATATTACGACAGTGTACAATGGGTACTCCAGTAATACAATGTATGATCGGTACGACATTCTTACAGCAGTTTATAATGGGTACTTCAATACTACAGCGTACAACAGATACAACCAGTTAGTGTAATAAACTAGTTTTCAGGAACAGTATTGGAAAGCCCCACTTGACACAAAGCGGCCTCAGTGTAACAAGCTCCAACTCTTACTTCGATGCACCCAACTTATCTCATGGATGATGGAAAACACTTTATCAAGCAGCCTTCATTAACAATTCATCATATGCGTACCAGTCCATAACATAGGATTAGAAGCTGGAATGACATCTCTATCTGTTAAAGCTTTAAACTTATTCAAGATTTAAAATTTCCAATGATGCTACTTAGCATAATTTAAATTGCTACAACTTTCGGTTTCTAATTCATTAGGTGCTCAATGGTTAACAAAACGCTAGCAGAAATAAGAATGATACCTCTATTTATTATGGTTTGAAGTTTCTCAAGATAGAAAATTTAGGATATTGCTAATAAGCGTAATTTAAATTTCTAAAACTTTTGTTTTAGATTCATTACACATGCAATGGTCAATCAAGTCCCTAGTAGAAGTTGAAATGACCTCTCTATCTATAATTTTTGAAGATATTTAAGATTTAAAATTTCAAATGCTGCCAACCAGCATAATTTAAATTGCTTCAACTTTTGTTTTAAATTCATTAGATGCGCAATGGTCAATGACCCTTTAATAGAAGTTGGAAGTAGGAGTTGCCATCTCTATCTATTATACTTTTGAAGAGAAATTCACGATTTAAAATTTCAAATGCCCCTAATTTGCAAAATTTTAAACATGTTCATTCCTCTGCATCAAAAGACAAGACTCCTTGGATGGAGGTACAATCATGCCGAGTTTGGAGATTCTATGTATAATAGTGTCAAAGAAAAGTGTCGGACAAATTCACTGGTGAAGAAAAAAGAAGAAAGAAAGAACTTGAGGATAAACAGAAACGTGTGTGTTGACACACACACTTCAATAAGAATACGATTGTATTTGATCACTTCAATCTATTCAGGCTTATAGATTCTACGTCTGTAAAAATAAAGAGACACAATCAGTGGGATACTTTTGTTTGGTTCTAATAATTCATATAACACTCAGCTAAAATATATTTTCAATGTACATCTAACATAGTTCACAGATTAGATCGACAGAAACAAAGTCTTACCTGATAGTCTGTGGGAACAGAAAGGATGAGAATCAAACCAGATCCGGTATTAGCATTGTTATTTTTTGGGTGTAATGGATTTCGGTTCCTATGTGCCATGAAATATACCGAGCTATGTAAAATACTTACAGCGAATACAGATAATTCATACGTGCAATTTTGGAGACTTTATACGGTTCCAACTTTCGCACCCACATCACATACTCTACATTGATATTTCATGTCAAAGCAAAATAAAACATTTTAATACCAAATAGATATATTGAACCCTTTCTTTAGAAATGGGAATTTGGTCCAGTTGTTATGTCCTAATCACATTTTCGGCTAGGTGATGACCGTTCCGTGGTCACATAACATACACCCTTTCCACATTCAATTATTTTGGATGGACAAAACTTGCATATACTTCCAAATTTAAGGAATTATACACACACACACACACACGCACGCACACACGCACACACACACGCACACACACACACACACGCACACACACACACACACACGCACACGCACGCACACACACACACACACAAACACACACACACATATATAAATATATATATATATATATATATATATATATATATATATATATATATATATATATATATATATATATATATATATGTAAACTTAATTGCGTTATGTCACCCGTAGATCGCTCCAAGGAAATACTGATTCTTTGACGGCAATTGCCATGGAAATAAATCACCATTTTCAAATTTCAATATCCTACATTATCTGATACATTACATGCCTTAAATGATTAATCGATTCGGGATATCATAAGGAAAGCGTGTCATGGTTGATATAACCTCACCTCTCCCTAGTCTGTAGTAGTAAATGTATTGGCCCCATGAAATGCGGCTGGACAGCACGCTATTTGTATGAAATATTTTACCCACAGTCCCTTGCACCATTTCATTCGGAAGTAAATGGAATTTTCTGCCTCCATTGCAGCATGCTGAAAGCAGTCTGAATGATAAATGTATCATAAACTTGTTAAGGGCAAGCTTCAACACTCTCTAATCAATTTTACTCGCATTCCTTTAGACTGAAAGGCAAAAGAGATGATCGTGGCTTTTTCTTGAATCAAATGTGTTATACATTTGGCGGCTCGATTGTCCACAAGATTGGTTTTGAGATAGCCTGGTTAAGACAGATTGATGAAAGTGGTTGGGGACCAGCCTGGTCAACTTATGTATGTCGATCTACAATCTTATCTCTTTTACTCCTGTTAACTGTATTTACCAATTCACATTTTCATTATAGCACTCACAGAGCAATTGCTGCAAATCAAGAATAAAGTCACCGATATAGATTTGGGACGTTTCCTTTTTTTTAATGAGGATGGAGTGACTGGTAATAACTAATAGCTGCTCCAGCTTGAAAGGAAATCTACATGCACACCTACTTATCGGAACGATGTATAACGGGTATGAACGTGGATGCTTTGAACTCGAACTTAAAACAGCGTTCCCGTATTACGAACAAGCAAACAAGTAGTATTAAAATGCCAATTTATTTTTCAAATACAAGATAGACTGCGACCTATCTTAAGCTTTTGGATGACATAATTTCTTATTGTAAACGAGGAATTGTATTTTTTTAACCTAATATTCATAATATTCTTATGTTTTGAAGCAGCCTATAATGTGTAAGTTCATGGCCTTTTTGGAGCCGGAGCATTTTCAGTACATTTAGCTCTAACTAAGTAGCGCACAGCAGTGTATTTTTATACGAGTAATTTTCATTAATTGACAAACCTTAAACTTGTGACAAATGGCTTGTCCAATCGGTCCGAACTATTTCACAATACAATATTCAGTTAAGAACTTTCGTTTTATTTATTTTCTTAGAAATTGGTCTGTTTCCTTGAATTATAAGTTGAAATCATGGAACTTAGATAAAGGTTTACATGAGCAAACTACACGAATGATTCGTTTACACCATTAATACAGAGTCCATACATTGTCTATGACATACAAAAATCTTCAAAGGTACCTTTGAAACTATGAAGAAAGAGAGTGAAAAGTGTTCAGTAGATAGTCGTTTGATCTGCACGCCACATTCAAGATCTAAATCTAAGTAAGCCTGGAAACCACAAGTATACACGTATACACTTACAAACCAGATGTATTTATTTTCTTTATCGTGCAGAATTTGGTGAGGGTCGGTAGTTTTAGGTCTTTTCCGTCCTGTGCCTCTCAAGCAGCAGAAAGTAATTAAAACAGCAGCATTTATCAAACAATATAAAGCAATATAGACCTACGGAATATTGATTTGGGTTTACAGTCTTTTGATATATTAGTCAACTTCAATCACGAGCATGTGGTAAGCTGCTCGCCTGGAAGAGATACAGGGCTTGCTATGTGAATATCGGCCTTGCCCATCATCTGACTGGACATGCTAATTGAAATGTGATACTATGGCTTCCTTTTTACCTGAATCATGTCCTTTATGCTGTCTCAGTATACACTCTTTCACTGCTAATCACAACAAAATTAGTACTAATCTTAATTGAGTGCTATAAAAAATCAGAATACGCAATCTCCTGAGAAGACCTTACATTCAAGCATAAGGACACCTACATTTTCCTTTGCGCCCAAAACGCACCAAGGAAAGCTGTTGATTTGGTCTCTCACAGAGCACTGAAAAAGCCAATTTAAATCTACCATGTGTTATCTGTATAATGTTTATTTTATTCTGACATGCGTTATCTTTAGTAACCGCCACTACCCTGTCCTCTGCTGGCATTATAATGGTAACATTGGTACTGGTTGCAAATATGGTTTGTGAAGCAGATAAATATTATTAAGTAGAGAATCACAGCATAAATACGAGATATCATGTTATTGCGTGCAATATATATGGGTCATGCGGGCAGAGAACAGTTCTTTGTGATTATTATCGGATAACAAGAAAGCAAGGAGTGTGCCAGACTTTGGGTTTTCTGAAGCTTTTTTGTATTCAGGCTACAATCCTCTTTTCGTCTTTAACATATTCGCCCGTAACTCGATCGGTTTCATAAGTGGTTTCGTATTATAAATTTTCTGCATTGAGATCGTACAAATCAAGAGGAATTCTATACCTAATCCTTCGGGGGCTCAAACATCGATAGATTGGTACAGATTCTCTTGGTGTTGGTGAAAAAAGACCAACCATTTTTGAGATAAAGACTTAGTAAAACTCAAACTAGAGTAGGGCGGCAGGCGAAAATTGACTCCAAATGGCGTAAAAACCATCCAACCATACGACATTACCCGCTGCAGCTGTTGACACATTTATATCACTCTGTGGAATATTTTATCTCATGGTTTCCAACTCATGCTTGCCTCTGTGGCAGCCAGCCTCCTTGGACGCCATTTTCTGGTGTGTTTTTTTCTCCTCAGGGCACCAACTGGGTCTCACATAAAACAGAAGCCCACTGACGGCTGAGATGGATGCAAAATTTATGGTTGCTTATGGACAATAAAATGGGAACGTTTGTGTTTCGTATAATGCGTGGTAACCTTTTCGATGCCAAGACCAGCTTCTGGTGCTGCTCCTGGAGACAACATTACCTTGCGTCACTTGTTCCACGCCTTGACGGCACACGTTTGCGTTTTGGACGAAGACGTGAGGTGCATAACAGATTGAGGTGACGTCATGCTTAATTGTAAATCCGTACTCTTTATAACATTACACGATTAGAGAAGTATGCATTTTAAGAAGTCTGTATACACTATGTCCACAAGACAAGAATCAAATTGTGAAATAAAGGTTTTATTGTACGTTGAATCGAAAAAATAAGGTAGCAGCTAGATTCTTTGTGGCTAATTTTCATTACATATTAAGTAACAGGGAAAGAAAGTTCCCAATTGTTAATTTGCATCAGACGATATAAATTACTGGGCCCTGTAACCCCTCGTTATTTATTTTCATCACCGAAGTAACTGGGAGAGCAAGTTCCCCATCTTTCGTTTGTATCAGTATCTGCAATTGACTGGGACCTACAACTCCTCCTTGTTCTCTTTAGCAAATAACTAATTGGAACCTATATGTTCCATTGTTCATTTTCATTAATAGAAGTAACTGGGGGCCGTGGGTTGTCCATTTTTATTACATAAGTAACTCGGACTTCAATGTTCCCCTTGTTTGTTTAGATGAAAATAATAATCTGGGACATAAATGTTCGCGTTGTTCAATGTCACCAATTTCAACAACTGGGGCCCAAAGGTACTCGTTATTCATTTTAATACAATCTCTTCATTTCATTCAATTGCAAAGAAACAACAATTGCAGTAAAGGGCGTTAATCTACCACTTTTTGATACCTATTTTGGATCCAAGCCCACTTGTAAAACAAAAACTCTGAGGTTGCCTTTATTGGTTAATGTATCATGCTTAAAATATTTGATGTTAAACACATTACTTTAAATATAAAAGTAGAATTCTTCAAAGTCTCGATATTAACCAATTATATAAAAACCCGCCAGTACTTTCGGACCTGTATCCACTATCACGGCAACCTCCTCCACTAAGCTCCAACTTTGAAACAGTGCCAGCCTGGGCTCGTGTGCCCAGTGCTGCTACTTAATTCAAAGCCTGGGGGCAACGTAAGTGTCTGATACAATATTCCTATTCTGGGGCCCACCTACGCCAACAGCTGGTAGTTTCAAGTTATTTGTATTTTTAGGTGATGCTCACACTGGAAAAGTCCCATTATATATATGTTTTACATTACATTCGTTCGACAAATTAACCTTTCGTCAACACTAGGCACACAAATATTTTGGATACTTCCTCTTCAAAATATCCAATCGAGATTAACCCACGGACTTGGCTGCTATTTTGAAAATTGTGGCTTCCGCACCCAATGGTTTGTAAATGAGGATAGAATTAGCACGATCTTGGGTAGGGGGTTATGAGGTATGAAACAAAAAGTATATATTTTGCAAATATTTCAGAGCATCAATAATAATATGATATATGATGTGTCCGCGATTCACTTTGACATCCAAATCAAAAGTATTTTTGTGCTACTGTTCCGCAATGAATGGCACAATGTTCAAAATGGTGCTCACCAATACCTGCATATTTGCCGGCTCAATGTATCATTTGGATTTGTAGCTAACGATGATAACTGCTTCAGACACAACCGAGCGGGTAGATTAAAGTTAAGATGGCAGTCGTGTTTTAAAATACTTTAACGACCATTTGCCCTGGTAAGTAGGAGAACGGCCACATAGAACCTAGCGAAATATTGCGATAACGACCACCGAACAACCAGGACTATGCAGCTATGCTGTTATAGCGGCCCAAGTTAAGCCTCCACACAAGTTGAAATAAAACTTTTGTTGGAGTTGATTTTATTGCAAAATAACGGCACACGACGGCCACATTCTCGATACAATCTTTCAGCCAGGGTCGATCAATTTTTACTGGGAAAGGGCGGCTTGGAAATATAAATATATATTTTTATGTTTCATAAAATTTATTTAGGGTCGAGCCTTTTCAGTAGGATCGGTCGGGTTGCCGGAACCACACATATATTTTTGCTAGGCCTTTAAGTGACTGGGCATTTGTTGAAGCATGTTTAAAATGGATGTTCTTTCCCCTTTTATATATTACCTCCTTTGAAGTCAGTTTAATATGTTACATGGGCACAGCCGGAGGCACTTGTTATTTGTGAGAAATTAACTGTGGCAGAAATGAAAATGGAGAGTATAGACCTCAGTAAACGGATTTCTCGTATTTCCAAGAAGGCTACACGTGCAGAGTCCTTGGCACTACTGATATGTTGATGTTGCACGACAATGGTCTTTGCGAAATAAAAAATATTTCTTCAAATAAAAAATTTAAATCTTTTTACTAACATGGCAGGCACATACGAGTGAAGTCGTTTGCAACGCTCAAAGCTTGTGGTATTTTATTGGTGAATCCAAGCTTCTTTTCTTTTGGTAATTATAGAAAAACATGTCATGTAGGCAAGAAAGATGACACGGACTATAATTACTCACAACGAACGTTTTAAGTAAACTGGTATACGTGCTTTTTATTCGCTAATTTGTATACGCACTTGAAAATTATCCCCCAATTGGCCAATTCTCTTAAGTTATCATTAAAAGTAATTCTTCTCCGAGGAAGCTTTTAGGCGATAAGTAGATGCTAAACCACGTAATTATACCCTCAGTTCATTAAACAAGGCTGCATTAGATGGCAGACCTTACGACGTTACGGACAAGATATATCAAAAGCTTGCCTGTATGCAGACATGCTGAAAGATAACCGTAAAACCCATCTTGTAGTTAAAACCATTTACTCTGACATCTTTTAGTGACGGCTCAGTGGGCTAAATAAAGTCTTTATTTACATAGCTGTCAGGCGTGAAACTAATGGTCTCATAATATACCCAGACTTCTTTGTAGCAATTTTTCCCAGTTCTACATCAGACAGAACAAATGACTTGACACGGACCAGACGATACAATTGCCTAATTGTACTTATGGTTATTTGACGTTGGAAAAAAACAAAACTTAACCGGCAGATGGGCCTTCCCGCATCCCGTAGCGTGCCATGGGGCAATTTTGGGCGGAAAGAGTTGGATAGCAGATACTGGTCGTAAACAAGAAGATTGGGCCCAGGGTGGAAGTATCGATCTGCGTGGACGTTACCACTCGTGATCCTTTAAGTACGCGGTAAAGATGGAGCATGCGTGACCTGATCGGCGCTCTCAGCGTTGTCCTCCTTGGCTACAGGTGAAAGCACTTGTCCTGCCACTTGGTGCCTCGGTCGAGTCGGAGCGGCACAGAATGTACCAGCCTTGATGGGCAGATCTTAGCTACTCATGGACTTTCCTGAATAGCTTGTCTCCGGGAAAAAAAATCAGCGATAGCGCAAACGCTCAGCAATATTCCTTGTTTAGAGCGTCCATGTGGACTTAATCGTGAGGGGGGAAATGTATTTGCTTTAAAGTGTGAAACAAACCTGCAGGTTATGTCAGAACATCGACGTATAATATAGACCTCGTATTGTCGGTCCATGGTCACAGTCATTTGGAAACGGACACGCATATGTGACAGTTTCTCGTAGCACAATACGTACTATCTAACAGCACTAACTTGCTTGCTTATCGATGCTATCCTTGAAGTCAGTATGAAGACTCGGACGAATGAAAATAATTTTTAGCGGTAGAATTCACTGCTATTAGCCCGAGGACCTATCGACTGTAAGCAGGTTGCTGCATCCGAACGTCAGTTGTTGATTGGCTGTCATGGGTTCATAGACGGCAAGTCCATAAAGATTCCACGTGAAGCGTTGCTAACAGACAACTGTGCTGTTACGGCCAAACGGAACAGGCATTCCGTGCGTTATATCTCCATCAGGTAAGTTAACCTATGTGCATTAAATAATTACGTTTCTGATGGTCACTTACCATTACCGTTACTTTCCTTTAGCTGTAGACACCGGTGTCATGGACAACTCGTAGGTGTTACATGAAAGGCGTTTATCGTTTAAGTGCTGATTGCACCAAAAAGTGAAAGCTTTTCGTCAAATTCACTTCCCAAATGACAACATTTATTGCAAACAGAACAGAATCACTAATTAAATGACATTATGTCTGTGGGAATGTCTTAACATGGCCATAATGGTTAATCATGTTCCGTCAAATGACCGATGCTGAAGCATTCAGCACGCTCTACTTTCCATCACCTAATGCCTCCTACTGTGTGCAAGTAATGACTGTTTTGTTTAGACTGCCACATATGGTCTTACTGTCAATAATTGTAGATTTCATTTTATATCTCACTTTTCACCCAATGTATCGATCGTGTTCAGATGTCGGCTGACGTGTGTTCTGTCGCCTTTCTGAAGCTTCTTGCAGAGGAAGTCCATCCAAGCCATTAAGTGAATCCGCACTAAGCTAATAAGCTCAGCCATGCAGTAACCTTCCCTTTCCTTTCTACTGGAGCACTTATTAGTAATAGTGCAAGAAAAATCCCATTTTCGTACATATATAAGTACAATATTTGGATAACTAAAGGCTTTTGTCAAAGGCTTCAATAAGTGTGTTACGTTGTTATATTAAGTCCACGAATATGTATCTTTATCGCTGGCCTGTATCTGTTATTTCACAATATGGTAAGTGGTAAAGTTCGACGATGTTAAAACAAAAATGATTTATGTGTATTTACCACAGTTCAGAGAATAAGAAAAATGACTTTCAATTTACAATTGTGTAATTATATGGTAATCTTTTATACTTATCTCGACTGCTTCTTGAGTCGCTGATGTGAGATTGAAAAAAAAAATGTTTTCTGTAATTTACGTTTTCAGATGACAAATGATCGCGTGCAACATATGCATAGAAATACATTGGATATTTTTTGCTGTTAAATTGGTACACCATAAAACCTGCCTGTCCCGACATTAAGTCAAGAAGTTCCCTTGGTGATTGACAACAATTGTATCAAAGGGAAGCTGAATCACGAACTTTTTTTTTATCTTCCGGCAAATAAAATGTCTCCGAGATCGTCAGAACTATCCAAAACTGTTTCCTTCATCCCAGTAGATTGCAAAATGTAATCACATGTTGGAATAATTATAACCGAGAATCACATGAAAATCAGAGAACAGTTCTCTTTGTTTTAATATTTGCGGCTGCGATCATGTGAATACATGAGTAAGTACATAGATAACTTCAACTGAATAAGTTTATGGTATTTTACGATTCGTATTGTCAAGTATAGTGGTCATGGTCGACAAATACACGGCATGAATGTCTTGCCGTTTAACTGCTTGCTGGTCGACGGAATAAACTTTTTGGAATGCTAAATCTGTCTGCCAGCCAAAGTAAGTCTGATAAATCTGCCACGGGGTGTTCTTGAGATTATACACAAGTTACGAACGCTTCACTCTGTAGGTGATGTCGTTGACTGTAGCCGGTTGTTCTTTGCCCGGGAAGCACTGCTGAAGGTACTTGTCCTCTCCACAGTGTGTTTATCGAGAACATTTATTTGTATGAATGTGACACAGACAAATTTCCATTTGCGAAAAGTTAATTTGCATGCAAACTATGTGTTCATAACATTTGAAGCTTCTGCAGGTGTGGATAGCCATGTTTACTAATATGACTACAGGCACGTGCTGGTGAACGCCTTATTTGGCAGCTGATATCGTCTCAGGACAATAGACTTGCCATATCATGTTTGACATATCTATATATTACATTCGTCAAAACCAAGAGCCGTGACTCTTCCTTTGTGAAATTCAAGCTCATACCGGAACAGCTCACTTGCGACCACTTCAGTGAAAAACCGTTTTTAAGCTAATAAACTTGTGCGTGGAATTTATAGAAACTTTCACCCAACAACATGCGCTTCAACCTTTTAAAATTAAATTGTTTCCCAAGAGCATACAGGAACTGTTCTGACACACACGTCTCGTGTATACCTGTGGCACTGGTGTCTGCCTGTAATATCTATATGGCAAACGCTCCCCGACTTGACTTTTTTATCTTTATACTAGTACCGTCTATGTTATCTATTTCTCACGTCAGGCTTGAGATACAAGTATTTCATTGATTGTTTTGCATGCATTTCGTGAAATAACGGAAATTAAAGTCGGTTAAGGGGACACAATGAGCAGTGTGTGTGTGGTCCGTGTGGAGCATGTAGTCGGGGCGATTATCTTTAAGAAAATACATTCTACATATCAGCATTATACAACTGACAGTGCCACCGCGTCTCTGATTTTTTGTTCGTGTGAACTTATTCCGGACTCTTTGAACGCAGGAATCAAATAATAAAATTTGGCTTAAACTTTTCACCTCAGGTTTTATTTATGCCATGCGAATTAAGCGCATGCCTGTTATTTTGCTCAGGATTGTAACGTGAGAGACGCCTTCTGTATTGGAGAGCACTTGACGCTGTGACCTGGAAGGACAAACCAGACAGACCACTTGGAGTGTGTATTATATGTGTGTTACACCAGCGCGACCGTGCTTGCTACGTAGTCGTCTGTATTGTGCACAGCCCGGACGAGATCACTTAGAAAAAAAAATAAGCAAAACATTATTTTGTATTGGAAGAAATAGTTTCTGAAAATTTGGGCCGATACTCTCCCAGTGCTGAATACATGTACATGGCCCTGAAGATAAGCATGTGCATAGAAAGCAGTGAACGAAATTTTGCTTAAAATAATTCGATTCATTCTATATCTTCACATTGGCGCTAGTGAGACACGCTTTAGAACATAAGCAAGTCAATGGACTAATTTATTATTTCTCTTTGGAGAAAAGAAAACCATTTTTCACTTTATGCTGTCATATTTGGTATACTGTACACTTAACGGATATGTCCGTGGGGTTGTGCCGTTATTATTTGCATTTAAGACAGTTCATGCAGAGTCATACGATTTTTTTACTGTAGTTCAGGTCATGCGTTACTTTTATGTCAACTTCACAAATAACACACAAACATGGGCTAATTGGTAATCGCAATGCTAAAGCGAATCTGAATGTTCTACACATGTGTACAGGTGTATTTGTAACTGTTACAATTCAAAACATTTGACTTCTCCGTTTTTTTAATCTTGTACAGACAGTATGATTGTACAGAAAAAATATAAATAAAAGGCAGCTTCTGACTGCAGGAGGCAATCACATTGGATGCAGAACCGCAAAGATTACGATACCGCTTCAACGTCGCCAACGATGTTAGAGCTGTATTTTATACAATTTATCAAATGATTTTTAGCTAGAGCATGGGTTTTTGTAAGGCAGGAGTCTGTGGCAGACCTGACTTTACCGACCCCATTTTAACATACATTGTGATGAAAATGATGTCGTTTTGTCCTTTATGTATATTTTAATCTCTACACATATGTCTATTTTACTTTCTCTGATTTCACAACCTGATTTTGGGACATATCGGAGATTGGCCCCGATCCTCCGGTGTCCCCAGTGTAAAGGGGTAGTTTTGCTAATTATTATTATTATTATTATTATTATTATTATTATTATTATTATTATTATTATTATTATTATTATTATTATTATTATTATTATTATTATTATTATTAACAATACCGAGTTTCTCTTTGTTGACCAACCGTATAATAAAATGTGATTTCTACGCAACTATGTTTTCAGTCTATGAAAAATCAAGATTAAGTGCAACGTTAGAACTGATTGCTTAGAAACCCTTTTATTATTTAACCCATTAGTATCACATACATAAACATTAAGGAACAGATTTCCAAGTTCTCAACTCATTTGGCACCTTGAAGAAATCTGATGCCCAGACCGGTTCAAACAGGCGTCTCTAAAAAGTTCTTTTTATCCGTTTTTCCAACAACACATGTTAAAGTATAAGATATAAGATTTGAGCACCGTCAAAATGACAGGTAGCTATCCTTATCTACCCAGGATCCAGGTCTTTTGGCTGTCTCTTCATGGATTCAAAGCGAAGAGCAATTGCAACATGAATTGTGTCCGTGCCGACCAACTTTTCACTGAAAGATCTTTGACATCTTGACCGACACTCGCTTGAAGAAAGGATCACGTCTCAGAGCTTGGTACAGCATCTCCACTCAGGAGACAGTTTATTCTCTGTTCTGTCTCTGTCTAAACATTATAGAAACATGTGAGTAATTGGGGAATAGTTTGTCACGTATATGAGCCCGCAAATTCCAATCCCGTTTTGAACTGTTTCCAGTAATGTAACGGAAGGGTAAATCCTGTGAGTGTAATTTTGCAATTACTGATGGGCTCAAATAGCATGGTTGAACAGAAGTATGATTGGTCTTAGAAGGTCATCCGATCTCGTATGAACACTGGGTGATGTGTTATTTTTATAATAGGAGTGTAATTCTCAATGGTTTTTAATGGACATGCGAGATCTATGTAATATCACACGACCATAGAAATTGTGTGGAAGGTTCCGTCAACGTTAAATAAGTAGATAAACAAATAAATAGATAAATAAATAAATAAATAAATAAATAAATAAATAAATAAATAAATAAATAAATAAATAAATAAATAAATAAATAAATAAATAAATAGATAAATAACATTTATTAAATGTGGACTGTTATGGCATGAAACAACCCGTTTTAATCATATGGTGAATTCATTTATTCTTGCAGTTTATGGTAAAGAAAGTGAAAAGGGGGAGATAAGGAACAAATGTTGGAATACGGAGTATTTGTCATTTATGGAGACAAATATTGGCGTACAAGTGAGCTTAGATCTTAAGGAAAATTTATATTCAGTAGTTGACATGAATCACGTATGGTGACACCTTCATGTCAATATCAAGTGTACAGCCCGCAGCAGAAACAGGCTTCAGTAACATGTTGTATATTTCCATTTATTGGTCCTACTAATGTTCAGAATCCACAAAGCAAGGCATCCGAAATGTTTTCTGGTACATCAGTGGAAACTAAAACGGGTAAAACAAAAAGTGAGTGCAGTAAAAACCCCCATTTTGAGCATGGTACTTCTAAACTAAAGTGTTAACAATTACACAATAGCCTTTGTGTAATAGCTGTCTATACGCGTGGGCTCTCCATAGAATGAATTGGATGTAAAGTTTGAAGATTGCAAAATGTATGGGCATATCCCTGAGGTAAATACAGTACCCACCTGATACCAAATGCCTTCAACGGTTTGCAACATAAAGGTAATGTGACTTACATGTCGTATTTGCTACACACTTATAAAAATCTATTTCCCCTCTCGCACTAATATATTCTATAGGTGCGCAAGGTGTGTACTCTCAAGGTTCCAAAGGCCATGTCCAGTAGAACTTGCTGTATTTTACTTGCACCCTTTCTGCCTTTAATTCATTGTCCACCTATAAAGTGACACCGAGTGATTTATCTTCCAAAAATGATTAAAGAGGGAAAATGTCAATACCTTTTAACGAACATACTGCAATTTATTGACAAAATTACAGTAATGTTCGATAATAATAAGGAGTACTGAGACTTTCTGGCAGGAAAGTTCTGCGTGATCAATTGTCAGTAAAGGTTTTTGCGGTGCATCACAGACAAAATATTTTTTCTTTTGATAATAGAGTAACTGATTGTTAATTGCAGTTAATTCAGTACAGCAGTAAACAAAGTATATAAGCAATGCAGTCATTGTAATGATCTTGTAACTGCGTGTTTAGAGGCCGGTGAATCGACCATTCCTTACACATCCGATAACAAGAACAAAGTTAATCCTGGATGGAATGATTATGTTGAAAATATTAAGAGAGAGTCCATCTTTTGGCATTACATGGAAGTGCAATAATCCCCCCCCCAGGTGGGATAATAGCAGACATAAGAAAAAATACGCAGGCTTAATACCATTACGCTCTACGTTGTGTGAAAAGAATTAAGATATGTGCAGTTCCAATAAATTAGCGGATGCCATGTTCAAAAAAACAACAAAAAAACAAAAAAAAACAAAAAAAAAAAAAAACAAAAAAACAAAAAAAAAACAAAAAAAAAACAAAAAAAAAAAAAACAAGGGACTTTTGGTAAGAGGAAAAATGCATTAATAACATGGGCGATTCTGTGTCAGGTGTTGTAGATGATAAAACTGGCCCTGGTGAAATTGGCCAGCCATTTGCTGAGAAATGCAATGACTCTTATAATAGGGTGTCATATGACACTCATGAGATGGATAATTTGAAACAGGAAATTGATGATATGATTTCTGACTCTGCTTCCAATCATAATACCGAATGCTCCGTGTCACTAGAGAAAATTGTGAATGGGTTGGGTAAGTTAAAAAAGGCAAACATGACGGAGATCAAGGATGTTACTCTGATCATATCATTAATGGTACTGATGGCCGAACTCTATATCTGTCGTTTTTTTCATGTATGTTGGTACATGGTACTGTTCCTGATGGACTGACAAAAATCATGCTTCACAGGACAAGAGAAACGCACTGAGTAATTCCGAAAATTAACGTAGTATTGCCTTGAGTAGTATTCTCTGGAAGCTCTTTGACTGGTTTATCCTGAATGATAATTCTGATACACTGTGCACTTTGGATCTACAGCTTTTCATTTAAAGCTAATAGTTTGCCAGTCCAATGTACTTATACACAGCTTGAATGTACCATGTAACACTAACATAAATATGGTTTATCGATGCTACTTAGGCGTTTGACCGAGTGCATTGGATTAAGTTGTTTCGGTTGCTGTTACAAGGTAAATTGTCTCCCGTGGTTATTCGATATTGCTTTACATGTAACTTCTCAGAAAGTACTTGTTATTTGGCGTAATGTGGGATCCGAATCATTTACATGCAGCAATAGGGGCAAACAGAGGGGTGTTTTTATCTCCTATACTGTTTAATGTATATGTTAATGAATTATTAGTACGATTAGAAAAATCAAGACTAGGTTGCCACATTGGGAAAACTTATCTTGGTGCATTAGCTTTTGCGCATGATCCTGTCTTATTATCCTCTTCTATGTATGCCCTTTTGCAAGCTATCTGTTCTAATTTTGCAAGAGAGTTCAATGTGGTATTTAATCCCAACAAAAGTAAATGAATGTCATATTCACCGACTGACTGTGCGAATTTTTATATTTGGAACTTATTGAGCAAGTTGACGAATTCATTCACCTTGGTCACCTGGTAAGTCCAAATTCCACAAGAAGAAATTTTAAACGTTGTAGCTGCAAATTATATTCTAAACTAATTTTACCAGTTTTAGAAGATTTTTGCTTCTACCAGGTACAATCTCTTCAACACCTGCTGCCTGTCGTTTTATGGCTCTCAATTATGGGATTTATCAAAAAGTGAAATAAACAAAACTTTTGTTGCGTGGAGGAAAGCAGTAGGTGTCGTCTGGAAACTGCCTGTCAGAACTCATTGTAATTTACTACCATTAATATCAAATGGCGTGTCCATTGAAATCCAAAAATACAAGTGATTCTTTATACGGGGTATATTGAGTAGTGAGAATAAAGTTTTAAACCTATTTGCCAGACTGACTTTGGCTGGAAGTCGCTCAGCCACTGGCGAGTCACCTAATGTCTTTATTGCGAAATTTCATCTTGACAGGAATTGGTTGCTTTCCTACAGCTCTTCCAGCCCAATTAATGCCATGATCTTCAGTCATATAGAATCTGTGAATCCCCGTGACCAGAATAATGCTCTTGTAATACGTAAATTATGTGGAATTCGTGACGGCAGTCTCCAGGTGATATTATCTCGTACCGAAAGTGTGGAAATGATTGAATAATTTTGTGTTTTCATTGACTTTCTTTGCTTTTTTAATGCTTAATTATAATATATGAACTGTTTACTACGAGTACGAAAAACAAAGATATATATATATATATATATATATATATATATGGCTTGAAAAGTACAGGCGATGTTGGAAATAATGGCACCGTAACATAAAGAACCAATACGTTGAGAGAACGAGGAGTCAGTGAGTACATTATAGAGAGAAGGGCCATGTACTGGTCTTACTGAGGTCACTGCGTCTCCAGATAATTACCTTAACGAGTGACGAAAAGCATAGCAATTCCTGTATCAACACAGGATTCTCATAATTGCTCAACCAATGAACTTCTGTCTAAAGATGAAACATCATTTAAAGTTTGAAGTGGGCTATAAAGCCCGTCAGCGTCTCCTCTGTTATCCTTACGTCACATCACATACAATCCGATTTCAGAATTGCTTTGTGGCATTACGCTTTCTTATTATTCCATTCTTAAAGTAATTAACATCAGGGATTTGCGCAATAGGGCTATTACTGGCTATTACTGGAAGTTGAGTCATCCTAGGCACAGAGTGAGAGTAACAAAGACCCAACCAACAAGTACTCGCTCGTAAGCCAAGTTATGTTCCGGTAAAAACACCAATATTGCTTCAAACAAGAAATCTCTTTTTGTGTTTTCTCTCCACTACGATCTGTTCGTTGGAGGAGAATGCACAGCTTATGGATTGAAATTTGTGCCCCTTGCCAAAAATGTGGGTAATACAACAGGCCAAATATCACGTACAGACTAATAATATTATGTTTAAGACTTCGACGGCACTTTTAAGAATATTTGTCATTTTCAGACGTTATTTGCCAGTAATTTTACAATGCAATTGAAGTAAAATATTGCCTCCAAAGCACCTCGCTCATTGCTTAGAAATGCCAATGCGGTCAAGTACAGATGTGTCCGTAAGTAGACCGACCAATCAATGTATTTATTTTAAGAGCAATTTGGATTATTTGGTTTCCAGAAGACTACTCATCATGTTAGAAGGTTATAGGAATTCCTCTATGACAGCAGACTAGTTTTGAGCTTAGAAAGCTTAATTCCTCACAAACTACGGTCAGCGTAATCAAATTACCATTCAATATGACTTGGCTTTGCCAATAGTAAACTTTCCAATAATACAACGCATGTTTTAGGATTTTTCCCGATATGAGATTGGGGGCACACAATAGTTAGGGTTGCATAGACTATCAAAATAGCTTCACAATGTCACGTGGTTTCTTTTCGTGTTCCATGTGTACAGATTCCGCCACATCTGCCCCATTACCCCGCCCTCACTCATTGAGGTTTTCACAGCTGCATCGATGCACGCGACTGGTTTGAGTTGAGTTTTGTCGACATTTTTTGTTAACTTTACAAAATAAGGAAACTGTTTTTTTCTTTGGAAGAGTTGCTTTTCATTGAAGGCAGTTTAAGCTTTGACCATCTGGCCTGTTTTGAGAAAGAAGCTAATGTTTTGGCCACTCCTGGCAAATCAGTGTGGGCTTTTGGTGCTGTGATCACAGACTGTAATTGGATTCTTGATGAATGTGAAGAGTATTAGAAACCCCGGATTGTGGTCATTGGCTAGTGATATTTTGATGGAGTTAAAATCATAGGAGCACAGCATCATTTGTGGCGTTTGGAGGTTTAAGTGTATTTAACTTATTACATCCCAGGGGAAATTTTCTTTTCTTCTCGAGGCACCAAAATCAATCTAAAGGACATAGATGTTACGCCGAATCTGGTTAAGTGTTTATACAGTATTTTATTCGTCAAAGAAGGATATTCTTAATTACAATTATAGTCAAAACTCATCTTGGTGGCAACGTGTAGGTCAACAGCCTTTCACATTGCAGGTGGGGCGCTTGGCGTCTAGCTTGTGAGAAGGGGACGTTGTTGACTAAATTGCCATCTAACGGTCAAAGGGTTAAAGAGTTATTAGGTCTGACAGTTTTCCGCTGATATAACAAAATCCATCACCAAAGTCACACTATACAGGGTCAATATATACTGAGCTTTATAGGACTCGTAAGGAATCCGTCTCAACTGTTAGCCCGTTTGTGAAATGAGACTGAAGAGCCAGGTAAATATTGGAAGGGGAAAACTATGACTGAAACTGAACAAAAGACTCCAAAATTTCGTATTTTCTACAAGAAAACAATTTCATGGGTGATAGACGCACTTGATTGTGATCCACTTTTAGCGCTGCTATTTCTTCAAGTGTGTTTTAGCAGACCAATAAGTTTTTATTGTCACAGCATCGCCCGTCAAATCTAACGTGAGTATCTCAGACTTAGATTTTGAAACAGGATACTTGCTCCTCTTGATATAGCATCCATCACTTTCATTCCTTTTCAGTCTTGACCTGTAATTTGTCAAGATGACAGCCAATCATTCCCAGCCTATACAGGATTTCGATCTAAATGGAGATATACTAATTTTCTACAGAGGACGTAGATAGATGTAATTCTTTGAGGGGCTCCTTTTACGAAGTCTCATGAGAAAAGCGGCCACACATTCAGAGCAAAACTTAATGTTGCTTGTCAAAAACTTGGCCCCAGAATGATGTTAACAGTCCTGTAACATAAACATGGAAAACAATTGGATAAGATTTTCGAGAAAGTTTTAACCGTTGCCTGAAACCTCGGTCCGCCTAAATTTAAAAAAAAAAAAAAATGCACACACAGGCACATGCAAACTAAGCACAAATGACAAGTTTCTGTTGATGGGTACTGACAGATGACAGTACACGTGACATCAGCACGCTCAAAACATATCACTTTTAGGAGTGATTTTCTTAACCACAGAAACTACAGGAAAAATATATGTTGACCAGGTTTGCTGCGACCATTGTCCGTAACGAATTTTACCCTCTTGCTGTTCTTCCGTAGCATGTTTGTCCTTCATGCTATTGGCTCTTTTTCTTTCCCAGCATGACCTAGGGAATTAGAGGCTTAATAGACTGATTTTTACTTCACGAAATAGGGCTGGCGCGACTCGGGTTATATAGTACCGTGTGATACGAGAACGAACATATGTTTATCATCCCGTTAGTTCAAACAATCTTCCTGATACTCAAATTGGAGCATACAGACGCATCCCAGTTAGATTAAAGCTTGCCAGATTTATTCAGTTCGATTATTCAGCGAACCGGAAAGACAAGATTGGACTTTTAAGTGAGTTGGAGTATTTTTGCTCAACCGTTCCCACATCAGGTGTGCGCCCCCTCGTTAACTCTTCCAGTGCTAGTCACAACGAAAGTCCGCTCACCCAAATTGTTAGGATGATGCTATATTCGAATTTTCCATGAACGGGAGGTGTCCCCATACCCACATTTCAGGAGAAAAATGGTCCGGGTCTATAGGGTTGCTCGGCTTGTTTTGGTCATAGTGTGCCCAGGGAAGCTGTTGATTCACTCTATCAGTTAGTAATGGGAGAGTTAAATATAGAAAAGAGAGAACAGCACACGGAGTTGTAACTTGTGGAGTGTGGCTGAGCGCTTAAGCAAAAATGTAAATACGCGCACTCGACGCTCATCCTGTTGGCTTTCTGATCAGACAGTCGTATTGAGCCCACATATCGATGCTTCACATACCCTTGTTTACCCCCAAACCATTAACCTGTCCTGGGCATAATGCATAGAGTCTTCTTGTGTACAGGGGTTAAGACCCTCAAATCCGATATACTCTTCACATAATCCTAGTCTTCTACCCTCAAGCATGGATGGGATTCATATATCACAAACTCTTTTTCTTCTGCAACATGACCCATTTTGGAGCATAACATAGATACAGATGTTTATATTGAATTACGGGCTTAAATACTAGGTGTTGTACACTTAACGCTAAATCGCTTCCATTGGAGAGCTGGGTAGATTTACAATGTGCTCTTGAAAGCAAGGTACGCTTGACCTTGATAAAGGCAATGTCATTCTCTGGTTGACTGCTATATTTCACTTTCCAACTAATCAAATTTAGTCCTGAACAGGAAGCAGGCCCTGCTGGAAATTCAGTGAGGGGAATGGCTGCATGCGGCAGACACTAAATGCCTATATACGATAGGGAACCTTTGAACACCTCCGTCAATCAATCCCAGCTCACCTGCGTCCATATCACTGCAAAGGAGTGGTCGGAGAATGTATCTCTAGACCTTTTTTTTTTTTTGCTCGCGGTGGTGTTTATTCTCAAACCAATATTTACATTTAGTTGTAATTCATGTTTTTTTTTTAAATAAATTTTTATCCACTATATATCTTCATGAGCAGAACACCCCGTGGCTAATGACTGTTATACTCTTCTTCATACCATCACTGTCTGAGTTCGCGCCAATTTTGATTCTGTAGGCACAGTGGTGACAATGGAAGTACCTGATATTTTGCTTTGAAGTAGATACATTGTGGATAAGTACACTTGGTGGCAGCAAAAAAGCTTATGCTACACATCGCGTGCAGTCACTTTCATATATAGATCTCTCCATGAAGCCATTGACAGTTACATATTTGATAAAGGAATTTTTTTGTTTATTACCTTCGGCACATAAAGTGCCTCACGGTATTATCTTCACCTGCATTGTCCGCCCGTTCCTTGATCTGGATATAGAAATAAAGAACAACCAGTATGTAACAAAAATATTTGACAAGATTCAAATTTGATATCTCCTACCCTGACCTGAGAGGAAACATTCCAGAGAAACAAGCATATGCAGTTTGTATCGGACAAGTCATACTTATTGCTAGAAACACCACACTTTTCAGCGATTTTGTCAACAAGGTTAAAACTTTGTTGCATAAATTACAACACAAAGGTTATAAAAAACAACAACTACACAAAACTCTTTTGAAATGTTTCCAGAGATATGACCAAATACCTAATAAATACAACACTTACTCAAGAACATTAGTCAAATTATGTCAAGATGGAGTTTGAAATGACAAAGTATAGTCCTCAAAGTGTTTAGAGTGGTAAGGGGGAAAGTACCCGGGGTAAAGTATACCTAACCCACCTACAGAATTTTCTCTAGTCCGTCTTAAGTCGGAAAACCATGATCATATTCACTTTTTGCAGGATTTCTTTCTTTTTAGTCATCATCCAGTACAGTGGAAGAGGTGGCTTTCAGCTAATACCTTAGTACCATTTACCTCATAACACTTCTACTCAACTTAATGGTGCTAAAAGTTGTATTACTATTTACCTGTTTATACCAGTGTATGGTGGAATAGTGTATGAAGCTTTTAAGTTTCAAAGGAGACCGTCTGTTAGTGTTGTCGACGTTACAGCGATATCTCAAAAATATTCATCGTAGCTGTACCAATTTTGTGTCACAGAAGAACCTTATGGTGGAACAGGTTCCTATTGAAAACCAGCTTCCTTTGATTTTTCAAAAAAACTTTTAATGAAACTTTTAATGTATTTATTTGAAGGCCGTCTGAGTGGCGTCCATCCTGACGATGTTACAGCGATATCCAAAAATATTGACCGGGACTTTACCAATTGTTTGTCAGAGATGCATCTTATGATGGACCAGGTTTCTGTCTAAAACCAGCTTCTTGTGATTAATTTTTGCCATTTATATGAAACTTTAAATGTATTTATTTGAAAGGCTGTCTGAATGGCATCAACCCTGACGACGTTGCCGCGATATCTAAAAGCATATTAACAGCAACTTCACCAAACTTTTCTTAGAAATGTATCTTAAAATGGACCAGGTTTCTATTTAAAACCAGCTTCCTCTGATTATTTTTTAACTTTTTATCTATTTATTTGAAGGTAATCTGAGTGACGTCAACCCTGACGACGTTACCGCGATATCTGAAAAAAACCCAAAACATTCATCACACCTTTGCCAAATTTTTGTCAGAGATGCATCTTATGATGGACCGGGTTCATATTTAAAACCAGTTCTCTCTTCGCTCGTTATATTTATGAACCTTTCATGAAACTTTTTAAGTATTTATTTCAAGGCCGTTTGAGTGGTGCACAAGGGAACGACGTTACCATGAAATCTCATCAAGGATCCATCGCAGGTTCACTATTTTTTTTTATCAGAGATGCACATTATAGTGGACCACATTCCTATTGAAAACCAGTCTCCTCTCATTATTTTTAAACTTATGAAACTTTTGAAGTATTTCTTTGAAAATCTGTGTGAGTTACGAACAGTACAGTGGTCTCTGTAACCAGAACTTGCCCTAAGAACACATCCAAAATTGCTCTTTCATGTCATAGACAAACAGTATGGAAATTGTATGTAAAGTGTTCTGCTGCAAAGTGTCAAAAATTGCAGGAGAAAAGATTGCGGCCGCCAAGGGTTATCCGTTCTGTGAACGCTGTTTTATTCATTGTGATCAAACTTGATGTTTAACGGCATTTCGTCTAAATCGACGATTGGTAAGTAGGCCACAAAGTTGTCTGAATTTGATATGAAAAGCCAGATGCTAAGATTTATAAGTTGTAGTCCAGAAGGGAAGCTTATGTTGCAATAATATGTACAAATAAAAGGCTGTCTCCTTTCTCTTTTTGACAAGCCCTTGGAAGAAGTGGATTAAATGCCATGTCCAGTGTGTTTACACAACAAATGCGTAAAAACCTCGCCTACTTAAAATTGTAGGAATTTGCAGAGCTAAAGTGTTAATAGGTAACAATTGGTGATTTTTCCAGAAACACAACACCTGCAGAGATTACCATTAAAAGAAGTACGAAGATGATCAAATATACCCAACGTTTTGTCACATCAATAATGCATTACTCATTTGATTATCTTTCGTCATTTTTGCTGTGAAAACGGGCTAGATAATTTGATGGTAGTCCATGGATATGGGAAACATTCATTGCAAATCCCAGTAATAAACTTCCTTCCCAAATGACAGAGAAGCAGCTGCATAGGCAACACCATCAGTTACGTGGTGGGACATGGTGTCCTAATGAATGCAAGTAGCTGATGTTACCGGCCGCTATGATCAGGTGATGATCTGGCTCAACCATATATGCCCTGAGATTTAAACAGCAGGTGAGGCACGATCATCTTACTGGCTCCAGCAGCCGGAAAACATCCCCCCGGATGGTTCCGTAGCACGGTATTTGCATATTCATCGCCCCGCTTGTCGACTGAAGATGACAAATGGCAGTAGGACACGACATGTATGATTAGCAGTTGATCATATCACCAAGATATCCCCACTCGTCCTGTCCTTCACTTCTACATCTGTGCGCAAAATTCACATGGTGGTTATAAGCGCTATAGGCCGCAACAGAAGTATCAATGATGTGATTATAAAAAAAATCTGATATTTTTGAAAAGAATATTGTATTCCATCCCACATGAAAGGTATGCGTTTTTGTATAAATAAAGATACAGACATACATTGTAGGTGTACAAGTGGATGTAGATGCAGATGTCGATGCAGATACACATACGAACATGCATATAAATATAAACTATATTGCGAATTTTCACACACAATCAAGGGTATTACAAGCTTGGTTTAGTTTAAACATGCTTTATTAATCCATTGAGAAACAGTGTCAGGCCCTATATAAATCGCACTTCAAAAGAAAGAAATAAAGGTGATTAAAAGTTCAAGGATAGTAGAGACATAAGTTACGTATATAACCTAAATGCTACATATCAAAAGTACATTACAGAAACGTCACATATAGTGGGCTTTATAATAGCATCAAAGACACGATGGGGTTCGCAAAGTTACCTACTTTTAGAAACCTACACATGCCTCTCAATATACTGTTGAACTGATTCAGCTACAGTGTAGTTAGATTCAATTGTACTAGTTTCAGGCCCATAAAGAATGAAGGCCGGTGCAAATGTCTGTTCATTAGGACGTGAATAAATCACTGATATTTGTATTTGCCATGATCTTGAAGCAATAAATCCAGTTCTGTAACATTTCTGATCCCTGCTTCTGGACACCTTTTGCTTTGTGTCTGGTGATGGTCAAAGCTTACCGTGTATTTACATTTGTTCTTTACTTGTTTCTAGGCCTCTGTGCTTAGTTTGTGAAAAGCACACTAGGATATTTGCGCCTGTAGACTCAGTAAGAAACGTTTTAACGCGGGAAACTTGACCCGGGTTTATGATTTTGGAATGGAATGAAGATATAACATCACCTTGACCCCCGAAATAATTTTGAAGAATTGCTTAATTGTTTTTTTATACTTATTTATGAGTCACTTTGCTTCATTTATGCAATCACATGGAGAATAAAATATTATATTATAATATACATATAAATGCTCTACTATACCACCTGATGTAAAGCTGAAAAAATAAACAAAGGAGTAATGGTATTTAAAAAATCGTTTTAACAGCATGTTTGGTTTTTAAAAAAAATACACAGCAAGAGATGTAACTTTAAGTTCAGATATTTTCTAAACTAAAAAGCTCGATAAAAATGTAGGACTTAGAGGCAGAGTGTAGATTTGGACTGTCAAAATGTTTACCATAATGCCAGAAAAACCCCGTTTGTGTTACCATATCTTCATTTAGATTAAAGGAAACATGATTAAAAAGGCATGGACTAAAGTTTTATATTTTTGGTCATTACGATGAAAACAAAATAAAACGTAGTTTTGTATTTTTGTTAATTTGTGCGGAATAAATGAAAATTTGTTTTTGTTTTACATTAGTTATGCTGCAGAAAAAAGGTAGCGTTTGGTTGTATTGGTTATCCTTTGTTATTACATACTGTGGTTATGTGTCACTGTTAAAAGGTGGCCATCTTACTTACTGTCAATGCATTAATTTATGTAATTTCCATGCACTCCTTTAGTCATGTTGTAAAAGTGCATTGAACATACCGCTGTGCGGCCCTTTAGAATTGTATACGGTACCATTTGAAAACGGTACGGCTCCACCGGGAAGATTAATGTAATAATGTCATGGTTATGCCAAATTTATCTTATCTATCTACGAGGAACATTGGCTAGAGGAGAGGGATAATAAGAAAACCTTTATATACATGTAAAGGCACAGTTCCTATCTCGAGGACGTGTTCAACTGACTTGTCTTGATCCTGCTCTGTCTCCCTATGTCCTTTCCACCTTTGCGACACAGGATTCATAAAGCCGTAGGAGTTCGGAATTTTCTTCTTCATCCAGCTTTAATTGTCGAGACGCACAAAACACTCATAACGACAGAAGCCTCCTTGTATTACGCTGATTCGCATCTATGCATTGAATTGAATGTAGTTTTTCGTATGGGTATCATGTCTCTATATTTGTCTTTTACTAATTTAAAATTGGCACAAGAGATTTCGCAACGGAAATAATAATGCTTCATGAGACAAGATGATTCATCTGTATCTGATCGTAACCATTAATTCCAATCTGTATCTATACATTGCAGCAGGTGGCAGGCAACCACTATCCTTGCTTTAGCAGCTGTCACACATTTTAGAAGGCATGCGCATTTTTAACTTCCAATTATTGTTGAGAAAACCGAAGCCGTAAAAAAATGATAAGAGGTTGGTACTTTGGCAGACCGTGCCACAGCATTATGCTTTCTGTGCATTTAGGTTTCACACAGTGTTGAAGCGGGGGTATTTTGAATATTGTTTTGAATGTTCACTTTGCCTTAACTGACTTGTCAGTCGGCTCACGTATTAGTCAGGTCGTTTGTCACTCATCTGAACGCATGATATATGAAGTGCTCCATCGCCTGTCCATCCTTCACATTCACATTATCGACTTCGTCTTAAACTCACAGGCAGAGTCATCCTTAAACTTGTTGTTGATATTGTTCCTAAAGGTGGTTTTTGCTAAGTTTGTTCCAATGGTCACGCTCCTCTATTTTATTTAATGAATATTCTGTTATTTTTCTTAGGGGTGGTGGTGGTGGTGGAAAAGTTGACAATAGCTCGACGAAATTGCAGATCCAACTGCTTCAAAAGAAGCATTGAAACATATTTCAGGTTCTCTAGAACTTCCTTTGTTCAACAGACAGCGCTGTAACGTTTCCGTATTTTTTATAACGAATTTCTCACTTTTTTTTTACAGTACCCGGCGTCTCTCAAACCATAGGTTACAGTGACTTCAGACTTTGTGCTAATGTTGCTGGATTCAGCCTCCATTAAAGATGAACACTGAATGGCGTTTTTTAAATCGATTGTTAATGACTTATTAAAATCACGTAGTGATAAGTAATAGTACATGTACATATCAGCGTCGTCACCGTAGGAATACTGGATTGCACGTGCGAACATGTATGTTTCCACAAAACAGTTGACCCCTGGCGGGGATATACTTTGGGTGAATCTCTGAGGGTCACATTTCAGTGGTTTTTACATTTTAAAATGATTTTCTGTTCATTTCTGAAAATGTTGAATAATATCCTCGAACACCACTTTGTCAATGATTCGAAACTACATACGAACACTTCTTAGTACTTCTCTATCTGAACTTGTTCAATAAGTAAAATTACAATTCTCAATATTTTGTGATGAACTTTTTTACATTTCTCCTTTGAGATGTAGCTTTTGTCTTCAACAAAGGTATTAACAAGGTGGCAGTGCTGTTATTTCGTGATTTTAAGGATTTTTAAAAATTATGAATAGATTGATAAGAGTACATGAAAGCATGGCATGATTATAAGTGCACATGCGTGCATATACTAATCTCCAAGACGTTGATCACCAATTCCACTTAAAACTTCCCAGGACTGTACCTTGTGTGAATCTTTACAACCGTGTTCAACAGGTCACGTTTCAGTCATATATATTATATACATATATTACATACATGTATATAAAATTGTTCGTTTTAATGAATACAGAAATATAGTCTCTAAAACGGCTCGGCCGATTGCTTCCAAATTACTTAAGGACACGTTTGCATACCCTAAGGTCTGAATTTGTTCAACTAGTTGCGCTGCAATTTGGATGGATAATGTATGTTTTTCATTAATTTTTGACTTCCTAACGCATGGACACACTGATGTACATTCACGTATATATGTACCTCTCTCCATACCTGTCAGTCAGATCTTCTTCAAACATAGAGGTGGTATACATGTATCTTGATGGATCTTTGCTTTTATGTCCTGGTGGTAGTGAAAAGACATTGTGGTCGACAAGAAGCACGTTAAAACACAAATTGAAAGCAGAATATTGTAAATGCCCATATCTGCCGGTTTTCTCAACACACCGTGTTTAATATCCTCTTAAAAATTGATGATCATATATATGGTTAGGTAATCTAAGCTCAAGTTACGCCATAAACTTCTTGATATAGTGTGTCTCAGGGAACCACAAATCAAATTATTACAAATGTGTCACTCACGTTTGTTAAATTGTATTACATCTTTGTCAAATATACTTCATACCCTTTTATTTTCAAGATTTTGAAACAAAATACTGACCTCATTCAATAACAGCCATCACTGATATACGCCACATATTTTTTCATTATGCTTGCTGAAACGACGTTCTCGGCTCAGGCAGGAAAAACTATTTACTGAAATATAGATCCCTTAATGAATGCATTTGGGACATATGTAAAGTACTTTAGGTTGTGTTACGTACAGTTGATTAGACTGGGGTGTATTTGACACATGTCTTTTGGCGAATGCCACGATACCTGTAAACATGTTGCGCTGTATCTTGGGTAGGTCTCTATTAATATGTTGACTATATGTCATTGTGACGATTTTGCTTTTTTTAAATAAAATTTTTATATTAATGCGGACCATTTCGAAAGAAAAGGCACTGTATCTTAAACATTTATGCTTGTTGCATGTCGAAGTACGTGGATACTTATCTCTGGACGTTAATTCTTCTTCTTTTTACCTAAGTATGAATGCGATTTTGATTTTTTCATCCCACAAGCAATTACTTGATATGCATCAAACGTGTTAAAATTGCATTGTGGGTCTGAAGTAACTAGCAATTTCGACGAAAGTCAATATGCTCAGAATTCACATAAAGATGCCACATATTCGATTCTTTGTAAGCGGATCTTTCATTGAAATACCAGTATGCGTACAGTTGCAAAGACCAAAAGAGAGCATAACAATGACCCTAGTCAAAACTATCGTCGGTGCGCCAGGGGAACAATGTGCCCAAAGCGTTCCAAGGAAAGCGGTTGACTGAAAACTTGGCACGGAAAGAGTTAACTAAATATCTTCAAGAGGTTGTGTAACGAAGATGAGTTTACCGTTTTTCAAAAGTTTGGTTAGGGACCATCAAGGAAGGCCTAACTGCAGAACAATCCAATGTTTCGTCATTGTTTAGCTTCAAACGCTCAGGATGTATCTTGAATGGGTACTTACCAGGGTTTGTCACTGGACAGCCATGCTGTCAGGTGTCTATTTCTCTCAAATACTTTGACATATATCACCGTAAACCCGTTTAGGTATTGTACACCATTTTACTTGAACAATCTTGGTGCTTACTCGTACATCAAGTGGCGTTTCATGGTTTAAAATTCAGTTTGTTTATTTGTGCAAACGACGAAGAAATTCAAACCGGCGAACATGGCGTTTGCATTGGTATATATGCCGTATCAGGTGTAACACACACGCAACAACTCTTGTTGAACTCTTTATTATAACCTTCCTCTTTGCTTTATATGAAGCAGATGCGCATACTAACCTGGTTGACATATTCCTACATATGAACCGGAACTATGCAAACATCATATGTAATTAGATTAAATATGCAGTTGAAGGTTTTTTTACTGTTGTAAGTTTAAAGTTGCAAGTATTTCCTTCCAGCCCTACATATCCCGCGGAAAAAAGATATAAGGTTGCACATGGCGTTAGATGGCGCGGATAGAGACGCTGCTGATCCGGTAAAAACCGAGTGTGGACAGAGAATAACTGTCCTAATCTACTAGAACATTATCTGGAAATATCTAAACCACATTTTCACCATTTCGTACCGGTGTGACTGCAATTGTGATTTAAAATTCATGTGAAAACATCGCATCTGTCCTTTAAGAGATTTAAGGGGGGGGTATACTTTCTTGCAAGCACATAAAGCTAATTATTAAAGATTAAGCCTATTTTAGAAAAACAAATGATGAGCATGATCATGAATTTCATGATGGCTACTGCTGAATCATGACTCTCCTAGTTGTAGGTATATGATGTAAAGGTCTTCGGTGCACTAAGATGTCGCTGTCCTTTTGTCTTTGTTCGTAAATTGCGTTAACCCAAATGATGCTATTAACAGTCTGTGTTAATTTAACAGAGCATAGCATATGTTAAATGGATCTGGATTTATAGTAACACAACTGGCTTTTGTCTTTCACGTCTTTGTTACCATCAGAAGTCAAGTGGTACAATTTTTTGATATAGCATAAGTATCAACTGTTCCGTGAATCTGATCGCAAGTAAATGAAAATGTAGGCATCAATTTTGCGGGAATTTTCAGTTTTCTTAGACTTGTTCCAGCACCGGACAATGAAATACAGCAAATGTCCAAGATGTATGTCCCAAATTCCTACACCCATTATGTGACACCAACTGATCAGGGAACCAGATGTACATTGTAACAAAGCACAAAGACGAAGGCCAAAAGATTGTCAGTGTGAGACCTAAATAACACAGCCAGAAAATAACTTAACTTAGATGTGGATAAAGATGTAGATAAGATTACAACGTATAACTACATTTATTAAAGAAAGGGGGGTCCACTAAACCAACCACCGTCAAATTAACACAACAAAAGCATGTTTTCTGGTGAACCTCACATGAGAGTCCGATTGATGGTCCGATGTTATTATTCATTGTTAGAGTCGCAGCTGAGATGTTAAGTGCCATCCATTTATTTGAAGCCAATAATATTTCTACATGTGGTGTTTGGATGCTGACTCTTAGAGTGTCTGACAGTTGGTCATACTGGGACCACTCATGTACGAACAAAGGAATGAGACATGATTTAAAATATATAAAATATATATAAAGAGGGCCGATAGAGTGCATGGCGCATTGATAGCTAACCATTCGGAACTATTTTTGGTAGAAAGAGACCACGCCCTCATCATCCCTGTATAATAAAACCATGATATTGGGATGTAATGAGCTCCCTGGCTTCCCTCCGTCCCAGTCCACTGTATTCATCTGAGTGTGAGCTTACACAAAAGACGTTTCATTAGAGACGATTTTGGGGGCAAGGCTAGGCTCCGGGGGTTGGGACTAATTGTAGAAATAAGTGCCACCTTGGACGTGCACATCTTCAAAAGATTCCCATGGCTTGATAAGCGGGTAATCTGAAAAATTAGTTTTCTTTCAAGTAAGACTGGTAGTTTCCTGAAATGCGATACCCAAGACAGGTGAATATAGCAAGATCCCCTTACTAAATTCAAGTTCCGGATGACTATCCGATTGAAGTTTTCCCCGTCCTATGAAACAGAACTGAAGGTATCGACTCTTCTTTTTTATAAATTCACGGAGAAGAACACATGTAGTCAACGACTTGACAGGCAGCAATGTGTAGCTGTGACAACGAATTGTATAACTAAATGCTTGCTTTTTTTGCTCGGGTGTGGAAAACATGTCGTTCCAAGAAAAATACTCTCCGTGGTTTCCCCTCGTCTTTCGTGATAAAAAAAAGGTATGGGGGGGGGGCACTTCCTTTGGCAGAATGAGACCGCAAATAACATATGCTTTTTCTATTATGAACTGACCATTAGATAAACCAAGCTTTGCTTAGAAGTTATAAGACTGAGAGAATTAAAGCAGTATTAAATTTCGTCTTCAAATTGGTATTGTCTGCCCAAAGGCAAGTGACACCATCAATGTTAGGAAAGTGTCAAATTGTACTGGCAGGCGTCACATTATTCACACCTGGTCCAAAGACTGTGTCCTGGGCATCACAGGGGACATGTTAGGCTGTGGACAGTTGTGTGTGAAGGGTGCAGACTGGGACTCCATATGGTCAACCCAAGGAAACCAAATGACTTGTGGTTTGGTCCATGCTGTGATCGCATTAGTGGGCACCTGCCTGAGCACTACGCCACAAAACGGAAAGGTAAGAAGAGCTGGAACCTTGCATTTCGGTATCAGTTCTCTGAATCTACAAAGGAATAATTTAAGAAGCGTAATGGATCTGAGAATAAACATCGGACCCATAATTGGATCCACCAACTAAAGCTTAGTATTACATTCGGAACAGCAATTTACGCAAAAATAAGTCAATGGGGCTAATTTCGATGATGCCCTTCAAGACAATACCGTATAAGTGCGAGTATTGTTTCTAGAATCCAAAAATGTGTAATGTCTTGCTATGCAGAAGTTAGTGCATATTGATCAAGTTGATCTTTTCTTGTTGTGTTGGAAATTGTTGCCATTTTCAATTGTAGTTAAAACTGCTGCAATTGTTTAACATATTCAAATATTATAAGAGATACATTCAAGACATGAATGAAAATGGTGACAATTAAAGCAATCCCCCGTGGAAATGAAATGCAGAATAAATGATATGGACAACGAATCAATATGATATAAATCATTTTTTCGACACGTCACATTGATAGGCTCACGCATTCTTAGTTTTGGCCAGATCTATAACGAAATATAAAGATACACACGTTGCCTTTGTTCTGCTGAGAATAACGGGTTCTCAATGTACTAAGATACTTACTATAACGATAAGCATTACAATAGCCCATCTATCAAGGATAGCCCAATTTCATTTTTTAATGTAGTAATCGGACCAGACTAATAACATGTGGTATAAATTTAGAACGGCAAAGCAGATTAAACTGTCTTCAGTACCTTAAACGGCTTAGCTTTTCGAGCCTAAGTGAATGAATGAAGGACCTTATGTTTTTACTGCACCATATTATGCAAGGACTGGTGATCTGTCAATTAACTACACTACACTACACTACAGTACCGCACGATACAATTTCCTGTCATGTCATGTCCTACAATACAGAACAATACAGCACAACACAACACACCGTTCCTCGTAGTGTCACGCATGAAAGTAAATATACCAATAAACCCATAAAGAAAAGTGTCATGGGGAACGTTCTCACCTCTAGTTTAAGTGAAGGTAACACTTTTTGCTGTTCGCCCCTATGCCACAACGTGAGCCTGCACTCGAAGCCTTCAACGACGTAGTTTGCAAATTCGCATTCATGCCTACGAGAGCTTCATTCATAATCACTTTATATGGCTGTGGAAGGACGGGACATTGATGAGTGCCGTCGATGGCATGCAAACACGCTATGTCTTATATATTATTGCACATTTCATATTGGTAAGTCGGAATATGATTAGAGAAGATAAAAGAAGATTATATAGAGAATCTTACATGGCTGAGAGTGAGTTACTATTTTTTTTGCGGCCACGAGTGATTTTCCACGCCAACAACGAACCCAAGTGAGAGCAAAATAGTAACTCACTGTCCAGGCATGTAAGATTTTGTTTATTCTATGTTTAATTGGATATTGATCACAAAAGTATGTCCTAGGTCTACTTTTAACGCCGGCCTGGTGTGCCGTGTTTTTTACTTTCGACGTAGTTATTCAACGTCACGTGTGACATTTAATCAAACATCCTTCGCGTAGATTTGATTTTGTCCTCGTGTAAATGCATCACGTCACTGATGAAGGCGCGTCACAATTTAGTTGTAGCTATGGTTAGGTCATGTGATCTACAATGAGTTACTACAGTAGTCCCTCCTTTGAAAGACCACTCCTTTGGGAGACCACCTCCTTTAAGAGACCTCAAGTGTCAGGTTTCTGTAGTATTTTTAATGTTATTTATACCTCCCTTGAGGGACCACCTGCTTTTTGTGACCGCCTTTTGGGTGGCACTAGGGGCGGTCTGTCAAAGTAGGGACTAATGTACTTTTGAGTTTCACTCTAGAAAATGATAATTCACCTTCAAACATAGAATAAATGGTTTATTCCGTGAGGATTTTATGGGTGTTTTTATTTGTTTGTTTCACTTAAATAGTTTATTGCTTTATTTTTCTTAGCAAGGACAAGGAGTCAACAACTTTCCTTTGGGAGCTTAGGGCCCCACACGTACAAAGTGTATTCGGGGAAAGCTCTTGGTCCGGACTATTTTTACGTCATCTTGAACACCAGGCGTGCTGGTATTTGAATGAGAGGTCTTTTTACAAGGGATTCGAAGATGTGAAATTGTAGTTATTAACTTGAACGCCGCTTTTGTTATCACACAAAACGGTAATATTACAAAAAGTATCATTTTTAAACCTCTTAATTAGTCGAATACATGAGGGTAATTGCCATAATAGCCATCTTTTAAGGGATGAAGAGACCTGTTTCAGCAGGCGGTTTTATGCCTCTGTAAGCCAGAATTAGTATTCATGTGCAAACCGGTGTGAAAACCTTAATGTTTCTGCCATTATGTATAGAGCTAATATATATATTTCTGAGATGCACAGAAGCTAATTTTGTATGTCTAATAAACTGTTCACGCAAATTCTCGAATAAAATTTCCAGGACTAAAATGTACCCTGTTATGTAATAGACAACGTTATTATTGAAGTGTGTGTGTCAACACACACTTTTCTGTTCTCTTTCTTTCTTTCTTTCTTTCTTTCTTTCTTTCTTTCTTTCTTTCTTTCTTTCTTTCTTTCTTTCTTTCTTTCTTTCTTTCTTCTTTACTAGCAAATTTGTCCGACACTTTTCTCGGACACTATTGTACATGGAAACTCCAAACTTGGCATGATTGTACCTCCATACAAGGAGTTTGACCGTTTTATACAGAGGAATGAAGATGTTCAAAATTATGCAAATTAGGGGCATTTGAAATTTCAAATCTTGAATATCTTCAAAAGCATAATAGATAGAGATGTCATTCCAACGTTTACTAGGGGTTTATTGACCAGTGCGCATCCAATGAATTCAAAACAAAAGATGTAACAATTTAAATTATGCTAATTTAGCAGCATTTGAAATTTTAAAACTTGAATATCTTCAAACCTATTATAGATAGAGATGTCATTTCAACGTTTACTAGGGCTTTTTTGACCATTGCGCATGGAATGAATCTAAAACAAAAGTTGTAGCAATTTAAATTATGCTAATTAGCAGTATTCGAAATTTTAAGTCTTGAATATCTTTAACACTATAACAGATAGAGATGTCATTCCAACTTCTTGTAGGGGGTTGTTGACCATTGTGGACCTAATGAATTACAAATAAAATTTGTAGCAATTTAAATTATGCCTAATAGCACCATTAGAAATTTTAAATCTTAAATAACTTCAAAGCAATAAAAGATAGAGACGCCATTCCAACGTCTACCCCTGTGTTATGGAATAGTTGTGCATTGCCATACCAATATGCTTTGAAGACACACACACTGATTTGCTATGCAGCAAATCATCTTTCCTAGTTCTAATTTATTTATTCATGGTCCCTCCACATGTTATTAACTTGTCTCATGTGAAGAAGAACCAAGAAACAGAGATAAACTAGAGGAATTTGATTTGCTTGTCAGCAAATCAGTCGGTGTGCCAAGAAAACTTTTTAAGATTGCGCATTCAGTATTCATTGAACTCGTGCAGCAATAATTGTAATTAACTGTTTAAATTCATTAACAATTGAGCTATGTCACAAACCTATAAATTAAAGTTGGAATGACACTTCTATCTGTAATAGTTGTTAAGTTATATAATATTTGATTTTTGTGTATTTGCCTAATTTGCATAAATCAAACATCTCCAACTTTGATTCACGACTCATTTGATGGAGTTATCTCACAAACCTATAAAGTGAAGTTAGAATGTTGCCTCTATGTATAACAAGTTTAAAGTTGAATATTCAAGATTTAAAGGTTGCGAATTTTCCTAATTTACATAAATTGGAATGCTGCAACTTTGATTCATAGTTCATTGGATGCGCCTAAGACACCAACCTATCAATTGAAAGTGGAATGTTACCTTTATTTGTGATACTTTTGAAGTTATTTCAAATTTAATTTCGTCTATTTTCTTAATTCATATAAATTAAAATTCTACAATGTTTGTTTGTGGTTCGTTTGATGCGCCTCTAGCACAAAATTATGAATTGATATCGGACTGGTATTTGTACCTTGGATAGTTTTCAAGATATGGATCATTTAACTTTTTCATTGGATCTGCCTTTAGCACAAACCTATGAATTAAAGCTGGAATGGTACATCGACATTTAATACTTTTAAAGATATTCAACATTCAAAATTTCACGTGCCCCTAATTTGCATCAATTAAAACTCTACAACTTTTGGTTATGGTTTATTGGATGTACCTATAGCAGAAGTCTATGAATTAAAGTGTGTTAGGTACCTCTACCGTTAAAAGTTGGAAGATAATAAACATTTAAAATTTCAAATGTCTCTAATTTGCATAATCTACAACATGATTACTTTTCCAAACCAGAGGATTCAGTTTACTACTCATTCAGTCACCATGCCAAACGTGGTACTTTTGAAAACGATAGTGTCCGAGGAAAACCAAGGAAAAATTTCCACGGAAATGATAAATAAGTAAACAAACAAACAAACAAGCAAACAAACAAATAGATAAATAAGAATAAAGTATTGAACAAAACGAAAAGGTCTATTGGCGCACAGACTCGATTATGCGTGACAGGAAACGAGACACACAGTGGCAGTTTGTGGGTTTTTCTCTTTCTTCATTTGCTTTGTCTCCAGTAAGGCCCGTTATACCATGAAGATTCCAATCAGGGTGGAGACCACCAGAACTCTAAGATGGTGGTCCATTTATACCTGTGATTGATACGATTATACTTGTTGAAGAAGAGCTGGTTAAAGAAAACCGACTTCATTGTGTCCACTATTACTTCTACGAACATAATGGATATGTTCTCTAATTTGACAGATATAACAAGATGTCCAACGTAAATGCTTGCTGATTGGCAAATTCCCAGAACTATACTGAACCCCAATGAAAAGTATCCACATAAAAAAATTAACACATTAATTTTGTAAGTTACTAAGTACTGTGTGTGCATATATGCATGGTTTGGAGCCTACATCAGGGTCATTCAGGACAACTTTTTAACTTTTGCTGGGTTGTTACATAATGCATGTGACTTTTGTGCACCGAATATGGCTTCTGACCACCACTCCTATTGGATGGCTAAAATGACCTGATGTTTTCAGTGGCTTTAAAAAGGGATGTTCAGCCAAGAAAAAAGCCAGTGGTCTCAGGTGTGTTGAGGCGATCATGCCGCGTCTGAGCCAAGGTCAAAGACACCATGCTTTGGGGCTTGCAGAGGGTGGAGTCCCAATCACTCAAATCGCACAAAGAATGGGGTGTACTCGGCGCACCATCCAACGACTAATTGAACGGCAACAAGAAACTGGATCCGTAGATGATCGGCCTAGGCCTGGCCGAGAAAGAGTGACAACACCTGGCCAAGACCGTCACATCCGGCTGATGCACCTGCGAGACCGTTTCCGTACAGCAGCCCAAACAGCCCATGAGACTCAAGGGGTGAATCACCGTCCTGTCAGTAGTTCTACTGTGGAGAGGCGACTGAGGAGCAGTGGCCTAACAGCCAGAAGACCTTACAGGGGTAACCTGCTGACCCAACCCAGAAGAGAAAGACGACTGCAGTGGTGTAGAGCACACTCCAGGTGGACTCGCCAGCAGTGGAATACCGTCCTTTTTACTGACGAGTCCCGTTTTTGTGTCAGCAGAGCAGATGGCAGAGAACGTGTGTGGCGCCGGACTGGGGAGAGATATGCAGATGCCTGTGTCCGTCAGGCAGATCGATGGGGTGGACCCTCTGTCATGGTGTGGGCAGGCATCAGCAACCGCTACCGGACACCCCTAGTGGTCATTCAAGGGATCCTCAATGCTAGGCGGTACATTGATGAGGTGCTGGAGCCGCACATGGTCCCATTTATGGAGCAGCATCAAGATCTGGCGATCTTTCAGCAGGACAATGCACGTGCACACTCTGCAAGATTAACAATGAACTTTCTCAATGAGAACAACATCAATGTCATGGAATGGCCAGCGTTCTCACCCGATCTGAGCCCTATTGAACATTTGTGGGATCAGTTAGGCCAAGGTATTCAACGGAGGACACCTAGGCCTACTACCCGAAACCAGCTGATCCAAGCTCTGCAGGAAGAATGGAATAATGTTCCCCAACACAGAATTCAAACCCTGGTCAGCAGTATGCGCCGCAGATGTATAGCATGTGTTGATGCTCGAGGTGGCCACATCCCATATTGAACAGAAAAATTTGTGTGACTTTCAATTAGGGCAGTTAATGACATTTTTTGCCTGTAAGTGACGTTAATGTCGGTAGAGCGTGACATTATTTTTACGCCAGAAAAGTGAATGCTTTGTTAAGTTCTAAGCACGTCTAGGTATGAAATGTTTCAAGTATAAACAATAAAATACTTCAAAATTGGCATGTGGATACTTTTCATTGGGGTTCAGTATACTTACATATTTGCCTATCAGTACTAAAAATTTATAAACATCACTTTGAGTTACATTCATGCCATGGAAAAAGATTTTATTACATACATTTCTGATATTATCACAATTAAGCCAGTCCAAAAGATTTATTTTCAGTGATATATAAGGACTACGACTTCTTTTAAATCCTTTTGATCCATGTATGCCATATATTGGAGTGTATTATGTTACCAAGTCTTATCAGTTTTATGCTTTTAAGACTAATGCACCTTTTGGTATACGTTTCAGCATGAAACATATGTATATTAAAACGTGACAAAAGCGACCAAAATATATCCACATGAGTCGCATGAGCAGGATGTTAAAAAGAATGGGATTACCTTCCATGTGCGGATTTAAATATTTCAAACGTGCATTGAATTACTCGCAAATCTGTAATTGTCTCTGTTTTAAAACTAACAGATAATATTACTCAATGAACAATCATTCAAAACCATATTTCCATTAATATTCTCAGATTTCTGACAGTGGCTGCATGTGCTGCAATGCAAGATATTTTACGGTCTGTACCTTCCATTGGAACTGCTTTTGTAATGGTAAAGGCCAGATCGTCTATCTACCGTAAAAGTGTTAATTTGCAGGACCACCTAAATTTACGACTTTGCTATTTAACTTTTGTTATAGACATTTCACAAAATATTTCATAATTACATGACTGACATTTTCAAAAGGTATTTTTGCGAAGTGCTTGATAATTATTAACTTAGTGTTTCTCATGCACTCAAGAAATACAGTAGAGGTCTAAATGTATTCTATGTAATGCTTATTTTGTAACTGGCAATGATTCACTAACAGACTTTCTTATGACATACGTGGAGTAGAATGGGCTGACGTGCGGTGCTGCCAACTCATTGTCGTACTCAACATACATGTTGTAAGAGGTATATTTGATTTTCAAATGTGATGTTAATGCTGAAAGAACAGCACACTTTAAGCAAAAGGTTTTGGGTGTGCCTTTGCTGGTAGGTAAAGGGGTAGGGTTGTGGCGATCGGATGTAAAATCGTTTAACAGAGATGACTTGAGGTTCTTGCACATAAATAACAGATCTGCTTGTAGTAGTTCAGTAAGAAAACTGCGAGTGTTTTGGATATATGCCTACCGTTTGACATAGGTACATGTAAGTCCACACAGTCATAGACATATACTTTAAAGTGTCATTATTTCAATTTCGATTAATTTGATGCAGTGTTTTAAGACAGTTAAACAGAACTAGAGGACAGGGGAAAAAAGACGCATATTTGTGCTTTAGTGCTCAGTTTATACCACATGCCACCACGCCCCGCAGGACCTACACCAAATTTTGCCTTCAAAGCAGACCGAGCTGTTTAAGATCTTTATATCATGTGTAGGACAGGCCGTTTGCAGCAATGACATAGATCAACAATGATATAAGACTAAACTTTGTAATAATGGATTCAGCATATATAATTTACATTCCAACCTCAGGCAATTTTACAGGGATTTTCTCCGCAAACGACCACTTAGGGTTTAAAGAGTCTACTTTACTTTCAACCCTTGCCGGAAGCATCAGCTGGGTCACAAAAATAAATAAAACAACTCATAGCCGCATTGCGATTATGGAAGGATTTAGTTCTTTTGGCTGAAAGACGTGAAGTGCCAGTTACTCCTTCATATAATCAAATGCTCTTCATGGCGAGGTGAGACAAGACAAGGGCTGGTCACAATAAGTGGCAGTTAATGGCGTGACGAAAGAGCTCCCATAAAGCTGAACTTTTGCCATACCTTGCCGCCCTTAACCATTATGTACGACATGATACCAATGTCGTCTGCTGGATGAATCTTCGGGCTTTGTCAATTTGGCGTGGATGCTCTTAATTTTCTATCAAGGCTTCTTCAGTTTCATACCTCCAGGGGGTAAATGCAAGGGGTGGTAATTTTATACGTCTGCCCTTTTCTAAGCATTGAACATCCTATTAAAAAAGAGCGTTCACTTTGGCCGTGTCTCTTATTTAAGTTTTTTGTTCGACAGACAGTAGGAACAAATTACGCTAGTTATAAAAAGTTCACTGGTATGTATCTGAAAGACTTCACTGTCTATGTGTCCTTTCCACACAAATGTGGAAACAAGGAACAAAGATTCAATAACAAAATTGAACAGATTTGTTTAATAATATGCTTCTATCAAATGAGCTTATTTTGTCATACCACCTTGCCTTAGCATGTCATATCTTTCAATACGTAGCACCGTCGGCACTTGGGTACCGCAGTCGAAATTTTGCTGTTGTTTTTTCTGTTCCTTTTCCTTTCTCCACATATAAACAAAAAATATCCAAAGTTCCGGTCCTCTCCTCTCTCTCTCTCTCGCTCCCCCCCTCTCTCTCTATGTATGTATGTATATACGTATGTATGTTTGTATGTATGTATGTATGTATGTATGTATGTATGTATGTATGCATGTATGTATGTATGATCAATTAATGAAACCCGTTTCGCTCTTGCTATGTGAATTTCCTTGGAAACGGCAAATAAATTCTGTTTCTGATCAAAAGTTTTATGAAGACCATTGAGTTGGACTGAAAATATCAAAGCCATCACCACCATATTTACCGTGATGGTAAAATACATGATGGCTTTATACATGGGTGTATGAAATAGCTCATCCACAAGAAGATTCATTGCAAATGGTACATTATTAGAGTCCACTGACATGCTGCTAATCGGAGTGAATCATGAATACATTGGAGGGCTCAGAAGTATAAGTTAACAGCAGAGATGGCTGTTGCGGTCGTATTCCTGATGTTCATACTAGATTGAGGGAGTGTCAGTATGAACCTGTTTGTCGGCTCTCTTGTGATAGAAAGCCCGCGTGTCGTGTCAGGGCGACTTTGAAGTTGTGACAACGCTATACTGACACGTAGGACAGCTGTATTAACGGTAAATTTACCGGTGCTAAAAGGCCGCGTTTTGGAGATTAAAGTGTGTGAATTTGGGCGGCATCACGCACACTGGATTTTGCTCATTTGCCTAATTATAGTACCTGTCTGGGGGATGATGTATTGAGGTATTTTACCTGCAACAATGCAATCACGCATCAATCCCCCCGTTTATCTATGCTGTGTCAAAAGGCTATCTAAAGAAACTAATAGGTTTTGCTGAAATGAAAACTAACACCACTCTTTATTTTGTTGAACTATCATAAATAGTGCTGCAGCTTTGTCATATGAAATGCAGTGCCGTAGGTAAACATGTATATAGACATAGAGGTACTTTGTGGATATGTACTGCCCAATAAACATAAAGTAGGCAACAAAACTTATTTCCATTGATTGCACCAACGATCTTCAAATACGTGGGTACAGACGAAATTCACACCACCATAATTTGCCTCCTGCTTTGCAGATTTGCGCAACAGGGTTTCCCTCGACCTGGCACTTGTGCACAAAACAGCATGACTTGGTTCTTCCCCGATGACCCATGAATTGAAACTTTTGTCCGCAACATTTGAAGAGCTACCAGGCAGGAAAACTGAGAAAGATATTGCACCGACATTTTGCCGATGGGAGAAGAATATAAAATGGCGACAAACTGTGCCTTTGTGATTCTTTCTCGTTTAGATCGAAACAAATTAGAATCGTTTGTACTTATCAGCAGACCGCCCATAGAGTTGCTTGCATTGAAGCTTTGGGCAAACATACTGAAATAATTAAGATTTTTTTCTATCTTTTCGGTTTCATGCCCACACATCTTGAGAAGGGAAAGAAAATGATCCATAGATTCAGCGTTATTTATGTAAAGGAGACGCAACTAAATAGGAACAATACCATATTTTTCTATTTTCTTTGGATTGAGCATACATAAAGGGACCGTCCATAATTGTTTACATTTTCATCTATGTCCAAAATGGTCATAGGGGGAGGGGGTCAGAGCAAGATGACCATAACTTTCAACCCTAAAAAATGTTGGTTTTCTACATCCAAAATTTTCGGTTCCCCTGTAAAATTTCAACCTACCACCACGTGTCACTTTGCATTTAACCCTTTCTTTCCATCAACCATCAACAATCGAAGCAGGAGAGTTTGTAGAATATCAATATCTTTTTTTGATTAATGAATGAATATCAATGTAAAGTTTTATATTTTGTTTCTCCTCTTTATTTTCTGAATATTTATACAACAATAAATTTATTTTATTAAGCTTAGACAAGGAAAACTGTATGCACGCCTGGTCTAAGCATTTCGGTCATATTATATGAGGTTGAGTGTCTGTATTTGCAGTAAGTCTGGAAAAATGTTGATGGCCATAAACGGGGAGGGGGAGGGGGGGGGGTAAACACTTATGGTCATTTTGGACATAGATGAAAATGTTAACAATTATGGACGGCCCTAACAGATATATAAGCATATATTAACAAATATGTACCCTAAGGTCTCAAGGAGACTTTATAGAATAAAAGGGCCATCCTTGTTATAAGATACTGTGAAAAATTGTTTTTTCCTAAAAAACTTGAAATAAAAGAGACTTTCAATAATAATTGTTAATTCATTTTAATTACAACAAGCACTACAAATGCATCAATGACTTTTCTGTCTAGACTACAAAGCTACGCTTGAGAATCTTATAGCGGGGCGTTCTCTTATTAAACTGCCAGACTGAGACTTGTGGAACGTCAACGATAGGTGTAATGATGCACAAGAGGTGAAGAGGCTCCCGTCGGGTTATCCCGAGGCCTCCACAGGTGGACATTTTGTTTACGTCTACAGGATATTTCACTGCTATAAAATAGTACTTTACACGTTTAATTGCCCCGATGGAGGTCTTTTTGTTCTGCATTATGGACCGGCGATGCGCAAAGGAAAGACATACAAAGTTTTCTCGCCTCCAGTGCAATCATTCAGACCAGAGAAGGAACTCAGTGGGACACTTTCTCCTGCCGGTCAAAGGAATGGATCGTGCACGCAATGCTACGTGTTAGCACGCAAAAATGCAATTCGTAAGCTGCTTAGGGGAGGGGTCAAATACATAAGAAGTAAAACGATACTTAAGCGACACTAAAAGGGCACTAAAATGACAAAAAAGATAATAACAGAAGGGCGGTGGGGTTTCGATTATGACAATACCGTCTTAAGATATTACAGTATCTGCAGAGGTTGATTGCGAGCGTAATTTGCAGCATGTGGCCGTACGTTGTCCATATTTAGTAAATTTTACAACTAGCCTTTTGTCAGCTACCAGCAACCAGACAAAATGTGTGGTCAACATGTCAACCCCGTCGGGGGATCAGGCCGGAATACACACGCTGTACCTGTGTGAAGCCAACTTAAAGGACAGGATGTGTACACGTGACCAATTTACCTGCTCTGCTCTACTACAAGCTGGATGTGGACGAGTCAAGAGGCTGGCACCAAAGGTCACTGCTGATATTGACACTTAAGTTAATTCCTCTACCCAATTATTAAAGAATCAATGAATCACAATAATGTCAGAGCGCTAGGCTATAAATGACTGACGATGCGGATACGAATGATCCAAGCTCTCTGGGATAGCATTGACTAATGTTTATTTTATTTTCTGTGCTACCATGGACTTATTTACAGGGCCATGGAGCTACATTCTTTTAGGTTCTAACCGTTGTCATCTCACACAACAAGGGTCTATGAATCCACAATCCACAGTCAAGGTAGCAGCTTATCTGTTTCTTGATCCAAAATACTGTAGCACCCACAGACAAGATAGGCAGCAATTCGACAAAATCTGAATGTATATGTATTGGGATAATACGGTCATTCGTCTGGGGAAGTGTCGCTGCATCGTCATGGTTATTTCAATCATCCTCTTCGTGACCAGATTTACAAGAAACGATGTTCCTAGGTGCGCGATCAGCCACCTTATTGATCTAGCCTATCGATTGTGGCTATCAAAAAACTATCCATTACTTTTTCGGCAAAGGCCTTTTGTGAGAGATTCCAGTACGTGTTAGCACGCTTATTCACCTTTGTGTGGATCTAAAGCGTATGCTTGATTATAGCTGTGAATTTCCGACACTGCATACTTCAGCGTATAATTTTTGTAAGATATGAACATGACAAGTGTTCAGTATCAATTTCCACATAAAGTGCGTCCGTTAGTATCTAAAAATTGTTAAGGTTTATAGTTGTCACTTCAGAAAATATTTCTCCCTCACCCAGGTCTGTATAATTTGATCAGCAAAATGCAACGTTCTACTGAAATTTTTAACAGTGGCTCAGTGGCTTCCTATTCACGTCATTACACATTTTGTGTCGTCATACAAAATATACAGTCAGTGGGTATATTCTTTTCGACATTGAAACGTGTATATGCCGACCGTGCTCATCCATGCTAAATTCTTCTAATGACAGATGTTTAAAGGTAAACTATAATCTAGATGTCAGGTATGTAGTATTATGTATAGTAGGTACAGTGTGTGAGTAATTCAATCAGAGGTTTTCTTGCGCTGCCATGGTGGTCTTTTGATTCTTTGCAAAACGTAAATTGCAGTATGGACTACCATTCCAGGTATGATTCATTTAAATGCAAATTAGAATCTAACATGATAATACCCATTTGCAACATTGCTAATCAAGGAATACATCAATAAAGCAGTTCACAAGCATGACACTGGTTACGTGTCTCCTGTCTCCTATAACCCCGCACCCAACTGTAAAACCCCGAAGCCAGTGTTCCTTGGTGACTCTGGACAGGAGCCTGTTATCTTATATTCAAACTCCATTTCTCCAACACCATAACCAATCTAGGTTACGTCTTATATTAAGTAAGAATTGCATGCATACCTGTGAGAGATTGACAGGGCAAATATTATGGAGGTAAAGCTAACCGTAAATATGTGTTATGGACTGGCTTTTCATTTGCTATTTAGATATGTGTACATGCCCGCAACTATTAAATAATAAACATTTTTAGTTAGTTGCCTAACATGGGCAGGCAAAAAAAGTCTTTAATATGTCGATACACATTTAAAGAGGAGAATACTGCTGTACATTAAAAATACATTACGGATACTTGGTCAGTATGTTGCTATAAATGCTTAAGGATTACAATTATACAAAGCTTTTATGCAATGCAGAAATGGTCTACAACGTTTAAAGTATGGGCACAACAAAATTGTGATAATGTCAAGGCCACTTAATGGTATTTGACCATACTTGTATTTTTTTACAACTTAAGGAACTAAATGGTTGGCAGCATGTACATTACAGACTTTACATTGTGTTGGTTTATCAGCAAACAGCTGCGAGTCCAACCAAAAACATTCAAAGGTACTATTGCCCATGATCCGCAGGCGACGTTTTCATGCCAATTAAGTACAATATGTTGCGCATGCTTGTAGCAACAACCACTGACTGCCAAGGCAAACGAGCAAAAATGTGGCATTTTTCTCATCAGAGCAGTAAATGTGTTGTCACCTCTGTGTGTGTGTGTGTGCACATTTGGCATACATGTCTTGATGTACTGGAAGGTATCAACTATGCGCCACGGGTGAGTAGTAACTCTGACCGCTTGAGCAATCAGTAGCACTACAAACGCACCTTTCGGCCAGTCCACAGGCGAGATGTCGCCTACAATGTGGTCTTTGTCATTGGGGGGAACGGAAACAAAGTCTATTTTTAATAGTTGTAATTTAATTAATTGAGACAGTAATAAGAAAAGTATCATTCCAGTTACTGCGGTTGAAACGCCTCCTCGCAACCAAAGCTCTTGCACATGATTAAATGCATATTAAGTGTACATGTGATTTCTACAAAGGGAAAATTAATTCATTCTGTCGACTGATTCAGTTAATTTTTAGGTAGGAAATTGCTATTGAGACTGTTCTATGTGGGTGCTTGAGTGCTGGGCCCACCTATCTGTACTTCTAGACTTATGCAATTCATAGGAGATGGCAAGGAAGATATATAGGTTAAACAAACCACGTTGGCTTTACAATGTTCATCACTTGGGTTCCCATGCGTAAAATGAATCGGGGAGGGGGATTTCGACGCAAACGTTCAAATTACTCACTGAATCAGAGGAAGGCATGCTTGATTTGCACTTTCTGTGGTAGCGCCGAACTTCATTGCCGGAAGTCCTGACACTTTATTTCCTGCGTGACTGTCACAGGGCTACACGGAGGTAAGTAAATATCTGCACAAAGGCCGGGTTTACCAATTATACAGAAAATTCACGAGAACGCAGCTTTTTTTTAAGCGGCGGTTTTGCTTGATTTCAGTTATGTTAGCAGTATATCTGAGATCACAGGCAATGCGTATTATATTACGGTATGAAATCCAGGCTGTGATCAAAGTTCTTGACATAGCATCTCAGCTAGTTCAAGGCCGAAACGCACCAAAGTATATAGTTCACATATTCAGCAATCACATAGGATCAATTTAATTTTCAGTCATCATCATCGTATTTTACATTACGCCTTAAGGTCTATTGTCGCCATTATGACTAAAAGTTCCAAATAGGGACGAAAATGCACTCGTTGTTGACATAGACCAGCAGCCAGTCTTCGTGCGTGAGCACATTCCCCGGTCTCATCTTTGTGGCAGTTACAGTCATTTCCAACCCGATTCATTCAGTATTCGAAGCCTGGAATGTACCTGTTGTCTGTTCCAACATTGAAATGACCTCTGTTTAATGTGGCATGAATTGTTTTCGTTAACTTCATTTGGGATAAAGCAATCAGCCATGCAGGGAATTCTTAACGTAGGCGGTCAACGAATGACTTTTGTTTCAAGATACGACTTCTGCATCAACCAGTCCACTGCCTAAGGCCAATTCTATTTGAGAAAGTTCCTGACCTATCAAAGATTTTTTATCCAGACTCCCGTTTTAGAATTCTGTTCACGGATTGTGTTTTTGAGAGGCTAGGGCATATCGGAGACACTCAGAGATGAACAAGTATTTTTTTTCGAGTCTAATTAAAGTGTTCTTTTATGTAAATGAACTTGTCTTGTTATGCTACAGAACAGAGATTGATATTGTTTGGCAGTGTGAACTTCTTGGTTTGATCAAGACTCAATGGGGCAACATGCGGGAAGCTAAACCTTCCTTGCCTTCTTGTAAAAGGAATAGAGCAAATTACTGGTCTACTGGCACATGCCTTTGTTGTCATTGAAGTCAGTCTTACTCTGTGAACCTCTTTAAAAGACAATGCATCAACCACCAGGTTATCTGCGTGGCTCTGCTTGTATTTCTTTACTTATAGAACAACAAATCCATAGATTTGACTTTGCGTGTTCAATTTAACACCGTAGTAATAGAGCGAAAGTTAAAGAGGTGCCAATACGGATACAGGCAATCTGCTTTTGCAGGGACCTGCTGGGCGCAATACAAAGTTCTTGAATCAGTGTGGAATGTTTTCACTATATAAGCCTTCTATCTCAAGCTACATAACTTACACCCGTGGCAAGCTGCGACACCTTCAATGCGTCTGTTGTGGTACGATATTCCCGGAAGACGATGTGGTTTTGTTCTTGAGCTTCCAACCTTGGAATTGCCAGAAGCTTTATTAGTGTCAGAAAATACACATTTCAAGTAACCCTGCTCGGAGGGAGAAAACAGGTGACACACTTCACCTGAGGCTGTTTGTCAACAGGTAATTCTTCATTCTTCTTTTGGAGGAACCTGAAGAAAACGTCTGCATTTTCCTTTGAGTTACACAACGAGGGACCAATTACAGAATAATTTTAAGCTTGGAGGGTATGCACATAGCAAGCTTTTAACACCCACAGCATCTGAAAACACCTTGATTAGCACTGAATGTCTGGCATCAGTGCAATCAAAGTCTGTTCTAATGAAGTCTTGCACGGCCATAGCGTGGTAAAAATCTGCTATTTTTCAGGTCTTACATATTCCAAAAGTTAAACTGGTTGAGGAAACAAAATCAAATCAGGTCTTAAGAATGAGGAAGAAGGAGATTAATTTGGCCTCAAGTAAAATTTGATAAAAACAATGGACTTTGTTTGAGCCTCTGATCATATTAGAGAACAAACCATCAGTGGACCTGCCCAATTTGTGTATCCCAACTGTGCGTTGTGAACACATTGCGTCGAGGAACATCATAACCGAAGTGTTCAGCGCCAAACTAAACCACAATTCTCTGAAAGGCCCCACCGTGCAGGCCTCGATAAACTACCAGTACTCTTTGTACAGCACCTTTACAAACTAGCTTTCTCAGGAACCTTAAGGCGTAATTATTGTACAAGCGTCTTCAAAAGACTTGAAACATTTTATGGACCTCTAAGTATGACTAGGGAACTGTTTAAGTGTATGTCCGTCGATCACAACAAAGCCATTGCCAATGTGACCGACGCCACTGAACATAATGGAAATATACCCCCATGGCCTATTCTAGTCAAGGCACATTTGGGAGAAAAATCTTCAATTTTTGCGCTATCAGTTCCCCAAAATGTAAATAATGGTATACGAAGTTGAAAAGTAATGGAAATTTTATGGAAGTTTGAGTTAGAGGAATCTATTTTCAATTCCTTTTGTGGCCTGTTGATCGGTGCCTGAACGTACTTGTCAATTCAAATCCCCGTCACGCGAGGAGGCTATAACTCTCTCTCTCTCTCTCTCTCTCTCTCTCTCTCTCTCTCTCTCTCTCTCTCTCTCTCTCTCTCTCTCTCTCTCTCTCTCTCTCTCTCTCTCTCTCTCTCTCTCTCTCTCTCTCTCTCTCTCTCTCTCTCTCTCTCTCTCTCTCTCTCTCTCTCTCTCTCTCTCTCTCTCTCTCTCTCTCTCTCTGATATGTATGTATATATATATTATATATATATATTATATATATATTATATATATATATATTATATATATATATATATATATATTATATATATATATATATATGAGAGAGAGAGAGGAGAGAGAGAGAGAGAGAGGTGTAGGTACAAATGGTTGAAGTGTCAAGGTCGAAAAATTGCGAGTTTTTTTCATGCTCATTTCATTAATTAGGAGGTAAGCGAATTGGGGCCGTTTAACGTAATCATAAAAAATTAATACTCCATATTTTGCATTATATAATCCTTTCTTGTGTAAAAAAATATGTAGCCATTGTAATATCCTGATCAATACGTAGAATTTCAGAAGTATATATTGTACATTGTTTAGAACTAACATGAGAAAACACAAGGACCAGCATTTAAGTCTACTTAAATGAATACATTCGATACTCAATCTGTGTGCTTTCCTACTTTTCAATTACATGTGTTAGTAGTTTCCCTCCAATGGTTCACTGTTGGGATCGGAATTGGAAATTACACGCTTGAGGACCGAGCTGAAAAAAGTCATTAACACCCAGTGTTCCCTGTAAAGCTCCACATTACTGATGTTTACTTTGTACCTGCCCTTCGGTGAAAGTTTTACAGATAGTGAGAACTTTAACAGTTTTGTTGATATAATGTCAGTATCGATGACTCTTTTTGGTTCTGTTCAAGATGTAGTTGTTACCAAGGTGGTAGCGTTCAGTATGTCACTGACACAAAAGGCATACTTTAGTATACAGATTTGTGTATTGTACCAGCTAGAGATTTTTCTCCAAATGGCCACATAACGTTTCTCTACTCATACGTGAAAAGATTCACTGAGAGGGACATTTTGCAGTGTTCAGATCCATTCCATAATATTGCCAGCTATATGCCATCCATACATTGCATGTTACTAATAGCAATACCTGAATGTCGCTAAATAGCTCCTCGGCATTTTTACTTCAGATTAAACCTAAATTAGTTGAATTTGAACACTATGAAATTATCCATTTTTATTGTATGACATGAACTCTAGCTATGATAGGAGCACTTGCTGATCAGGTTTGTTCGAAAGTCACATCTTCAAAAGAGTTGGACAAAGGTGACAGTTTTGGACAGATTAGCTGCAGGTTCAAATACATGCAGTTTTCAATTATATCCCCCCAAGAAGACTATTTTGCGTGATAAATTTCCTTCAAGATATTTTGAAAGATTTTTGGAATGGCAACAACAATAAAACAAAAAAGTAAATAAATAAATAAATAAATAAATAAATAAACAAATAAATAAATAAATGAATAAATAAATAAATAAATAAATAAATAAATAAATAAATAAATAAATAAATAAATAAATAAATAAATAAATAAATAAATAAATAAATAAAGAAAGAAAGAAATAAAAAAGGAAGAAGAGATAAGGTAAGTTAGAATAAAATAAAATGGACTAAATGTGTAAAAAGCAAACAAGTAAATAAGCAAGCAAACATATAAGTAAGTTAGTAAATAATTAAATAAATAAACAAATAACCAAATAAGTAAATAAATCAATAAATAAATGAATAGATAGATAGATAGATAGACAGATAGATAGATAGATAGATAGATAGATAGATAAATGAATGAATGAATGAATGATTGAATAAATAAATAAATAAATAAATAAATAAATAAATAAATAAATAAACAAATAAATAAATAAATAAATAAATAAATAAATAAATAAATAAATAAATAAATAAATAAATAAATAAATAAATAAGGAGTTTGTCTACTTTGTGCCGGACGTTTCGTTGCTCAGCTCTGCTCATCAAATAAACAAAAAATCGAAAAAAAACTAAGTTCACTAAACAATTTACAAGGAATCTCTGCAAACCACTAACCAGTGCTTGTGATGATCTTAATCGTAACATGCATTACGGTTCAGTATTTAGATTCATACCAACGTTGTAGATGCCAACTTGGAATATAAAGCGTCCCCTTGTTTGGATAGGTCCACACGTGCAAAGATCACATTCACTTCTTTTCTAATGGGCCAAAAAAATAAATTCCGGCATAAATTACAATATTGGACTTGCAACGTTGAAACTGATGTTTGTTTCATCAAGATACATGTATCATTCTAAACTCTTACACGCAGAACATACTAACTATTCAGATGAGTACAAAAAACAGCCTGGCAGTGAGCCATTTGTAAGTTGCACATTTATATTGCACGACGTTACCAATACAGCGCCGTGCAGCATAAGTTCATAAGTTATTAATTGCAGTAGGTTTTAATGTGAAATTTTGCCACGTGGGATATACTATATATTTGGTTTAAACATATTTTGTCAAGTTATATACACACCTCCATATTATATAAATGGAAGAAAAGAACCACGACTGGGAAAGAGGGTTGTGCTATTTACGAATCATCTTGGATAGAAGAAAATCGCAAGATGCAGCGGCAATCAGAACAAATGAATGTGACACCACAAGAACAAGACAGACAGAGGAACTAACAGGGAAGTATCAAAAGGTGCTCTGCCAAGCTTTATCAGTTTAGAACCTGTAAGTATTGAATCAATAGTGGTACTCACAATGCAGTCATGAACTGTTGAAAACATATATCTGACCATTTCAATAAAGGAGCAACCGGCAGGACTATATAACACCCGTTCCAGAGTAAAAGGGGCGTATGGGGAAATATAAATGCGCAGTTTTTATACCTGAATAATATGCAAGGGACAAGAGAAGAAGTAGTGACATGCCGCTTCAACAACTAAGCCCCTGGGACATTAAACTGTGTCCTTGATACCGAATCGCTGAGAGTTTCATTGGCTAGCATCTAAACACAATCGCGTATGTTGAATAGCAGAAAATCTAGACTACATTTCAATTCGAAAGTAGCAAGGCTGTGGTAGACTTACAGTATAAGGGTCGTCAAAATTGTATGAATACATAGCGAACAAAGTATATTTCCAGGGAAGACAATGTTTACATGAGAAACATGATGACACAAAATTAAGGTGGATCTCATAAACTTTGAACACCATAAAAGGGAGCCTTAAGTTTAAACTTTGAAAATGGACACTTTTCAGCTGGTCATCACTTCATATGTACTAGAATTAAAAGCCCATGACGCATATGCCTTAATATACTGGAGTTAGGTGAAAAATATTAACAGTATCAGTCGCTTTGTTCTTATCAATTGTTTTAACCCAATGATTGTAAATGTTGCATATCATTTCACATTTCGTAATACAATATTTGCAATGGTATTTCACTGCATATTCGCTCAGAAACTGCTCATTTCGCATTTACGTCAAAATAAAATAACTTGATGCAGCGGGCAGCCTGGGTGAAAAATAAGGAAATTCGAAGTGTTAGTATATAAACAACGTTTATGTACAGACCGAATATAGACAGAAGTATCATACTGTACGCTTGAGAGGTGACACCTCACGTGACATAGATCTCAGACATACTAGTATCGATAATTATGTTTTTGTATTGACACTTAGGATTCCGTTTCGGATGATGGGTCCATTGTCGCAAGTAAGTACCTGAACGTTTCTTTATTGTGAAGGCTGTCAATGTTTCACTGTCTCATTTGGAATACGCATTCCTGGAGTGCTTGTCAGAGAGATACGTATTAATTGGATTGTTGTCCTATCGACACTTGCTATTAACTTCCTAATCCCATGTTTGTATGTACAACCATAAATATAGTAATCAAAAAAGTCATCAGAGAAATTTGCAATTTATAATGAGAAAAACCAAGGAGTAACCTCGGACCAACAACGAGTCCCTAAAGTGCTATCCTCAACGACTGTGGCAGAGAGATTAAGGCATCTACGGCTGATGCTCACTGCGGGCATTGATAGGGCAGACTCCAGAGTGCCTGCTTATAGGCCGTACATACAGACTTGTCTGATTTCTTCCGTGGTAGCACATCCAGAAATACGGGGCAAGGGGGGCAGGCATTACACTAATCTGCGCGGAGATTCGCAGGTGCGTAATGGGAGGAATTTGCCTCATAAGCCAAGTATACTAATTGTACCTTAGTGCTGGTGGCGCCGTGCCCTGCCAGCTTCCATATCCACTGATTGCTCCTGACGCTTCCATAGAGAAAATCAAAGTCAGCCCCGGAAAACTTACAGGCGTTCATGAACATAAAATGTTGATTTCAGGATGAGGTGGCCAAAATGCCAGTTTCCTGCTTTTTTTACTTCTCTATGAAAAGGTGATGCATCATGGTTTTGTTCGGCATTTTATACTGCGTACGTTCGTCAGTGAACATCTAAAGTATTTTGACTTTATTCACTGTTGAAAACACACTGCAGCAGGAATGATATAGTTCCATACTTTCCATTCAAAGTAATATATAATGTCAGATAAAACAGATCCCCGGGACTTGATATTTTCACGTGATTCGACTCGGTCGCAAATTAATGCCGCAAATCAAAGAAAAGTGCTGCTATTAATTTCCATGCCAATGCTGTCTGTTAATAAGTATGCTGGCCTAGCCGTGTTACAATGGAAATGTATATCAAAGCCTTATAAGAACTCGAGAACCCATCTAAAGGCTGATCTGCTGCGTGACCAATTAACTCAAAGAATGGTATTTAGCTACTTTATTAAGTCTGGGATTTTCTTGACTTTCTGTAGTTTGATGTTTGATAATGAAAGTTTGGGATAGGTATAGCTATCAGTGTTGTCCAAATAAGCTCTGCGATATTATGCTTCTTTCTAAATGTCATAGGAAAATAGGAGAAAATAATTAGGAAACTAATTAAGACACTGCAATTCGTCAAGTGTAAGGTATTCCTCGTGTCTTTCTACCCAATGTAATGGTTGTCATTAACTGGTGATACAGGAAAATGTTTTTAACAGTGGTCACACATAATGCCAAATAAATTAAAATCAAATTAGATCCTTCCAAAATATATCTTCACACAAAGTAGGTCATATCTGGAAACATAATGATATCATGCAAACCAGACCAGTGGGACAAATTACTTGTCATATCGTCAAATGTATGATACAAATAAGCTGCAAATGAATCAGTTGTCTAAGCATCTTCGAAAACAACTGTCTTTGGTTTGTGTACGTTTTTTGTCAATGCCTTGTTTGCTGTCGTAAAGAAATTTTGTAGATTAATTTGAATTGATATTGTAATATTCTTGGTGGGAAGCAATGCCGTTGCTGCTTTGCTAAGCGGGACGGACCTTGATCATGTCTGCCGTTCTTTCTCAACCACTCTTTTCGAATGAAACTTCAGCGGAAATGTGTCTTTTCTGTATGTAATATTTTTTTTCCAAAATAATGAAAATATCTGGTTCTCGAAATCTTAACGAATGCCTATGTCATAACAAGTATGAATAACGTTTAGGAAACCAAAAGCGCATGGACAATTGGCATTGGCGTGTAAAAGAAGGGGACCAGATGTCGTGCATAGCGATATTCAGGGAAGGGATTTTACTTCCTTACTGAATGTCTGACTCCTAAGGGTTAATTAATTAAATATGGCACCGAGCTGTTCATTAATTCAATAAAACATCCAAGTTGCCTCACGAACATTTACATTCATCAAAATATTTTACACAGCGTCGTAACAAAAATAAGACCCTCGACGCACCAACCTTGTTCTCCTTCAGTTGCTGTTGTTTATAATAGATTTTCAATCAGACCTCATGAGAACTGATGTCAAATTATTGCTGGTAATATTGGCTGCCAATAGTTGCAAGCTACATATATTTGGCACGTCAATCCCCGATATTTCACATATAGAATTCGTGAAGCTAATATTTATTAAATCATAAAATATGTAAAGGGAAGACAGGTAATTCTAAACTCAAGTCAATGATGCAAAACCGCGGTTTACATTTCAAATTACTTTCCTCAGGGGTTTGGTACGCAGAATATCATAAAGTTTGTGTCAAGTAAGATTCTTAAATTTCTCATCTGTACCGGTGGTTGGAAAACAAGATACAACATGTACCCAATAAGTCAGCCTGCAAGTTTTACATATATATATATATATATATATATATATATATATATATATATATATATATATATATATATATATATATATATGGGTGCACCTTGATGTACATGTAGGCTTGTGACGGAACCAACATGTATTATAAGAGCTGTGTCAACATCCTTACCAACTGTTTTCTATTATTCCATACCACCTTGGCATTATTCTATAGAGGATAATGCTGGAACTACAGGAAGATTTGCCGCAACTCTTTGTCCTTTATAATGGAACAGTACAAACGCACGTTGGTGCTGCATTTTGGAATTCAAAGACCAAGCTTTGATCAACAGTGAAAGCTTGAAAGATGAGAATGGGAATCAAGGCACCAGTACAGCAAGACAGAAGTCAATAATAGAACTGCGGGAGGCAGGATTGACAATTAACTCTCTGTCCTCTGCAACAGCAAAGTATGTCTAGCTGTGATTTGTTTCTCCTAGTCCTTCTCATATAATATTTTGAAGTGAGCTACAATCAAGATAATGCACCTTTCTTACTCTTCAATTTTCCGGGTATTTTTCGGGTGTTATGAGCAAGAGAGTTGGCCACTTTCATATCTAGAAATGTAAGAGATACCGAACGATAAGGCTGCACAAACACTAGCGAGATACGAAAGGCTGCCAAGTTATATAGAAAGCCATAGAACTATGTGAAAGTAGTCATTGCGTGTCACATAAGAGGGGGGGGGGGACAATTATTGTGTGTCAGGATTTTCTACCCATTTTACCCAAGAAGACAGTTATCGACACGTTGGAAAAATTTTGCATACACTTTCTAAATTGGTTGGGTAATTATGCATTACATACCGATATTCATTTTTCTTTCTGTAACATTGGACATTTATCGTACTGGATGCCATCCAGCTACGTGAAAAGTATAGGCAACATCTGCATTTTAAAATTCAATTTAGCGTAATAAAGCGTGACTAGTTGTAAAGGAGACCCACCCCAGAGTTTTTTTGGGAAAGAGATAAACACAACGAAAATGCAAATTTCTTTTTATTGCCTACATATTATCAGCCTGTTTTCAAGGATAAAGGTATTGAGGGTACTTTAAAGTAATCCCTAAGACATAGCAAGCTTCCATAGTTATTATTCAGAGCAATGTGTTGGTTTTAGTTTTCCCACTACTGTTGAAATGCTTGGACAATGTCCATTACTCCCGAAATAGCTATTATGTGTTATATACATTTGCCTCGACAAATACACTCACCTTTACATCAGTTACCAGCACAGCTAATCTTAGCATCTATGGTCTCTAGGAGATAGACATAATTCCGTCAATTATAACATGGTAATTTTATTGGCGTGAATAATCCCGATTAATTAAGATGGTATTATGCGATGGAATCTGAAATGAGGGTGTAATTTTTAAGCATAATTCATCAAAACGCAGGTCCACATCTGGTATATTATCCTAACGTTGTAGACCTTTTCCAGAGCAGGTCGTTTCATTGCTTGCTTTCAAGCTGTACATTTAGTAAGATACCTATAAGAGAAAATGTCTCCTTTCCTAGTTTGAAAATTATGTCTTCATCAGCATATAAACTGCATTCTGTTTTTTCCGCTGAGGGAACATAGCTATAGAGTTTTCCAGTTTCATGTTTATACTACACATTCCTGTCCAAAGTTATCCACGATTCCCCCAGCGTAATTGCCACATTTCTTCTTTTGAGATCTTCTCCCAAGCACCGTCTAACATGTCGTTTCCTAGAAACATGAACAGTTTTGCCTGTAGAAAGTGGTTCATAAAGGGAGTTTAACTAACTACTGAAGTTGGTTCGAGTCAAGCTGATCACGATCATAGGCAAGTGTCTCTCACATGTCGCCCCATCTGCCTGGTCGTTTTATGACGCACCAGTAGCTGTACATGTAAAATTGACTGTATGTGATAGTGATTGAGCCAGTTCTACATACAAATAGAATGCTCCAACGGCTGACATAAAACACCATAATGGTCGTCGTAGTTTTATAGAGAGCAAATGTCTTGACCAGAGAGAGATATAATTTGTACGTCAATTTGTTCTTGTTAAGTATATAACAACTAAGTTAACTGGACATCAAATCCAGTGCTGAGCGATATGTAGCTGAATGTGGCTTCTCCCTTTAATCACGTTAGCCTGGAATCAATGAGGTATCCCCGCGAAAATCTGCCACTAAGTCTCTTTTTGTCATTAATTTTGAGACGGATGGCAGGAGCTAATTGCTTTAGAGTACCATCATGCTATTGTCTGAATGTCCCGTCAATTTGGCTTGGACACAAATTGTTTTATACCTGTAATGCTTATGCATTCTGCAGACACTGCGTCATTGGTATGGGGCAGACAGACAACAAATTATCTTCTCAAATTTTGAGTATGGCCCCTTGCTCCCTTTCCTGTCTATCAGTAATGTGCTGTGTTTAGTGTGCTGCTTGTCACATGCATCTTGACTATCTGCCAGCTTTCTGAATTTATTTGAACATGGCACTGTTGGGTTTGTTAGGATAGGTACACTGACTGAATGGCAAATAAAACAATGGTATTAGGAGCATCGATCTTGCCTTTGTTTTGAGAAGACAGACTGCATTAATGGGGGTACCAATTGAACATCATGTCAAGCAGAGTCATTACAAAAGTATTTGTTGAAGCTGGTTACGTCAGGTATGGCAATGAATGAGCACATATGATACGTCCTCCTTTAGTTACCTTGTCATGTTTTGTACCACCTTGCATAATGATATGTGTGTAATGTACAATAGAATGTATTCATATCTAAATGCAGTCCTACTCTAACACCTATTGAGCAAAAGAGGGAGCCACATGCATCAGGGCAGATCCATGTATGTAGCATGGTCAAAAGTACTTTCTCAACAAAATGAACAACACAAACACACAATAATCTTAAGAAAATGTATTAACATATATATGAAACATAAAGGATGCCTAAATTGATTAGAAATGGGCTCTCTTTTGGTCGAAAAGGCGTTATTTATGGATGTTTATGTAGTATATAATACAAATCTGCCCTGGTCATGGTTAAAGCTTCAGTCTGTTGCCCCGGCAACACAGGAAGTGAGCAGGATCGCAGTTAAATATGAATGTCTCCTATTGCGTTCCCGACTGATTTGATGTCACAAAAGGTATCTGTAAGTCACCCATACCACATTGGACAGGTACTGGGAATATGCTGATGAAACGATTCTCACCGGAAACAAACTTAACAGATATATTTCATTTCTATTTACTCTTAACATATTTTATCAAATATCGCCCAGTATTCCTCTCCAGGATTACGACACATCTTACAAAGACGACTGAATTTTTGGATACAGCTCAAACACACCTAATCAAAAAGATCACGAGACTTGATACATTTTTTCCAATCAGACTGTTAATATAACATGCATTTTTAAAGTGGCTATTGTGTGCTGGGTAGGTCGTACAGATTTAGAACACAATAGTTGGCATGTCACATGATAAGTTTGCCACCGCCGCTGAGCTGCAGTATTGCCTGTATTCCATTCTCACAGTCTTGTTTACGGTCAAATTTCTCCATCAAATATTCCAGCGGGTATCGGGTGAATACCGGTGGGTGCCTTCAGCTGATATGTACTGCTTGAAGATAATACCGTTGGAAAACAGAATTTATATAAGTCCGGATTTATAAAAGAGTGTCTAAGTGAATTGATTCACTTTTTTTTTTCCGAAGTATAGGCTGACTGCCGGTGTTTATTCTTGTTTGTTTGGAAGAATCTCGCAAATGAACAAATATCAAAAGGAAAGGAAACATTTTTATATTGGCATTTACTTGTTAAAAACCTGCACTTTCTTCAAACATGGAAACTGAAGTAGACACATGCGTTGACCAACGAATACACGCGTGAAAGTCTACTAAACCACTGTGGGGCCTTGACCGTGCGCACCCCTACTATTCAATATCTCCTACAGGTGAATCACTGCGCGCCTATGGGTTAGTGAAATGTGAGGCAATAATGAATACTGATCTTACATGCAATAGTGCTATTAGTCGTAGATTAAAAAAAAAAACGGTTAAGAGGTAATCATCGGGTGACCATGTGATCGGTTTACCAACACAATGTTTGCTTCCGACTTAACTCTTTTTGTCCTTTTTATCCGTATATTCGGAAATACTATAATCCGAAGACGGCCTTAGTCACACGTTAGATATGGAATTGCTGTACTCGCAATATACATTATTTACACACACACACACACATACACACACACACACACACACACACACACACACACACACATATATATATATATATATATATATATATATATATATATATATATATATATATATATATATATATATATATATATATATATATATATCCGGAAAGCCAATCGTCATCCAAAGAGTAGGATAGCCATGTATACTTTGTAGACACGCCCTATTGTTCAAACATCTTTGTTAGCGCCGTACAGCGTGGTAATGCAGCTGTATGATATGTCCGTTTACAGTCAAATGAATTTAGTTTACGTTTACAAATGACACCACTCGCACTGATAAGTGATACAACAAAATATTTTTTTTCAATAACTGGCAGTGGAGAAGGATTACAGATTAAAAGGTGAGAACAGATTTTTTTAAAGTAAACGCTATCAAAAATATGATCCAATGATTTAAAATCTGGCAAATTTCATATTTGTGATAAGTGTGTGAAATGGCAGATGCCCCCATAACAATTGGAAATAACATTTCTCATGTCAATTGTAACTGCAAACTACTTTGCTCTAGTGCAGAGTTTCGCCACTCCTCACCTTCGACACTCATGAGTCCTTAATCCTGTTATTCTGCTATGGAATGCATGATAGGAATATGCTACAATTCATCGCGACAAAGAAAAGATACAGCGATCATACAATTTAGCAGGTATCTGTAAATCAAATCTGAATATTGTGCATATGTTTGACATTGGCGCGAGCGTTTCCATAGAAAGAAAGGGGTAAAATAAAAATAAAAAAAGACAAGGGTTAAATATATGGCCTTATAGCTATGTAAAGGATATCAACTTTACATATTACGTTTTGTTCTTGAGGCACTTTAGAGGTCTGATTTGTCTTGAAGACGCCGGTGTTCAAGGCGACTAAAACGTCCTTGAGACAGTTTAAAGGTCTGCTTTGCCTTGAAGCCATAGGTGTTCATGGTAAATAAAACGTTAACTTCCCGATGCCCAAACTTTGCTCTTTAAATGGACTTAAATAAAAAAATGCACGTTTTCATAAAGAAACTTCTCTGCATGGCCAAAGAATAAGAATGATTAACGTGGTAGACTCTAAAATGAATCATGAAAGAAATTGTGATTCGTTGGAACATCAATTCGATTACCCCTGACCCCAATCAGTCACGTGATAAGAAGGTATAATGAGAAATTTATGGAGTCGATTTGTTGGCCCAGACAAATCGAATAAGCGGTCTAAACCAATTTGTCAACATACTCTGATGCTAAACAAATATTTGGCTTACTTAAACACAGTTATTTGAGATTTAATTAAAACTATCGGAGCACGGATCGGTATACCCGCAAGGCGGCAATTTAATATTTTCCTGGGAACCATACTTCGATCTTTTCATGCAGCTGACTGCACCAAATAGCAGAAGGAATCTGTCGCAGTAAGTTACAGTTAGTTTTATGAATTTAACTCATTGCAATCCTCTGCGAAATATGACTCCAATTACTGCAATGCTTAACAGCAAAATACTTAAGGCAGAACGGCTTTGTCATTGGGAACATATTTGTTTAGCAGTCGATCAACCAACTGATAAAAAAGAAAGATTTATCAATCGAGGCAAGCATTTCTTATGATTGCAATTTACTGTCTTGCTTTTGGCTCTCGCGCTTTCAAAGAAACTTGCTAACACAACCATTGATTGGCTGGTCAGAAGGCGTGGTAGCTGGGGATATAGCATGGACCCCAGGGACAGGAGTTTACCTTATTCTCTGACACAGAAAGAATGTGCAATAATCATGGAAATCTGTCTCTGATCTACTCGGGGTATAATACCATTGCTAGCTTTTGTGACTTAAGCCTAAATAAACACAACTGACGCTCTGCGAGTTAGTCAGCTTAAACTTATGTGGCCAATAAAAACATTTAGCTTAAGTTGAATAATCGTGCTTGATGAACCTATTCAAGTTATTGAGAACATGTGTAAGCTTGTTTCATTTCATCACCAACTGTTAAAGTTGTACGGGATCTTTGAGTCACGTGCCCAACAGTCACTCTTCCGGGGTGCCCTTTATGTGGGTGATATTATGTTTATATGCCCCCCACATCTGGTTCTTCTTCAGTCAGCAAGGTAACTTACGTTACTGGGTGTATGTCTTACAAAACGAACAAGTGGACTTCGATCGCTTAAAGGTAAGACTCACTTCATCATATCATTTTCAAGGTTTTCGTTATATATTTTTTTCAGCAGTGTTAAATCATCGATGTCAGTAACGAAAAACTTTCATTCTTCAAAACATGCTGATACCAACGTTCTTTAGAGAAAAAACAACCCGTCCAGTTTCGATTAACCGCAAATTAAATTGCGACCTATATCAACAGGCGTTTATCGCATCGTTTTGGCCAGTTGTACGGGAGAACGTTGACCACTTATAGAACACTAAACTTCATGATTGTAGTATGTGAATTACTGTATTTTCCAACTTAAAATGGAATCAGCATGACAGTTAGTTGTCATCACACACACAAGGAAGCCCAGTTTTATCGGTAGTAAGTACATATTGGGAAGTACACCATATAAATTCGTCCTTTTGTGTTAAGAGCCCATATGTACAAAGAAACCAGGAAAAATACAAAGCGAAAAGAATAATTTCGGGTAATGATATTGAATGGGATATATCATTTTTTGTCACTTTACAATTGAGGATTACCAGACCAGTTCCTCTACCGTGAGTTTTTATTGGACTGAAAAAATTCGACCAAATATGCTTACTTTAAAAAAGTGTAATGTCATGTTCAAAGGAGAAACTACATTCCTTCTAAATAGTGTAAGTTGATTTGCTGACAACAAAACCAGAAATCTGTTCCAATATCTAAAATTTCAAAAGTTTGAAAATACTAACTAGAGATACCATTGTGATGATTTTTTCTTTCTTTGGTACTTTTTCAAATACGTTTCTTTCAAATGGATCAAATAATCGACATTTATTCTGTTATATTTTCTTTTCAAATGTATCTTTTCACCAAAACATGCATCCAATTGGAATAAGAGCTATTCGTTAAATTTGAAGAATTTAATTCAAAGATAACTACTTTTACGACCAGCCCACTTGGCGCACCTGTATCTACACCGGTCCGGATTACGGATGTTGTGATAGGGGATTTTTAACCAGCATACCGAAATAATTAGTACCGACCACATTTGCCATTGGCTTGATGCACTAAGTACACATAGTTATATGGAGGGAAAGCAAAAGTGGTTGCGTCCAAGATCTGTATCTGCCGTGGGTGACAGAATCCAGCCAATGGTTGTTCTCGTAGACCATGACGTAACTACAGACTGGTCTGTGACTCGTTACGGAGCACTCCTTAAGTTTACCTAAGCGCCCTTACCTGGGGCTATTGCAGAAAGCTAATTTAATATATCCTTTGTAAACATTATTCGACAATGAACGATCTATCACAAAGCCTAATATTGACAAGTTCCCTTCTACAACTCCCAGATTTAGAGGATCGTAGGAATTGATGTTTTGAGCGAAGCCAGCCTTTGTCCATTTGTGTGGCCAGCAAGCCCCTGTTACTAATTTTGCAATTTGAGTGTGTCATTCCTGGGGAAAATATTGGTTAGTCAAAACGGGTTTGGTCATGATAAATAGTAAAAGGTCTTACCCCGATAAATTATTCATCAATCACCGATGCATCAGTAGTTCTCGATTGATCAATCAACGTATTTAGTTTGATGGAAGTGATGACTCTTTTTTTCAACAAATCCGCCGTTATTTGCACACTTTAACTGTTATATCTAGATAGGACAAGAGCAAAGGCAACTCCTTGTATTCATTGCACGCACTGCATTGTTACGTTCTTAGGGCCACTTGCGCACACATGAAATAATTCTAAATACAGCAGGCAACTCGCAATGGGTACGTCAAACTAGGTTTCGAGAGTAACAACTTTATCTAGCTCAAGCGGAGATCAGCTTAAATCTCCAAAACGAATTATTTATCCTCCGCGTGCTTTCCTTCCCTTCCGCAGACGTCTCTTGGTTTGTCCCATGTGCTGTCTACAAGATTACTATAACGTCAGTATTCACGACCTGGAAACGGTATGGGAACGAGAACAGTTGTACAATTCATGAAAACTCCATAAGCTTTTGATGGCCCGAAGGTGTTTGTGCAGCAGACTTTAGAGCTAAGAACAACATATTTTGGGCTTAAATATGTATCACGTCTTCAGAAAAAAAGAGAAAAAGCTTTCCTGTGAAGTAAATCGAGTAATATTGTCAAAGAAATCCGCCTGTTGGAGCCAGAGGCAAGGCTTATCGAGTGCAAACTGCACAAAATTAAACTAGTGTTCCCCAGGTATTAGTCGCTTGACAAGAGAGGAAATAACAATGAGGCACATCGAGAAGTAATGCCTATGCCATTTAGTATTCTGTGTCTTGCGCCCGTGCTCATTGTGGCTTCCAGCTTTGCAATGTGTGCAGTCGCACGTAAAATGGATCCCTTTGTTTACAGCCAAAGCCCTTGACCTTACCCGCAAAACATCCTTATATTACCGTTAAATTGTAGAATTAGAATCTGCTTCGCAGGCGACGCTTACTTAACTGTTCTTTTCGGTTTGTTATTTCCATGCATTGTGACGTCCAAGTACATATCTGTTCTGAGTCTGCTCTGTCCATCACTTCGTCGTATGCAGATGATGTGACACAATGGGACGATTAATCATCCCCCCCCCTCCCAAACCAGGTAGGGTAATCATCATAACAGAATAGCAGCCGCAAATCTTTACGCCGTGGTAGCTTAGCTGAGAGTCCGGGGAGGGGTCTTGATATTCGGTGCTGAATAGTTTTTCTGCTTTTTCCATGAAGCGGCGTGAAACCTGGAAAAATTATATATGTGGCTATTCGGGCCATTTAAGTCGGACGACAATAAGTATGACAACTAAGACTTATCTGCAGAAGAGTGTTATAAATTCAATATGCTTGTTCGGCATACATTATTAACAGAAATGTTTTACTTGATATTTTGTGATAAATAGTTTCAATTTATAATCAATTGCTTTTCTGTAATTCAACCAGTGAACACATACACATTATTTGGTGTGCCATAGTAAAATAGGTGTATATTTCATATTCCATAGTCCTTGTGAGCTACGTCTGCTACATTTAATCATTGCCATCAACAGCAATATATCTGCATAATATGTACATTTCTACTGTAGTGTGCAGGAATCCATTGTCATGCTTACAACAGGTTTGATACTTTCTAGTTATACGGTGGAAACAACCGCCCGTCGATAGTGTTTTATTGTGCACCACTTCAAAAACATCATTAAAATACAATTGTGTATATTGCCCAATTTAGGATAAGCTCTCCATTTTTGTGATCTTTGAATTTTAGCAAATGGCTGAGGGGACAGCTAGAGTTTGTTTTTTCCAGGAATATAGTTACACAGAAGTGATATTTATATTGTGATTTGAATCATATTGCTGATGTCATAAAAGAAATTCTTCATTTTCAAATATGATACTATCACGCCCTATTTTATATTTCTTCATTTCTTCACAGCTGTCACGTGAGCGGTAGAGTAGCTGATTGGACAGATTCTAAGTTTAGGCCATCCAGCCGACAGTTCGGCTAACCTTTGTCCTCTAATATGTAGTCAAAAGACCAACCACCTGGTGATGTAGCAATTCAATGGGTGAATTGAGTTACGATTGAGTTGAAACCATTTTAAGTAGGGCTGTAATTTTGGCAGGGTATTGCTTGCTTGACACAGAAACAGCAGAGACCTGGCTTTTGCCCATCACTGGAAGTAAAAACGTCATTTTAATGTCGTCTATGAACCTGCCTCTTCAAACATTATAGATGTGTGCAACAGAAAGCAAACCAAAATCTCAACAGTTAGCCAACATGGGCATTGCATTATTGCGCTAGGACAGAATCAAAACATGCGGATTATTCTTGTAGACTTCTGAAACATGTACCAAATGACCTAACATATTTCCAAAAGTCATTTTAATGGCAAGTAACTTCTTAAAACTTCCGACAGGCTAGCCATGTGTGAGGGCAGCCAGCATTTTGTTACCGATTGCTGGTTGTACGACTACTCTCGTCCAATTCTTGCCTACGGACCTGACGTGAGCCCCATAAAGAGGAGAACTCAACTTACTTTTTTTTTTTTTTTACGTTTTGTCCAATTCTACTCATTGCACCAATCATGGACCCTCGAATCGGCTCTAGGGTCTATGATTCCACAAACTATAGAGACATGTTTTAGGTCTCTATGTTTTACACATGGAGGACGAGGCCGCCAGAGACATGTTGTTTTCAACTGGATTGACCACACGTTGGGACCATGTCATCTGGAAATGAAGGGGTGCTTCTGAAGCCGTTCCGCCATTGACTGTGTGTGTACCATTCCATTGGCAGGCTATGATTTACTTCATCAACTGAACCATAAATCTGAGACCAGACCTGCAAGTTTGAAGCTCACTTTTGTGGAAAAACATGGAGACCCCAAATCGGAGGCATAAGGAAAGGTATAATCATGTACCAAGCATTTGATCGGGGCAGTGCCCTTGGCTTTCCGGGGGTAAAGGGGGTGCATTAAGGTGCATAAGAGCGTGGTGATCGGGGGGGGGGGGGGGGTAATTAACCTCAATTCAATGTCCACTTTTATAAAGAGTGACAGTATTGCATTACTAATCCCCCAGATGTTCGGACTATTTTGGAAGTAGAAATGGAAGAGAATTGTTACTAATTAGGGCAATTGTCTCAGGGATTATTTTTCTTTCTTCCCGGCACCTTTCTCCTCAGAACTCATGCCTCTGCTGAAGAGGTCAGTTTTGCAAACCCCTCGGGATGAAAATTGTACTGAAATGGACAATGTATTGTCCTTTAGCCAGCCTTTCGGTGTCTTTATACATGGCAATCAAAATGCTGTACCCTGCCGTGGTCGGTCCTATTTTCTGCAAGGTCAGCTGCCACAGAGGTCAAAATACGTTAACATCCTAAGAGTCAATTGCCCTTAATTCAGCAACATATCTGCCTAAAAGCATAGCGAAAAGGGTCTGAAAGAGTGAGTACGTGAGGACATGCAAGGTAAGGCTTATCCTTAGCATTTTGTTATAATTTAACTGATACTTTTAGCTCAGCCATGCGGTGGTCCGGCAAGCTCAATCAATATGATGCCTTACTTGTCTCATCTTCTTGTTGCCCAGAAATAATTTTCTGTGTTAACAGGGCCCTCCGGTATGCGCCCCTCTTTAATACCATACCAGGCCTTTAAATATATATATATATATATATATATATATATATATATATATATATATATATATATATATATATATATATATATATATATATATATATATATATATATATATATATATATATATATATATATATATATATATATAGGCAAAGGCAAACTGGTTACATGTATATATGACCAAAAATCATTCTAAATACATTTTTGTGTGTCTGTTAGTCAGCATTTCATGTGTGCATGAATGCATATATTTGTAATTGTGCACATCATTGACAAAGAGGATGATTTCTGGACGCTCACTTGCTGGAGCTGATGAGCACAGTAAAAAGAACTGAACTGACTTACTGTCTGACAATCAGTGGAAGGACGTGGCTATCTTTACAGGTAATGTGTGCGTAGTCTGTCGTTCGTAAAAGGCTGATAAATTTTCCGCAACTTCTGTGCTCGCCGCGCGGCTTGTAGGTGAGGGATTCACAAACTCACGGGGAGGAAGATAAAAAGTTATATGTGATAGTAAACACTACCCTTATTAATGTTTCACAAATACAAGGAAGCTCACAACATCCCTTCTTTACTGGTCCGCCCGCCCAAACCCACACACGTCCCCAGGTGCATAAAGCGTAGTACATATTTTCCATAAGGGTACTTGTCACAGTGTATTGAAAAGTAAAGCCGGAAGGTAGTTTTTCTTTCAAGTGCATAAACTTTTAGCTTAAGAAAAGTACAACATCTTTAATTTAAGATTCATGATAAAGGATCTCGACTTTTGTATATCGGGCAATGGTGTTTTGTATCTGTTTTCTTACATGAATAGATTTTAATCACGCTTTTATTATTTGTCGGCGAAAGTATGGAGTGTTTTGTCAAAATCCGTTAATATGTTTGTGTCTGAATGAAAACTCAGGAAGTCTGAATCGACAGAGAGGTCAATATTTATCCCCAACTCCTATTGAATATTTGTGTCTAAGCATGCTCAGTTGGATAATGTGCCCTTTTGCCTGCACGCAGGTATGTTTGACGTCTCAAATAGGTTTAGTTCAAGTGAAGATACGTTCACCTTAACCGCGAATACTGGATACAGAATATAGGAGCATTTTATTAGACCAATCATATACAATATATAAATTTAACATAGCAGTGAATGTTAAAAAAATCGGATGTTCATTAGGACAATCCATTGCCGCTATCACGAGGGCCACCCCGTTATATATGTGATAAGTGAACACAAGTATGGCTATTTAATATAGTACTGTGAAGTATAACCAAGGAGGCTACACTCGCGTAGCCTCAATGGTATTACTATCAAGAGGCAAACTTTCTTTTTAATTTTGGTGTACTCGGTTTTTACAACCGCGGTCTATACAACGTTACTAAAACACAGGCACGCGTTTGAGCAAATGTAACAATTTGGAATATTACAAGTATCGTTATACCTACTTAATTTCAATTTTTACATAATTATGTGGCCAAACCATGGAGGCTGTGTGCATTGTGTTTGTCAGTGATAATAGTTTGATACAAATTAATCTTTTAGTGTAAATATTATCTGACACAATGTTTAGAAAGCTGTTGTTATATGTGTGGATAAATTGATTTTCAATATGTCTGGTATTGTAAGAATTAATTTCTACTTTTGATGCCAAAGCAAATTTAAGAGATTTGCGGATAGTGTTTTATTTAAAAAAAATCTATAGTAAAGTGTAAGTAAAACGTTCACACTCAGTGAAACATCCTCAACATCTAGCAATCGCCTCTTTTTAAATAGTGGAGCAGTAAGCAGCATTGTAATTACTACAAGAAAACATTCTGCCTGCTTTCTTGTACAATTCGATAAGCAGCAGATGGGCAGTAAAGAAACATGCTCATCCAACCAATAGGGCTGGTGTGTCAAGTTGCGCGAACCGAGAAAGCTGACATTTTGTATGCCATCTTATGCTTTCTTTAACGAGTCCAATCGAATTTTCAAAGCTGAAATACTCTATTAAATGTAATTGTGGAGGGTCACCGAAGATAACCGATTATAACACCGCGCCATACAAAGGCACCAAATTACTACATACGCATTTCTCGCCAATGTCCTGTGGATAAAAATGAAAAGACGTGCCCCTCGCGAGGTAATGATATGTTTACAGGTGTTGTCTGTGTATCAATGCGTGTCAAAACCACAGTAGACTTGAATGATGGATGCAAATCACAGGGTTGTGGTCGTCTAGTCTGTAAATTATAGTGCCCCACGATGCATTGTTTCACCTGGATTTGTCACACTGTCCTTCAGGAGCAGAACCAACCAGTTGCAATGAATATAAAGTATTTGCCGACACAATATCCAGACCAGATGGTAAATGCTCATTTCACGGGGGTATTGTGGATATATAATGGATACAAAATTAAAATAATTTTCAAGCGAGGTACTTTAGATAGCAAATTAGGAGTAATAGACTATCAACCTGTCTGCAACTGTGACAGGATGGACATATAATGACACATATGCACTAAATGAGCATCTCATGGGAAAGACTGAATTGGTCAAGGAATTCATCGCCATTGTAAGGTCCCAGGAGACAGTATGCTACCGAATTGGGGTATTGTTGCCACCTTTTGAGACAAAAGTGAGTATCCACTCGCAGAATTGACATGGTGCAGTCGGAAACAGCTGGGTATGAATAATAGTGACGTATTGTGTGTCACCATATCTGTGGCACATTTTAGCAACATCAACAAGGTTTACGGTTCGCACGTGGCTTACTGTCTTAGAATAATAAAGTATCCATTTGCAAAATTTCTTCGCACGTGTTGGTCCTTCTGGGATTGTAACATGTGTGCATTTGAAGTAGTTTGGGTTGACTCGGCTATAGTTTGAATATTCTTTTATGGGGGGCAGATGCAAAGGGACTGAACTCATACGGGTTACGGAGATCAGTTATTCATGGGCTTACCTTTTTTTCCCAAGAGCATAAAGAATGTTTGCGTAAGTTGTTGATCATGCAGCCGACTGTGTAACTTATCGGTCTGATCAGTTGTCATTTCTACTCCTCATGACACGGAGCAGCACATTGGCAATATAGCTGTAATAGCTGTATTGACAATCACGATATTTTATAAAACCGGATTCCTGTTTTTTAAAAAAGTGGGTTGGCATGAGTTTGGTTGAGAGACTTATTATTTCATACCATGATTTATTATGAGACATAACATTGTAATGCACTTTCATTTTTACGACAACACTGATTGTTGTTTTGAATCATACTACTTTGAGAAAAATGTGCTCTGCATCCATGTGAAATTCTTTCGCTTATTCCGTACATTCATCTCGCCTGTTTATACAGGCCTTGGTTGCCATGAAGAACATAAACTATGACATCACTTTTTTCTCCAGATTCCTCATAGTTCCTTTGTCGCGTGTTGATAATCCCGTGCATCGTAGAGAATGTAGAGCAATTTCAAGGCCTCGATTTGGAATTAAAATGGCGATGCACAGTAACCTGGTAGAAACAGAAAATCTATTTTTTGTGACTCGTATTCTTCTCCAAATTTAAAGTGCCCCCTTTAGGTTTAAATCATTTAGTGCATCCAGTAAGTTGTTGACAACTGAGAGTCCCTGTATGGGTGATTGGCTTTACTGGCTAGGTTAGATAATGCCGAGGAGATACATTGTAACGTCGGTGTAGTCCTATTTGCTGATACACAATGTCAGGAGTGCACATCCCACAGTGCAAAAATGGTGTCTCGTCAGCCTTCTGAATTAGCAAATCTATGCGGAATGATCAAGCCTGGAGGAGGTTGCTTTTTGAAATACTTACTGTCATTTGGCATGGGATGAAAGATGTTACGATGAATTTTCACTGTCTGAAGACGTGGTCGTTTTACAATAATAGACAAGAATGACCTTTCGTTTAAGATCCAAGACAAGCTTGATGCCCTTTAAACTGGGTTCACAAGCTGTTACGTATAGAAAGAGAGATAGTAGGTATCAGTCAAGCAAATTCATTGATGATAAAATTCAAATCTCTGGTTATGTCGCTAGACGATGTTTCATGAAGGAGAAACGAATGAGGCGTAACATTGACAAAACCAGTTCACTAAGCCACCTACACCAATATATATATATATATATATATATATATATATATATATATATATATATATATATATATATATATATATATATATATATATATATATATATATGAAAACAAAGACAATCTTCAGACTATAGAGAGGTTGACTAAATCTCCAAACATGAGAATAGCTTTAAAGGGGCTATCCAAGGTATATCTTCTTTCACTGAGCTATGATCACAAAACTTTCCTATTGAAAATGTTGTCAGGCAGAACCCATACACAAAAGAAAGTTCGATGAGTGACTACATTTAAATAGGTGATAATAGAAACCAGTCTGTGACACATATTATGTGGAAGTCGTGCAGGTGTTACTGGACACAACACCATGGAAGAAGACAGACATTTGTTGTGTAGGCCCCCCATATCTCAAGTCTGCCAATCTGTCAGCTTCTCAGTGGTCTTGTGGGTACCCACAGTTAACCTTGGCTCTTATGGACACTTACAGTTAATTGTGGCCCTTCTGTGTACCTACAGTTTTGCATACTTACAATTAGTCGGGGTTTTTTTTGCAAAAAATAGCACACTTCCCCACATTTTATGTTTCTAAATGTTATTTGCATGTTGTTATAAAGCGACATCCTTCCATTCGTAAATTAGTATTTAATACCTGAAAGGATGCCGTCTACCAATCACCTTTACCCACGGGAAAACAGGTTGATTTTTGTCAGATTATTCGGTCCACAAGTTATGTAACAGTGAATTGAATACAACGTTATTAGTGGGGTCTTTAAGAATGTACGTGTAACGCTTCGTGGTCTCATTGTCTGAAAACCTTGTTTTTCCTTATTCATAGCAAATTAACTTCACATTTTCAGACATCAATCTTACTTTAGCTATCTCCAACTTCTAGACGTGCTACACCCCGGGCGTTGATGAAAATTTGAAATGACATCAAATGGAGGAACTTAATTGGGAAAGGTATACTATATCAGTCGTTTGCTTACGAGAAATGACGTCATATTGCAGCATTACTAGCGTCCGCGAACAATTTGTTGTTCAGTTTATAAAGCCACGGGCTTCATGCTCAGCAAACGTATCTTCATCTTTGCTTAATTAGCTTCGTTTAGCTTTCAAATAAAAGGATCGTTATGGTGTCTTTTAGGGTCCTTTGGCAGAGTCATTCTACTATTCAATGTGCTTGTCTGACAGCTTAGTGTACAGACAAAATGGTGCAGTATATTTGGATTGTACTGCCAACTTGTACGCCTGTAATTTCTTCGTGTATCTAACTCGCTGCAGTTGTACAAGTGTATGGATGCATTACTGAATGTGAGTAGCTTATTTGAGGTATCGTTTTGTCAACCGCACTTAGACAACTACACACAACCCGTTAGAAAGCTATCCTCGTTGGTCAGGTCCCAGGCCGTTAATCATGTTCTGTAATGTTTAACAAGTGGTTGATGATTGCAGACAATGGACGTAAGTGGCCATTCTATTGTAAGCAAGACATTTTTGACCATATATGGTTGAATGAGTATTCTGAGATTTATTTTTTCAGTAGTTAATCTCAATGACATCTGTCCGTATTTACGTAACATAGATGTAATTAAACGGGTGAAAAGATACTTGTGCAGTTTCTTTTCGTATCCAAAATCAACTTTTCCTTCTTTCTTTTCCATTTTCAAAATGAAAAAAGGACATACCTGCCGCTTAACATACATAACAAAAGACTAGCATGTGCAGTTATGCGGGTTTTTTTGGAATTCAGTTAGAAACTCTCAAAACGGAAAACACGACAGCTGTTAAAGATGAAACATTTCATCACATGGAATTTATTGTCAAATGTAAAACAGTGGCTTGTCAGTGTGCGTGCGGGCAAACCAGTTTCAGAACGTATACATGTGTACAGTGCTCCCCCGGCAGGGGAGACTAATGCTTTCGAAATCTACCTCTTTTGTATCCGTGCATATAAGAGCACTTGTGGACTTGTTAAGTGATATTAACGGTGGTTATAAGTTGAAGAAGGGGCTAAACAAGCGGCAGGCTGTCCATCTGTCGGCTCTGAGGGCTTCAGACCGTATATCTGTGCTGCCTGTAGTCAGTGAATTAGAGAAACCCAGTTTGAAAGCTTGTCGCATGCCAATAAACATTTGCTTCAGGCAACCGGGGCGTTTGTCAAAGAGGATCTTCTATTAAAGCCTGCCCTATGTGAGGACAATGTACCCCCAACTTCTCCTCTCCAGGTACCCCCTGAGAGAGGGAGGCGGGAGGTATTCCCTTGCCCGAGGGGGTGAATTAACGGGCCACTCAGGGGGTGCATTTTCGGTAGACAATCACCTTGTTTACCTGGCCCAAACTTACGAAGTGTTAATTGTAGGTTGTCTTTTCCCATGAGCGTCCCTGGCAGCGTTTGTTGAACAGAACCTGTAATGATGTGAAACAAGTCTGTGGCATTAGGCCTCCATAGTCAAGCCCGATGCAGGTTCTAATATTTTACAACCCCTGCTGCCACATATGTCGGCCACACATAAACCATGTTGGTTTCAATAGTAAACGCATATATCCCTTTTAAATCAAAATCATTCTCCAGCGCCACACGTAGCAGTCAATTTACTTGAAAGTGAATCTGAACAAAAAAATTCAAGAGCCAATATAGTCGTGTCACAAAAGCTACAATGCAGGTGGTGTGCATAGATCTCGTGATCACTGATTCAAACTTGATTCGCTGCTGGCGATCTGTGTCTGCGATGCCGTTCACTCTCCCTCGGTTTAACAAGCTGTTAAATACCCTTTCTTCCATACAAGCTTCATTGTGGTTTAGAAATGAGAGACATCTGAGAAAGGAATTCTATATCATATAAGGCATGATGTCTGTGGGAGTGGCGTCCCACGTGAAAAGGGCACGCTTGGAGAAATATAAATCTGTACATTTCACAAAAAAATGTATTACCTTTAGTTACAAATTGTATCGTCAGCCAAGAGTTTGCGAATGATAATGCCGACAGTTTTGTGCAATTGATATAAAATATTAAGTATTCTGTGCACACATTATATAGTCTGAATAGAGTTATGTGCAGAGTAATTTTCTAAAAAAATATGCACTGCAGTTAATAATCATAAAAGTAAATATATATCATCAACGTTTCTTTCTCTAAGTGGTATTATCGGTGAGTACGTGTGTATAATATTCTTTCTGCATTACGCCTTGATTCACAAAGGACATCATAAAATTATAACCGTAACATGTTACTGACTGGTTGGAGATAAAAGTCAGCTATCAATGTGGAAAAAACAAACAAATCTGGCTATGCGCAGATTGTGCACTGTCTCAGATGCAGAAACAAGTTGGTTTGACTACCTATCCCTATCCAGATAGAAAAGCAATGTGTATTGTGGCTAAGGAGAATGACATTATTCTTTGTAATTATTTATGGAAATAATTTTTAAACATGGTTTCGTTTACTCATAATTATAGCGGCTCACACAATCAACGTTTTCCTTTCTTTGTTATGATTAGTCAATAACGTGGTCAACTGTAACTGTTTGTTAACACCAGCCATTTCTTCAGTGGCCATGGAGATTATCCATTTATTGTATTTACTACTACAATGATATAAATGTAATATGCTAGGATTGGTTTAAACAGATTTTATTCCAAAAAGGTGATTGTAAAACAGGCAGAGCCTATATTAATTCCTCTCGCGACAAAAAATAAAATAAAATAGACATGAAAATGAAAGACATAATATGTACATAGGGTAACATAACATAATATATTGAACATAAGACAACACCGGACGCCGTTGATAGTAATAGGTGGCCGAGCTTGCTAGGCTTACTCACTGGCTAAAAATCTTGTCAAATACCTTTGTATCTCTTTGATATAATGTATCACAGTCACAAACAAATTAGTGGATGAGAAGCAGACAGATTGAAGAATAAATAGGTACAAGCAGGTAGGTGGGTAGGGAGCAGGTGCATCGATGAATGGATAGGTACATAGGCAGCTAGGTTGGTAGGGTGTGAGTGGATTGGTTAATGGTTAGGTACATAGGCGGATAAAAAATTTTGTAAAACGTAGACTGTTGGGAAGAGAACAGGTGGATTGATTAATGAATTGGTACACAGGGAGGTAGTTTGGTGATAAGCAGGTGGATTGGTGTATCAACAGGCAGATACATGTACTGGGGTAAAGAGCAGGTGCTTTGATGAACCAATGGACATAGAGGCCAGCAGGATGGTAGATAAATAAATAGGTACATAGGGAGATAGGTGGGTAGAAGGTCGAGAGATCTATCAATAACTCAGTATATAAAGGCAGATAGGTGGGTAGAAAGCGGGTGGGTCGATGGGAAGATAGGTGTATAGGGAGCAATGGAGTGATGGATCAATGGGTATCTGGGCAGACAAATGGGTAGGACTCGAGTGGAGAAATAGATGAATAGGTAACCAGGCAGTTAGATGGGGAAACACCCTGTGGACCAATGAATAAATAGGTAGATCTGTGTGGACAGATAGGTAGGGGGGGAATATGTGGTTTGTGAATAAAATTGTTTGTATAGGCAGATAGGTAGGTAGGGAGCGGGTGCACTGACTAACGAATATGCGCATGGGCAGGTAGGTCGGTATGGGATATGTGGATTAATGAATAAATACGTATATATGCAGGCAGGTGGGCATGCCATGCGTGTATCGATGATTGAAGAAGTATACAGGCAGGTAGGTGGGAACTGAAATATTCCAAAGTTACAATCTATAATTTCTAGTGTACATAGTAGAAAAGAATAACCCCTTCATTGTCATATATGTACCTACTTAAAAGAGCTTATCCAAACTGCATGATTCTACTCAGTTAAACTGGGGCATGGTCTTGCGTTGCCATTTTTTAAAACTTTATTCTTAACAAATTTAAAGCAAAAGAGACGGATGACTCAGGGGTATTGTGGTGAAGTGGAGCTTATGGACTTCGGGAGTATTGTGTCTAGGTCATTCCTTTGAAAAGACACAACGAGCACGGTCCAGTTCGTCAAATGATGTTGCAATCAGTGAGTGGTTGTAATCAATAAATGTAATTTTAGTAACAATGGTACTTATGCCACATCGGTATACATTTGAATTTGATGTGAAAATTACAAACAGAGAAAACACGAAGACTGGTCGTTTGAGTCCTTTTTGTCGCTGTATGTTTCAAAGCAATCAAAGTTTTCTGTGGGGATGCGTTCATAGTCTGTGCACAGAAGTGATAACCGCAAATCCGCAAATTGCGTGTGAACTGTGGTGGTCATAATGCCGCCGACATCAGACCTATGGACCGCCTCAAACTTCATATCAAGCCATGCATGGTTTTGATCCAGTAATGCCACTTGACATACATGTCTTTAGTTAAGTTTTGAGTTTCAAACGATTATGCATTCAATGTTTATACATGTGAGTAACTATTCCATTCACAAGATGTGGCCATAGGCTCTCATGCTTGGCCTCCATCACCCGTGTCTTTATGTTTTAGTCTTCAAGTTTTGTTTTCTTTCTCTTCACATCGTCAACTATGTGATGAAAATGTCTTCCAAGTAACTAGTCACCAGACTGACAGATGAATCTCTCTTATGGGGTTTATGTAATGACAAACTTATTTTTCATTCCAAAAAGTTGAAAATACCCGCATTTGTATGCAAAGTACACAACCTGTTTGCGGAGATGCACACAATAATACAGGTATAAGACACGTTTTTCGAAGCTTAAAACTGGAATACACCCAGTCATAAAATTGCTCTTCCTCTTAGTCGCCATATGCCCCTCCGGGTGAACCAAAGATTAGAATTATCAAGAGAATTAGCCAATCCATGTTCCGAACCTTTTGTGTATGGCTCTATCTGAATGGTTGTCCCCTGATGGTATTCAAGCAAATGGGCGAAGACACCAGCCAACAACAGAATGAAGTGTTAAATCGGTGCTATTTGTAGTAATAAACGTATTAAAAAGTGGAAGAAAAAACTTTGTACGGAACTTTGGGCGACCTTCCCTTAATATATAAGCTGTCATTTGGTACAAACACCTGTACGTTTACAACTGTTACCATTGCTGGACACAGTAAATCATATCTTTGTCTCTATGGTGTGGCATTTGGTTCGTAGTCATCCCAACATTCATCAAGAACAACTTGCACATCTAGAACAGATACACTTTGAAAGTTGCTAGAAAAATCTATTTATCTGCAATACGAAAGCATGGTATTCACTGGGAACGTTCATATTGTGGCTTCAAACGCTCATTAGTAATTGAAAGATTTGAGCATTTCCCATAGTCTTCTCTGACGCTACTATGAAGATGGCTTTCTATTTAGGAAAACCTTTCCTCCAAAATGCCTTAAATATTGTTTCGGTTTATTGAACTAAGAATTATTTAGAGAGGCAGTTCAAAAGCATATGTGTCAATACAAAAGATGTAATCCTAAGTACATAAGTTTTCGTGATGCATGTTGAGCCAGATCTGCGGTGAATAAAATCACAAAAACGCGGCATGCTATTGATAACATGCGAGAAAAAAGTGAGCTTCAAACAGTTAAGCCAAATAAAGCACCATGCTATGGAAGGTATTTTGCTCTGATTTTATGGCAACATGTCTCTGTCGTATTGGCCGAGGGGCGACAAGCAATAGTAAATAATGGTCCCTGTTCTCATGTAGGCACCTCAGGAATGACTAAACGCTTTCTGGCAGCATGCCTCTACTGGGGGCTATTCCGTCACCTCCACAATGTAACGCTCGCAAATTTACTGCCAGCGTTGTTCTTCCAAAATGCCCAACAGTGTGTAAGTATAAAGTGCAAGAAAAGAAAAACAAATTAGGTTACTCTTATTAGCGTGTTTTGATCTTACTCTTTGAGGACAACTTTAGAAGAACATTTATGGGGTAGGCGTCTACAAACCAAGTTCAAAGGAAACGACTGGCTGTGTAGTAGTATTTGGAGCCTGTTGCTTTCCCCTTAAAGTGAATTCGTATTCATGACCATTGCAAAGCATAAAGATATCCGGGACGTTGGCAGTTTCTGTTGACTGTGATTAAGCGTATAACTCATAAGACACTCATGGGTAAAGGGCAGGATTTATTTCTGTGCAGTATTATAATATGTGTATACCCACAAATACTTTGCTAACACACAATGCGAGTTCCACACAGGTGCACTAAATAAAAACAAAGTGTATCTGTCATGAACATTTGTCGTAGATAAATTAGCCCAAACTATAGTCGTTTCCTATCCTGTCAAGTAGTGAACTGGCCCTTATAAATTTAATTCGGCGTGAAAGGTGCGACAAAATTAGAAAAATGATATCATTCTGTTCCGCAGTAATTCAGCTTGGCAGGGCTGAATGGGGAGAAACGCTGGCACTTACCAGCTGGGAGGTCCTATCCTCACCCATCGAGTGCTTTCGTTCTCTGCGATTGCAGCAATGAAATATGGGGACGCTCAACGCGGTCAACTAATCTGATTGAAAGTGATGGATAGTGAACTGGTAGATGCGTGGCAGTGGTACGGACGCAAAATGTTTAATGACCATTTTGTACAGGTGAACCATCTGCACTGGCATTCACACAATATTCACCTTCAGGTATATACGGAACTTTAAAGAGACCTTAATTAGTGTAGTAAAGGTGCCGGTAGACAGGACCACTTTCACGACTGGCATTTTGGCGTATGTTGAGAGTTGTGCGGTCAGGGACTTGCTACAATCTGTTTCCGTGAAAGAGTAATCATAAGGTGTAGCACCACATGATATTGCAGCGCGCACCCTCCGTGTAGATTATCATAGTCCAGCAGACAACAACCCATATTTTGCAGCTGAACGGGGCAATGGCACTTCAGAACGACCTGCATAATTACATGCAACTTGATGGATGGGGGCCTTGTCTTGTTAGTACCTTAGCCACCACAAAAGGGACGGCTTCAAGTTTGCGGAATAATTGACAAAAACACCCCCCACCATCGCCGCACTTTGCTCGTTCCAGGTCAAAGAATTCTAAGGAAAGAGTAGACCTTCTGGATGGGCATATTTTGGGGGCTTTTCTTCAATTTGAAGTGGGTTCAGTTGTAACTGATAAGTTGCAGTGCCACTTCAAGTGCCTGATGCAGGAGCAATGACAAACAGGGCAACTTCGCTATAATGACAGCACAGACGGCATCAGAAGCATTTGAATGAAAGAGATCAACAGTCCAGCAAACTGTTCAACAAGTGCTCCCCACGATGCTCGGCCCTGCCGTCTTGTCCCCAGCCATTGTTTGTACTCTTCTGGTGCTTTCTCACACTCGGGAGTCCATGCTCTCTTCGGACTTCCTTTGCCCACTCGGGATACGGTTTTCAAACACTCTCCAAAAGATTTTCATTGTTGCACCGCGTAATTAGAGACACCCCTTCGGGCGTAAGCTTTGTAGTATTTGCTGTACGTGAAGGCATAGGTAGTAGAACCATGAACGAATAAATTTACGCCCAACTTTCTCAACGTTTCCTTCCGCCTATCCTGCTTAAAGGGACAAGCATTTCGCCCTCGTCCTGGATATAACATTCAACAAAAATTTTGACACCACCATTTTTCTCTGAGTTTGCCTTGTGTTGTGAACCATTTACCCCTTTTATCTCTGGTAGATGTTTGCCAAATGTGCCATGGCGGATTACTGCAGCTATGTCAACAATAATAGAAATCTCTGAAAAATGAACACATGCTCTCTATATGGAAAGCCCCTTTAAAGTAAAGAATGACACTTTCAGCAAAAAGAGCAGCTTTCAGCGCTCGAGTCATTGTTGTGCCGGCACCCTGGTTTGAAAGTACCTATTTTCTTACCTAAGTAAACTTCTTTGGCTCTAAGTCAACGACGTAGAAATATTGGCATAGTTCAGCCGAAGCAACAACAATTCGATTTTTGTTAAAGCTACAAGACCTATTGTTGGGTCTTCAATGACTCAAATCCAAAGATCAATATTTTAAGGGGGTGGCTTAGTCGTTATTTATCATGCAAATGATAATGTGACAGGCGCAGAAAGCTATGTGAATGGCCACATACTACACCACGTGACTGTTAGGAAGCAAGCATGTCAGAGGCTCCCTAGGTGCAAATTGTAATATCAACCAGCGATAATTACAAACCACTTTTTATGGTTTACCAGCAAAACCCGAGGAACGCACAGAGCTTAAGATATTTGAAGTCTGTCATTTCCAGCGGATCAGTAGTTTTTGCAGGAATAACTTGTTTGCACGAGCGACACATACTTGTATGTGCTATGCAAAGCATTCTAATTTGCAATACTTAATATCTTATGTTTTGGTGCTTCAGGAATGAACCAGACCTGGATGAATGGACACACATGCGCGGGAACGTAAATAGTGACGAGACAGCAGCCTAACGCATACATCACGACCACAAGCTTCATGCGTAAGCAAGAACCTCGACCGAAACTATTGCGGTACCTCAATTTTCGATTGTCATTAATGGAGATGTGGGATGCGGTGTTTGACTGTTGTGCACGCAGTAAAGGTATCGTACTGATGAGAGGCTAGTTAAATCACCGTGCATTACGTCATTGCAGCAGCATTCCTCTCTTGCTTCTGTGTCAACACTATCTCTCCATCATGACTTTATCACCAGGTATGTTTGTATACATTGCATTGAACTTATTTGTTGCTAACAGCCTCGCTCAAAGCCATACTATGCTAAAGTATACCCTACTGGAAGAACTACAAGCTGGAGCCTTTGTTGGAAACGTTCTTAAAGACTCCAAGTTAGACACAAAATATGATTCAATCACGTTACGTGGATTGTCATTCAGAATTTTAAAACGGACCGAAAGGCATAGGGACTCATTCAGAATAGAGCAGACGACGGGGAATTTAAGTACAACAAAGCGAATTAATAGGGACATAATTTGTCCTATGTTAGATAAATGTCTTATTCCTCTGGATATAGCCGTCACAGTTGGTAGACCAGTTCAGTCCATGGAGATTATCAAAGCACAGGTTGAGATCGTGGATATCAATGACAATTGGCCACAATTTCCACGCCAAAGGATTGAGTTTAAAATACCGGAATCTACGGACCAAGGTGCTTCATTCGTCATAACTCCAGCAAACGATCCAGATAGTCCCACATTCGGAATCAATGGATACCAGCTCGTTTCAAGCTCTGGTAAGTTTGAATTGAAGGTCAGTAAAGCTGAAGAAGGAACTGACCTACACTTGATACTGTCGGACAAGCTTGACAGGGAAGCCGTGGATTACTATCAGGTCAAAGTGATAGCCAGTGACAAAGGAACGCCTCCCAAGTCAGGAACCGTTACGGTGGATATATTTGTCTTGGATTCAAATGATAATAACCCAACTTTTGTCAATAACACCTATGATGTTTCCATCTCTGAAAATACTCCCGTTAGAACTACCATTCTAAAAGTTTATGCGGCCGATTCCGACGCTGGAAAAAACGGTGACGTTGTATATAGTTTTTCGCCAGACACAGAACGTGCTTTTGGTAAAACATTCGGAATCAACAAAAAATCTGGGGAAATATTTGTAAAAGGTGTATTAGATTACGAAAAAGAATCGACGTATCATTTAGATATAATGGCAAGGGACAAGGGGCCAGATTCTTTACCTGCGAGAGACAAGGTAACCGTGCGTGTGCTAGACTACAATGACCATGCTCCCAGTATAACTGTCAATGTAGATATTGCCACTGGTGGTGTGAACATTCCCGAAAATGCCAAAATTGACGCTTTTGTAGCTCATGTCTCTGTAGAAGACCAGGACACAGGCATTAATGGCCAATTTAATTGTACGTTGAATGATTACCGATTTAGTCTCAATCAATTTTATGCCACCGAGTTCCAAATTAGGACAGCTCGTATATTCGACAGAGAAATTCGGTCACAATATAATATTACGTTTTCGTGCAAAGACAACGGCACTCCTCCGTTACATGCAATAAGGTATATACCAGTTACAATCACTGACGAAAATGACCACACTCCAAAGTTTGCTAAAGACACATACGACGTAAACATGGATGAAAACAATAGACCTGGTGCCTATGTGGTGCGAGTTAATGCAACAGACCGTGACGCTGGAAGAAATGCTGCCATTGTCTATAGAATGCACAATGACGCGGGGGGCCTCTTTAGGGTCGATCCAAATACAGGCATCATCACTGCAATCAATGCCCTGGATTACGAGAAATTTCAGTCATTGAAGTTCCATGTCATAGCAAGTGACCAGGGATCTCCGCCTAAATCAACCTTGGCTACAATCGTACTGTCACTTACAGATATCAATGACGAGAAACCAAAATTTTCCCAACATCACTATGTTTTTGGAATTTTTGAAAATCAGCCTGTAAATGCTGAAGTTGGGAGTGTGGTAGCTAGTGATGCTGATGGGACACCGTATAACGATATACTGTATTCTTTGGATTGGAATAATGCAGGCTACAATGCATTTGCCATCAATAGACACACTGGTAAAATTACTACAAGGAAGATGCTGGACAGAGAGTTGCAATCTTCGTACACTCTAACAGTAGTGGCAGAGAACAAAGGAGCTCATTGGATGAGTGGTCGTGCCAATATCACCATATATGTTGCAGATAAGAATGATAACGATCCTTACTTTGAATTCCCCACACCTTACAATAACACAGTTTATTTGTCTAATTTGGCTCCTCCTGGTCATGTGATTACAAAAGTGGTGGCATTTGACCTTGACACAGGGGCCAATGCAAGGTTGTCTTATTCCATCCAACAAAACATTAAACCGTTATTTATTATGGATGAAAATACCGGGGTTTTATTAGTAAACCAGAACCTTGCTGGGCTAGAGCATCAGCTGTTTGAAGTGATTTGTGTGGTAAAGGATCATGGATTCCCTGCTAAAACTGCCATGGCCAGCCTTAATGTAGTTGTAAATAAATCCATAGCTCTGCCTCATGTCAGAGACCCCATGATCTTATCTGGCCACAACTTTACCATTGTGGTATCTTTAGCCGGAGCATCAGGATTTTTGGTCATAATCTTAGTGGTTGTTATCATTATCATAAAAAGACAAAATAAAACGACCAGCAACCACCACAAGTACGTGTCACAGAACATCTTCAGTGTAGCAGCGGAGGAGGCTGAGCCTGTCAGTGAAAAGACCGTGACTCAGCGCAACAACACTACAGATGAGGGTAGCCATGATCCCAGGGACGATCTCAGCTTTGATGCGCGGGCCGATGGCGAGTCCATCACCGACAGACATAACTTGTCCCTGGACGGCAGCAGTGGCGGGGGGACGCAGGTCAGTGAGGTAGGTACTTTGATTACATATGGCTTTAGGGTCGCCTTATCCTTTTCTGTAGCACCTGATCATTTAGGTGACTGGACACAGAATAACAGGTTGATGGTCCATACCTTACCCTACCCGCAGGCTGCTAGAAGGGAGCTACTACAATTAAGTGAACATCAGAGTCGCCGCGTCTTTTGTGTTTTACTCTTATACAGCAGCAACCCTTTGTAACCCATCTACTCTAATTTAATATAATACCCTTACCTTGCAGGCCAAAAAGAAAACTAACAAAATTACCTGAAGTATTTTGTCAATCATCGGATCAGGAAAATGAGAAATGTAAACCTGAGATACACAGATACTTTGTTGTGCCGCCTTTTGGGCGGAAATCCGAAAATGTAAGCGTATTCTCGGCATTACTCTATTGATGCTTGTTTACACTTGTGATGACTTTACAAAGGCTGTTTGAAGAATGTACAGGTGTTTATAAGTGGAACTAGAACCAGCAATTGTTCACGTATTCAGTTTATACACAAAGATCCATTGTTTGTATCTAATGACCATACAAAGTATGGCTCCATGTTACTATCATTACCAAATATCTAATGTTAAGTCATGTTTACTTCAAATTAATATTGGAACCGCATACTTGCTTCCTTTGGAATTTTTCTTTTACTTCTGCCACAATAGAAGATTATTTGTCCGTAATTTCAGGCCATTATCTTGAATTTCGTGAGCTATTACCAAGCTGTGAATTTGTCTTGAGACAGTATACGGCTGTGTTATTCACTGCATGCCACCCAATCGTGCAGCATGAACATATTTGCTGGTGATAACAGTCACACCCCGATACTTCCAGAATTACCCAGTGTTTGAAGACATTACATGAGCGCAGCTGAAAGGTAGTTGGCAAAAGGGTTTTTGTTGTACAGAGGCGTGTAATAAATTGTGATTTAAAGCGGCGGAAAGAGTTGGTATAACTTGAATATTTCCATGGCTGTCATAGTTGTCGTGACAAAGCAAACCCATTGTCGGTACATAGGCAACATATTCATCCCTACATGTATCTCCCACCTCTAGCTTCAGTTCTGTCTTTGCCCTCTTGCAGACCTCTGCATTTGCAGTGAGATACACGTAAGCAACGAGTGCTCCAACTGCCCGAGAAAAATAGTGAATATCAGCAACTCATTACACATAAAAAACACGCGTCCTTACGGCAATTACAAACACAGAGCCCCAGTGCCAGTGACTGGTTCACCAGAGTCAACTGTATATATGATTTATCCAACACACACTTTGTGGATTCTGTCTACCTTGGTTAGTAGGCACAGATGTGCTGATTTTCGTAATGTATACAGAGCTAGATCGTTGGACAGGTTATGACAAGAATTTTAACTCTGTACTATTGCAACAAGAATTGCTACATGAAAAGACGGGAGTCATACAAGATGTAAAATATGACTGGGGAACATCGATGATGAGGTTATTCGTTTTATATCATATTTTTTTTCAAGTCACAGAATTCCAGTTGAAATACAGTTAAAATGAAGTAAAGAATATTTGTCTGATGTGTGTTTTATCTTCCATAGTAAGTGTCGCATTTGTGGGTGTCGAAACTTGTCACTAACATAAAAGTATCCGCGCAGCATGTTTTTGTGCCACAGATCTGCAGATTGACCCATCCCTTCTTAACACGGGCTAAAACGGCCAATCCTCAGGAGGTGATCAAATGCAGTCTGCTTCAATGTTTTTGACAAATTTGAACGGTAATAAATAGCAATTTTAAAGAGAATTCTGGATGAGAACTATCAAGAAAAGATGATCCAGATTAACAAGCTTCTTTAGCTCTTCTTCTCGAAATTTACCATGCGGTTATTAGGCATATACAAGGAACAAAACGATTTCCATAGCAAGTGTTATATTTATATTTCCATTATACGGAACCACTTAACCCTAATGTGACTTTACTATCTGTGTTGTAATTGTGATGTGAATCTTTTAGATGTCAGTTTTGTTCATGTATTGTCCTGTAGCACGTCCAGTATTTTTTACATTTTTCTTCTTTTTTTTTAACCAGAGAGATTCATATAGGCATTGTCTGCTCCCCAATCATTCTTTCAAGGAATAACATAACTTTAAACCGACCTTCTTTAGCGTAGGTTGGACGGTTAGTTAGCCCCAAAATCCACGCCAAGGAAAGGTTATGACTCAAATCTTAATTCGAAGTAAAGAGTTAAGCCAGTCAGAGATATTCTGCATGTCTGGCAGCTCAGGTGAGGCAAATTTGATGACCTTTCACTCGGGTTTGAAATCTTTGTGTTATGCCCTTACGATATTGTGTTATTTTTGCATGGTCGCATCAGTACCTTTCCGTCTTTGAGCGTTCATTTATCAGTAGTTCAATGGCGCGTGCTTGATTTGCATGATGTTCTTGACCATCTGCATCAAGTCATGACCCATTGCGAAAGGACTGGTTTGAAGGAAGATTATCTTGTAGAAAGCACGGTACTCACTAACAAGACTGTTGGAACGTACACATATTCCGTAAGGCACGGAATTTCTAAAATACTCCATTATATCCAAACTGCATAGAATAACAGTGTACTGGAACCAGGGCAAAGTGGTGTGAATTTTAAAGCTGTGACATACTTCTGAGGTTGACTTTGCACAGCATTCAATCTCGCCCACCCCACCCCCAGCTCAGCCTCAGTGACAAGTCTATGTTCGTGTATAGATGAAAGAGGAATTGGCCACAATACGTGAACTCGGTGTAATAACTGTTGCTGATAGCATGGTTTATTTATTTAGCAACTGAAGGCGTGTGGATGGTATTACAAAGTCTTCTATTCCAGCTGATACGCAGTCAATCTTACCTTCTCCGAGACCCTTCAATCAACTTCTTTGAAGTTTCAATTCTCGATCATTTTCTCGTTTACCTTTCACTATGTGCTTTCCCTTCAAGATTTTCAATGTGTCGACCTGGACCTGCTCTTGTTGCCATTTAATAGCACCTAGTATCCCTGTTGAGTCGAGAGGTTTCTTTTATTCCACTTTGAAATAGCTCTACTGACGGACAGAAACACCTTTATAGCATTATGAAAGGTGTATTGGTTACATATTCTGTATTGGGTTACATCTTCAATTCTTTTTCATATCGTATTGCTATCTTAAAGTCAACTGATATTCTGGTGCAACCAGTTTAAGGACTATGTGTGCACATCTGTCATGTAATTCAGGAGGCATTTGTTGTGTACTAAAAGTTCATAGATTCTTTTAGAATAAAATTAATTATATGGGTGACAGAGATTTGGATAAAAATGTATCAAAATTCTTCAAATTCTCTCCAGTAGAGCGATATGATAGATAGATTATAGCAAACAAGAATACTTAATTCTGGGTTTTAAATTGAAAAGCCATTATGTTAATACACATTGTCTTGGATAGTGTTATACTTAGGATTCTCTTCTCCGTTGATTACAGTGTCACAATTCTGTTCACTATTCTCATATCAATAGGGGATATTCATTTCACCTGGGATCCTGTGCTGCCACCAAGGCTGCAGTAAGGAACTTGACAGGACGTAGGGCAGATTCGTGTATTCAGTAGGACCAAATGAGCTTCTGTGATAAAAGTAACACATTAAGAAAGCAAAAGCGTAAAAAGGAGTCATTTGCAAAGTTTTTAAATGTACAAGCTGGTAAACATTGTTAAAAATGTTTCATTTTTTTGTCACAAAAGCGTATTTCCTGACAATAACATAACTAGTCCAAGTGCCCTCATCATGCTGGAGGCATAGTTCTGTTGCCTAGCGACTGAGGGAGTTTTGCAAAGCCTTGGCTTTTATTGGGTAATTTAAATGGAGCATAAGCCTCACCAAAGTCATGGTCACAAATCCACATTCAATAGGCGTGATATATATATATATATATATATATATATATATATATATATATATATATATATATTTATTTATATGTATATAAATAAATGAAAACAAATCCAACTATGATTCTTTTTATGGCACTAACTTTATGTATTTAGTGTGATTCATTACTGTGACTATTTTGCAAAATAAGTCAATAATCCACGAGAAAAATATATGACTGATATATATATATGTATATATATATATATATATATATATATATATATATATATATATATATATATATATATATATATATATATTTATATTTCTCGTGGATTATTGACTTATTTTGCAAAATAGTCACAGTAATGAATCACACTAAATACATCAAGTTAGTGCCATAAAAAGAATCATAGTTGGAATTGTTTTCAGGGTGGGGAACACAAGGGAGGGTGTTTATTACTTATCAGAACGAGTGTTGTCCTTGATAACTAACAGTTGGTGACAATATAAATATAAAATGCTTAAACAAGTGGTTTGATTGGCTGGTTCGGCAACAAAACAAGGTCACGAGAAACAAATATCTTGCACTGAAAAAAAAAATTCTCACGACATTGGCAAGCGCTGGATTAAAGACATGTCTGACAAAATTATGTAAAAGGCCAGGTGAAAAAATGGACCAAACAATTTGCATCATTAGAAAACACAAAATGCATATTTTACTTTTTCTGTCCATTGTTTCTTTGGAATATCGAATAGCACGCTCTAAGGGTATCCTGTTTTGCCGAGAGTTGTACACAAAATAAAAAAGATTACATCAGCCGTCTTAGAATACGATCTGACATACATACATACATACATACGTATATATGTCATGCCTACATATATATATATATATATATATATATATATATATATATATATATATATATATATATATATATATATATATATATATATATACGTATTTATATTCGTCGTTTACGCGTGCCACTTACGGGGCCGATAGAAACTATAATGGCATACACCTTTGCTATATTCATATGGGGCACTTGGCTGTAAATATAAGTTCAGTTTCGAGAGCATATATCAATACTAGAAAAGAAAGATTTGCTTGAAAGCAAATCTGTCTGTGTGTGTGTGTGAAAAATTTGCACAATTACAAAAATATGCAGTTTTGCAACACTTACAGTTTGAGTCCAACATGAATAAAATTGGATGGAAAGTGACAAAATTATGGCTAGATGAAACATTCAAAAGGCAAAATGACCTTGACCTTTAGAGGTCAAATGTAATTGAGAAAAAAAGTGAAGTGTTACAGTATCTACAGTGCGAGCCCAACATGATTAAAATTGGATGAAAATTGAACGAGTTATGGCCTCAATGAATATTTAAAAGGTCCCAATGACCTTCACCTTTGACCTTTACAGGTGATATGAATTACAAAAATGTGCAATGTTGCCCTAATTTGCATATTTTTCAAAATCTTGACTATTCAGAACGATATGCAAAACTTCACTGCAGGTGCTATTGCCATGCAAATTTTGAAGTTTCTAGCTTGCACGGTGTCTGAGTTTAAGACGACACAAAAATCTGGCGGAAAGAAAGAAAGAAAGAAAGAATATTGGGTAAAACAATATGTGTGTGTTCACACACAGACATAATTAGAAAAGAGCCCTGCTTGTCGTTTGCTGTGATTTACTTTGTTTTCATTGTTAGGTTGAAGTCTATGAATATGGGTTATGTGTTTCTGAACTATTTTACAATAGTTAAAGGCACATGTACATCTGTTATGGATAGAGCTGTTCGTCATAACAAACAGTCCGCCTGGTATTATTATTATTATTATTATTATTATTATTATTATTATTATTATTATTATTATTATTATTATTATTATTATTATTATTATTATCATTATTATTATTATTAATCATTTCGTATAAAATGTAGTTATATATAAACAATGGCCCTTAATGATACATCAGTGAATGACTACCTTTCTCTTCGGTTCTGTTCCGTTGCGTCCGGCAACAAGAGCTCATAAGAACGTAAATACGTTTTGCAGAACAAGATTTGTGGTCCGCTTGTACAGATTTCATATACAAAAACTTCTTTGCTTCAGTGAAAACTGTTTTTCTGTGCCCCACACCTGCTCATATGGTGAGGTACAAAACGAGCCTCGACTTGCCGCAGAGTAAACACCGGATAAAGCTTAGCTTAATGGGATTTACGCCTAAAACCACTCGACATGATCCAGAGTGTTGACTGAACTAATTCTTTACATGTCAAGATTTAAACAGACAAAAACAATTTGCAGCCAAGCCGCATAGATCATGCTGAGTGACAGTTTATTATAGTTCTACTGGCTGAGGGTTACAGTGTATCAAGGTTGATGTTAATGAAGAATTAAATCGTCAGAGCTTGAAAATGCCGTGTTGACAAATTAAAGCAGAGCCGGTGAAGTTTCTGATTTATACACTTATGATGTAATGTATGCTAAACATGTGCCATTCTTTGTGCACAGGTGCGGCTTGCGGTTGTATACCCTTTTCCATTTTCTCATTCCTGTCTGGCCGTTTGATTCTTTTATCTCCCTTGTGGGACAAAATGTTTGTGCAGAATATACGCTGGCGATATATCAATCAAAGTCGATCTTTACCCCTCATTAGGCACACCTCTCAATTATCCCATGATCTGCTACTCTCAGCGGCTGAAGGAGAATGCTAGCTTTTGCCGCACAATATACCCCACCCTGGGGTGCCACCCAAATAAGGCCATTCTCTCGCCGATATCCCCCGGCGGTCTTTCACATTGAGGTCTCATTAAGAGCCGCCCCTGGGATATTAGTTCAGCCCAATATACCCTGTGGGGAAGGTGTTGAAACCCCATAGATTTCTTCTTTTCTATCTTTTGAAACAAACATAATTGGATATATTGGCTTTTTTAAAAGCTGTTTCAGAATTTAGTCAACAATGCGCGGACTTAACTGCTTGGAATTCCCCCATCTGTCGACGTGCTTACCTGTACGGCATGCTGTGGCACGAGCGCCCGTACGGCAAGCAGGCCACAGAGCCACTGTCCTGGCACTGGCAGTCAAGACGTATCCTCTGCCAGCATCTCAGTATCTTTCTTTTAAGCAGTAGCGATATTCCCCGTGCCTATTAAAACAGGTTAACATACTTTATTTATGTCACACGTAAGTTAGATGTATCTTTTCACGAAGATAAATGAAATGTGAGAGTCAGAAAATCTCCCGGCAGGATAGCCCTGTTCTGTCGAAACGTGGTGTGAGAAGTGAATCGTTCAAAATGAAAGGATGGCAGTAGTCAAGCCTAGGCAGATGCCACTGGTGGACAAACATGGTAAGGATGCAATTCCCGTATAACTTGCGCCGTCACAGAACGTTTCCACGTAAAAGAGTGCATGAACGCTTCAGAAAACGGTTTTGAGGGTTGTTTTGTTTTCTTTCTTCAGTTTGTTTTGTATTTATCTCTGAAAATTTTAATGTGGGTTATTTTTGCTATTCATAAGCTTACAAACAAGGAGAGACAAACGCACCGTCTGACATTTTTGCGACACGTGGTTAACCGTCCAAGTGTCGAATGTTCGTGTGTACAGCAGGGTCGTTTCACCAATTCTAAGTGTGATACACACGGTTAGGTAAACTGAAAATCCGATGCCATCCGGACAATGGTGGCTACTCTTCTCTGTCAAAATACGGTGTTCTACTTTGAGGAAAGGCTTTTCAACAAGTCAACAAAATCGACAGTGTGGATGAACTCATAACTAAACACACACACACACACACACATATACACACACACACATATATATATACACACACACACACACACACACACACACACACACATATATATATATATATATATATATATATATATATATATATATATATATATATATATATATATATATATATATATCGCCTGATTACCATCCCTAAAAACGCTCTGATGAGCATTGCTGATATGGGCTGACATGTTGGTTGTTTTCTCTGTAAATTTATGGAGTTGCCCATTTCACCTTACAGAATTTTGTCACAGGATAAAGAAATTCCAAACGCAAGAATTATGTACAGAATGTAAGATTAGTCAGAATATAATAGACTGTGCCATCCTGAAGGACCTGGGTGTGATTGGAGAATCGTAGCATTGTATTGCACGACTGTAATATCAGTAGTGTCAGTATCACTTCCCCCTTTTGTGCAAGGCAAAACGACCTATGTCGTGCATAACCGGCTTATAACATCTATCGAAAGAGTAAGCTTAAAAAGTATTTTGGCGGACCAAGCAAACGTTCTTGACAGCTAACATGTGATCCTTGAGTAGACGACCTTCACTTGGTTCCTATTTCATTGAAGCACTAATGCACATTTAGAAAACGACGCTCGTTCATTGTACATTTACGACTGTCAAGGATGGGTCTAGATATAAAGGAGGCACTAGACCCTCTTTGTCCACAAATTTCAGATGCATTTGGAAGTTGAATAGGATGCTGTCGTCCATGAAAGGATCCCAGACTGATAATGAGGTAATTGAGTCTATCTGTCAATAACGGGCAAGTATGAAAAGGGAGCACGAACCATTTGGTGTTAAATGGTGTCAAGCCTAATTTTTGCACACTTTCAATATTCATGCGTTTTTAATGAAACAAAAAGTATATCGTTGGAAGTTAGAATCATTTGGATTTGGAAAACATCAGTATTGTCGAGCCCACTCCTTTGGGGACGCCCTGGAAAGATATTATAAGTGATCTCAAATGTAAAACATTCGTGGGGGTGAATCCCCCGTACGTATATGTAAACGTCCACTCAGCGCACTTTTCAGCACGTGTGGTCAATACCACTGAGCCAAAGTGCTTTTCCGCGTCAGAGCACGCGCCGAGGCGCATCAAAGAATCATCAGAGCAAATCTAAGAAGGCTTCCCTCATTGCATTTCTCCCCTTCTGTGTGTTTTGAAACTACACCTACCGACATTCAGCGTTTAGGCTTCGCTAAAAAAATCTATTTGATGATAAAAAAAAGGTATGGTACAACTAGTGCAGAGCGTGCTGATGTAGATGGAACACATGTGGGTGATATTAGATGTCCTTTACATTTATTAATGACAATATTAGTATAACCTTCTTTTCACTCTGCGACAGGCCTCGGTCAACAGACATGACCTCATACAGTTACATTGGGACAAAACAGTGCCTACATCAAAACCTTGCTATTTATACTGGACATGCCAATGAATTTTGTGTCGAAATGCAGCCACAGATCTCATATATACTGAGCGCTATTTATTTGAATGAGGCATTTCGCTCTTACTGAATGTGTTTACTAAGCGGTGAATTTTGTATAGAAAAGTGCATTTTCATTCAATAAAGAGTGAGTTTATCCTTCAGCACTTACCCCTTGAGAAAAGATATAAAATGAATGCATAAAGATATGATGTATTTCATGAAAACATGTTCTAGGTCTCCAATCGTACAAATTGATTTTGCGCAGAGTTGCACAGTTACAATGTATGCAGGTGATATTCACCACAGGTGCAGGGGAGTTATACATGCAGGACCAATGCGGTAACACAAATCTATCTTTTTTCCGCTGGTCTATATGTTGCAACAGATTCTGAACATATAATAAATTGCTGTTTGATCGCTTTTCTGACTTAACACATTACTTGGTTTCACGGGTATATAGCCTACGTTGAAAATACATATTTTCAATAGAAGTTACCGCAAATTGTGTTGCATCTGGCTGAACTAGGTTAGTCGACATTAAAGTAATTTAGTGTCAGTTTGTGCCCGTCAACTGGCAGGATGGTGTTGTTCGTAATGTAATTTGCATTATAACACAAGATATCATAACTGGACCCTTTTCTACATTTTTATACTTATATACAGTCAAAATTTCCTGTCCCGATCAGATTGTTTTTAATAGAATTTGTGTTTTGACGCCCGGTACCATATAGCTATAACTTGCCCTTTATAGAAACCCATATGAACTCAGTATTCTGTCTTCTAAACAAATATTTCTTCCTCCGCCGTGTTAGCACGGATACATATAAAGTTTATACTCACCAATATATTCAGCCAATTTTAAGATGTCTAATTTACAATTCACCTAAAACTAAACGCTTTAATTATTTTCCGAAGTGTCAAATCACAACCAGGGCAGTCGTGTTGTGCGACAAAATATCGTGAGTCAACCACCGGAAGTCAATGGTCTCTCTTGTTCTTACAGTGTATGAAATCTGACTTGCACAAGCATTTTCTATCACGGGATCAAAGGTCAAAGGTGAAGGTCATAATAACGAGCTTTTATAATGCGAAAGAATCCCATGCCAAGTATTATCAACACACCAACTTTGGTATCTCTAAGTATATGGTATAAGAAATATGGCCCTCGCAAGCATATTCTATGAAGGTCACCGGTGGACGCCCGGAGAAACATTCTCGTAAGCCAAGAAACGAGGACTGAAGGACAAACGGACGGGGTGTAAACCTATAGTTGATCCATACCCGTTCCGACCTGGGATTGAAATTCTATTACCAGCATCTGATATTGTTTTCAGATTTTATTAGTATCCTTCTTTCTTCCTTTGTTTCTTGGTTTTAATCTATTTATTTGTTTATGAAGATCAGGGAGGTGTATAAGACATACACCTCCCGGATGAAGATATAATGTATTGAGTTATCCGTACTGGCTTTCAGATTTCTCCTGCCAACGTAAAATCATTATAAGCTGGTTGAGGATTATGCCATATCGTTATGGAATTAGATAATTTTCATCGACCTTGTGCCCCTATGTATTTCACAGGTGATGATAGTCATGTTTTTATAAGTGACCACACGCGCGTAAACTGGCATTAATTTGCGCAGGGAACGTGAGTCACAACATTCGGTGTTGGATTCAGAAACAACATAAAAAAGGCTCAAATAATGTTGCACAAGAGAAAATGACTAGGATCTGACTACTGTTTAATTGAAACCGACCTGTCTTTGTGCATGGAATGAATGTGGAACATTTCAGTTCATCCTTTGTCAGGAAGGGTTTCTTGATACGCTGGTCAAATATGAGTAACCACTAGTGTGTAAATATTCATAGTTGTTAAACATGTGTTGAGGTACAGCGACCATGCCGATATGTGACCCGTCTTGATCTGTCGATTCTTGGCAGATATGTACTGTGACGTGGCCCGCTCAGTGAATTAACTAATTAGATACCGAGATGGTAAAGGGCTTGGTCAGTTCTTTATGACATTTTCTAGCCAGTCATCTCGCAACTATCCTTGTGGCAACTTACGCCCGATCTGTTACACAGTGAAAATACCATTGACGTTATGCATGTGGTACGTGAATGAAAGTTCCTGCTGAAAGACATTTGAATATAAAATCTCCATTTACAGCGAGAACACAACAAAACAAAGAACTTGCATGGTATGAGTTAATATGTATGAACTCACGATTGATCAGGAACACAAAAATAACAATGCAATTATTGACGCCATATCCTTTTTGAAGTAATACTCATTATTTGCATTACAAATATAGTAGACATTCAAGTGTAAAAGTGCTTTTTTCCCAGCATATTTTAAGTACAATGGCAATGCAAACTCTTACTGGGCAATACTTGGAATCGTTTTAAATTAACAAAACTCCCAGGACTGTTAGTATTTCTTTCTGTTTGGCACATACATTTATATTAAGTGGTGAGTGCATCTCCACTTAATTGGTTTCATTACCTGAGAGTGGTACATGTATCTCAATTAAATGTTACACAATACAGGCCAAGTAAGAAACTCTATATGAGGAATTATCCTTAATTTGCTTCTTGTACAATATTCTGTTCTGGTACTCGTGATACCATCAAACATGATGCAGTGGTGTGCAACACATTATGCAATACTGCTGCTTATAAAGCACATGGCAAATAAGAGTAATCCAATACCATATTCCCAATGCACCTCCATTTCTCAAATTATCAATTCTCGCAGAGGTATTACACCATACAAGAGTGCAAACGGCACGTTGATTGATAAATCCATCTGTACTCAAAACGAGTTCTAAATCAACCATAGACCGCATTTATATATGGACTTTTAATCATAAATACATTCAATCTTGCAAAGTAAACCAAAATTATTACAACATCCTGCTAGTAGCGCACATGTATATAGCTATTTTAGCATGTCTTTTCTGTTGTTGACCTTAGTATGTATTATCATGTAATGTGAGATAGACATTTACAATACATAAAAGTGCTTGTTGCCCATAAAAAACGATTCCACAAATCTCGCTGAGAACCGTCTGTTGTAATGAGTGCATATAAACGTTTATATACAACATTATTTTCATAGTTTCGAATAGTTGTATTTACATTGATTGTAATCTTCTCTGACCCGTCTGTTGCAATGAGTGTTAAACGTTTATATACAACATTATTTTAATCGTTTCGAATAGTTTTACTTACATTAATTGTAATCTTCTCTGACCGGTACAATTGTTCATCTCAAAAATGTGAATATGGATTTGAATCTCTAATAGTGTTAAATTTAGGCTTATTATGACTTCACTTGTCCACTAATTTTGGTAGGAATTCAGAATGAAAAAATACGTTAAGACAAGAAATACTACGGATTAAATGTAAACAACGGTAATATGCAGGTATAGATAATATTTGGATTGAAATTGAATAAAAAAAAAAAAAAGTATTAAATGTGAATAAATTGGTTTTGAACTGTGTTTTTGAAATTCCCACACTAGATATACATGCAATAGAAGACAGTCACCTATTTCAACGACTGTCCTCTAATTTTGCAGTCGTCACCTGTCTTGTTTCCCGGTATTGTGTATTGCAATATGGATGTTATTCATAGCTCACTTTCTGTTGACACGTGCGTTGGCTAACATGCACATTCTTTGTTGTCATATCTTATGTGCGATCCATTTGAACACGGGATGACAATGCATTTTCAATTAAATTTTATTGAGTTAATATATCACAAACAAAGATGGACTGGAACGATCGTACCTATTATACAACAATGAAGACATAATATTTTCCAATGCCAACACCTCTACGAAACACCGTGTTCCATATAACATTATTCAATAGAACGATATTCTTTGAACAAACACAATTTCACCTAGAAAAGCTGTTCGTAATTAGTAAAGATCGGAGGTCTTTTCAGTTAAATTCGGGGTTTGATTCTTTGTCAGCCAGACCCGAATATAGAAAGTGGATTTCACTTCTACAAATTTGGCTCAGCAAACAAAGTTATTTCTCACAATAACCATAAAATGGTACCTTCAAATATTGCCCTGGATTATGTCCATCCCATCAGCCCGATAGGCAAAAGGAGCAGGCATGTAAGACATCAAACAGCCAATATGTTTGCACAGAACACCCATGATGGGGGGAGATTCTCTCTACACCTACCCATCACTTCACCATTTGTCTACAAAGCTTCTCTCTTAGCTGCACAAAGCCTCTGTAAAAACGTCCAGCTATTGACAAATTCTCAAAGAGAACCTCGCCTGGCGCTTCATATTTTGACCAAAAGATTACCTTTAGGCGTGTTCAGCATACAAAGAACCTTGCCATCCGCGGAGCATCTCTGAAAACTGGTTTCCAATTCATCAGGAGAATATGAGATGTATAGCGTCACACCGTGGTATAATACACAAGGTGACAGTAGTGTCTTAACTTGGAGTGTTGGTCAGGGAACTCTTGAACACTTGTGGAGCACCTAGAGCCTGGAGTCCGCTGTGAATGACTATATCAAAAATACAAGGGCAAGAAAGGTGGGGTGATAGAGAAGGGGAAAGTAATGAAGTGAGATACCAGTTGTACAAAACGGCACGGTAATTGGCCCTTATATATAGCTGAATGATCATAGAGTAGGCTTATACACAGCAGAAAGTAATGTCGAAATCAAGGTATGGTGTAGCTCTCTATAGGCACTGAAATGGAGTGTGTATCAATTCACTGGGATTCCACTCATTTGCCCCCACACAGCGACACCAAATTATTAATGAACCAGCTACTCGCGGGTATAGATTGCCAATGGTATTCTTATTAGGCAGATTGGAGATGTGGTTTTCTCAAATCAGTTCCAGTAATTTTGTTGCTGGTTGCCAGCGAGATTATTATAGAATTATAGCTGCAGATTGCTCCATGTTAAGCACGCATAGGTGATACCTACTGCTCGGAGCTGCAGTACACAGAACATAATGGTCACAGCACGTGTAGACTTAATACCGTGGCGCCATCATTGCATCTTCGGCCTTTTAAGCTTTAACACAGTAGCTGTGGAAAGTCCTGCAGATGCTTTTTATGGTTTAATTGAATGGAAAAAGCGTAGCGATGACAATCAAGTGGTTTCTGACAGCGTTTTTCAGGTCTTACAGGAACAATTAGCTTGGTAGTTCCTTTCAGTTTCTATTCCACTAGAGAATGACAACTTAAATGAGTCATTATACTTCATCTATCCTTTTCGCTCGTTTCTTCTCGTCAGCTTCAGCTGCTAACTCCCAATTGTGAAAAGCAGACGCCTTTTGTACAATGTGACGTCAGAAGCCTCTTGGACGCAAAAGAAGGACAATTCGCACAACATTTATATCTGGGCCAGTTCAATGAGTATTCTACAGTCAATCAGCTCTACACGCGAGCTATCGATTTAAGCAATTATAACTGATCAGGCTACCACTACCACGGAAACACTGCTCTTTTGTTGAAATACCCATTTTCCTTATCGATTAAGTTCATGGTATTTTTTGTTCATAGGCTTCGTTCGAGAATCATTGTGAAGTCCAATCTACCCTCTAGCTAAATCATAGTATACTGGCGGAGGCTAAATCTGTTGCGGTCACTTGATTATCAAGAAATGTGGAACCATGAGAGATACCATCGTTCATAATTTTATCAGTTGCACAGTTATTTCAAGTTTGTTTGTTTGCTAGTAAAAATATAACATTCATTGTAATATTGTAACTTAAAACTAAATAAAAACCACTGCACACAGAAACGCCGTTTGCCCATGGTAAATCTAGGTGTACAACACACTGTAATAACACCAATACTAATGCTACTGCCACTACTACTACTACTACTACTACTACTACTACTACTACTACTACTACTACTACTACTACTACTACTACTACTACTACTACAAATGTATTAGGTCATATTTAACACCATGCCATACATGAGCCACAGTAGAAACACTTCACATGTCTGCTCTTTGTTCGCAGTCCACCAGGGTGTCTGGCCATCAGCTTCCAAACGGCATTCCTCCAGGACGCCGAAGGGACAGACATTCATCCGACCTGAGTCTTTCGACGCTGGATAGGCGATCACCCTGCCAATTGCCGGCAAACTGTGACAGGACATCAACCAATGATGCGCATCTTCAGCGTCATCGGATGGTGTATAATCCAACATTTAGTATTGGGAAAGGCCCTGGAGTTACCGAGAGAGATGTTGAGGTAAGTTTCACTTGTCTGACACACACGGACCTTTCTTAGTGTATTTCTAATGTCTTTCCTAGGTTTCTGCAATGCTACACACCGTCTGCAGTTTGATGTAAGATTGTTCTAATAGCTCCAATCCCCCAATTAACGTTGCTCAATTTCATTCCAAAGGAATTACTATATTTCGACTCACTTTATTTAATGCTTCTGCCAGAACACATAGACAAATAATGACACGTTAGAAGGCAAATGATCTACTTTATAGGCTTTACTATATCCCTGCTTTACTTTATGACAAAGTTGCGAGCAGGGTAATGCACGCACAACTAGCCAGCTATGATTGATATTGATCAACAGCCCGGCAACTGTTTAGTACTGCCTTGTGCTGGGTCAGGCGAGCTATGATACGTTCATGTGAAGGTATTCCTGTCCAAGACCAAAGTGATGTACCCACGCGATTATTCTTGTTTGTCCGAGGGCTTGAATATAGCGGCGAGGGAAAATGTACGTCTTCAAGCAGGACATGTACACATTTGATTTTATTATCAGATCCTTAGTTTGTTACAGTCTGGAACTTGGAAAAAAAAATCTCCCAGACTCAAGGATTAGCAGTGTCTAAAAAAATTAAATTGCACTTCATTTCTGAAGATGTCATCGTGGATCTGCGACTGAAGTCGATCAATAGGCGATGTATTAGTTGGACCTGCTCATATTCTTCTCACATAAATCTAAATGAAAACATGGGCTAAAATATCCTTTGGATTGAACCACGCCTCTACGGTCTCACTTCTCTGATTGTCGCCATGTACTCGCTTGATTTATCGCGCAGAGGTATGTGTAGTGTTTACGCGAACGTCTCGAATGAGACCGATTGCGCTTCGATATTGTGACCTATTGCACGGGAGCTTGTAAACAATGATTAATCATTCTGCCTACAGGCGTTCTGTATTGAGGGTGTACAGGCGTATATCTGACATTTACTGGTTTATGGTTTTATAAGTTTCGTTAACATTCGAGTTGAGGGCTTTACATAATGTTTTGTGATATTATATTCTCATGTTGAAGGCCAGAGATAGAACTGTATTACTTTCAGTTAAATCGTATCTCAGATCAGCGGACAAAATGACCCCTCTTACTTTTTCTTAAAATAAAGACGGTTCCCAATCGTCCTGAGATAAGACCCCTGTAGTGAATTGTTTGCGGCATGGACTCCCGATTTGGGAGACACCTTCATCTTGGTTGATCACCGGATGAACATTGATAAAGTCACTGTTGTAAGTAATAAATCGACGAAAACATATGCCGAAATCGGTTACATCCCGAGCTTTATACAGCACGTTTGGCCTTGGCGGGGAATCATTTGGGCTGCTCGTAACTGACACGGTTTTGTGCGACGTCTTAGATGATCAATATAGCAAACTGTCTTCACATACACATGCTGTGTCCACCATACATGCTGGCTCTGGTACCTGGCACCTTCATGTAAGCAACTAACCCATTCAATGTTTCCGACGTAAAGATTTCAGATCATATACACGTAACTCATTTTCATCTTGTAGAGCTAACAAGGAAATAAGAACAAACAATCTAAAATTTATCAATCAGCAGAGGAACATATCTGTCTGAAATTGATGACAGTGAATTAATCTGGAGTAATTCCCCTCTTCTTTTATGAAAAGAGGTGTCCATTTTTACGTATTGTACTAAAACCATTAACTGTCACAAAGTCAATACCTAATTTTCTTGCACTCAAGTTTCCTTTGATCACAATAATTAGGTATTAATTGGCTTCTCCCGAGGAGACTTATCAAAGTGATCTATACATGTTAACTCTATTAAAGGAGGTGTGCTCAGACATGCCGTCACCTTACGTAGGTTTCCAAGTTTTTTTTTTTTTGCATTGACTTGGATTTGATACCCGTTCTCATCGCTTCATGTTAATTTCATAAAAGCCACTGGTACAACCAGTAATTACACGCATTTTTTCGTGGGGTTGTTCCTTTGTTAGTAGATATTAACCGAACGGATCATTTTCACCAATAGTCTTTACTTTGGTATGTAGCGTTAAATTGGTAGATTATGCCCCTCTATGAAGCATAATTATGTTGGTTGACGGATACAAAAATCATCAGTGCTGCTTGTGTGCCCAAGGTTTCTTTCATGCCCAAACTGATAGCATCACCGGCCCTGCAAATTGATTCATGAGGACAGCTACAGGTTTCGTTTCACTCCGGGCCTTCGAATACTGACTGGTAGCTCCACCTAGCATCTACATCTTGACTTACATGCCACAAACGTCGGAAAACATGTGTTTTTATTTTATTTTGTTCATTCATTTTTTGGCCGATAATAATCAGTCATATTTATTATTTTTATGATCGACATGTTTAATTTTGATTGCAAGGCAATAATTTAAACCCTCCTTGAATAATTGCACCTTATGATTAGACGGCATTAAATTGTACTACTGTGAAATACCAAATATTCCACAAAAGTAAATGGTCATTTCCATTTCCTCTGCCAACCAAAGTGCAATATCCAAGGTAAGGCTTGCATTATTTTACAGATTGGATACTCCTTTCTTGCCCGTTTCTTTCGACCTCATTTTTATGCGTGTGTGAGTCAACGTAATGTTTATGGGCACACCCGATATCTATCCGTAAACATATATTTTTGACTGAAATTAGAATAGCATTAACATTGCATGCTGAACAGAATCTTCACTAGGTTTTCTTTCGTTATCTTTGACTCATCTTGCAGATATGCTATTATCTTTTCAGTAGAAATGCGGTTGTACAATATACTATGTCTCTGTGAGTTATAATCATTGTTTATTAATGGATTTTTCAAAGTATCGCCTATTTACTACCATTCCATTTCTTTCATTTTGCAGGCTCAAAGTCTGCTTCATCTGCTTAACCCAGACAGAGATTCCGACAGTGCATGCTCAGCGGACGTGTCTACCAGTGACAGTGGGCGTGGTGCCAGTGAAGAGGGAGACACACCCTCCCGTCCAAATATACACACTTACACAAGAATCCCACACTACAACACAGGTGATTTACCTACAGTCTTTCATACACACTGGGAATCCCAAATGCCCCAGATGTGTCATTCAAAACAATGACGGCTTGCCTGGCTTCGCATACAGCAGATGGGCACATGTATCCATATACTATGACGTAATTCTTAATGTTTATGACGTAATTCTTGAGTTGCATTATTTTAGATTTTACCGTAAATTTCATGAAAATATAAAATTAGATTAAATGTTCTTATATCCGGTTTATGATAAGGAAAGAGTAGGCTCATTTGCCAGAAGGAATAAGAAATCACAACGCGTGAAGCAAACAGTGGTATGCTATTTATTATGGCTTAAGAGCCAACGACTACGACTGATGTCTCCTCTTAAAAGACAGGTTGTTTGTATGGAATTTCGGGAGAATAGCATCCGTTCGTAATTTGACCCCCTAGTTCTTCGACAATTTTAGAAACCACATTGAAGTGTTATCTCTAACCACCAAGGCACTCATTGCATACACTAGTAGTCCTACCAGCACAAAAAAGGTCTTTCTGCTCAAGAGGACCTAATGGTGTAATGGTTGGGACAGGTCGTTCAAATGGCACACACTTGTCCAAAGCCGTTCAAGTTTGAATTCCCTTGGATCCCATAATGTTTGTTTTTTGTGAGAAGTGAGAAGAACACCTAAAATGTCTAATTCTAGCTGGCGCAAATTGTCCCAGAAAGATAAGAGAAAGTACTGATTTAACCGAAATCATTGAACAAGAAACCACAGGTAGGGACGTTTAATTACCCACAAAATACCAGCAAATATAATCAGCAAGTTCACCAACAAAACAACTGCATGTCCTGAGGATGTATGCTGGGGGAATCTGCTACCATAATGGGAGGTTAGAAATGTGCACCATGACGACTGTCTGTTCCACGTACACGTTTGACATGCCCCTTCCAAATAACATGCGAACATTCCAATGAAATGCGACCAATGTTACGTACTCCAGACACTTGCACATAACCATTCTGTGTTGCCTGTTTCATACAACCGGGCGTGAAAAATTCCAATACAAGACTTACTTTTTGCACTCGTACCCTTTCTTTTATTATTATTATTATTATTATTATTATTATTATTATTATTATTATTATTATTATTATTATTATTATTATTATTATTATTATTTAGTTTTAAATACTACTGGTCCTCTGCCAAGACGATTATTGACATGATTTTGTCAGTCGAAGGATAAACTTTTTCAATATTGTTTGATAAAGGAATCAACAAAAGTTGTGCACGGGTGGTCTCCTGCGATTTTAGATAAATACAAGTTTCCAAAGTTAATGTTGGCGTGTAGTTTTACCAATACAAAGTTTCCAAAGTTAATATAGACATGTATTTGTTTATAAATACAAAGTTTTTAAAGTTAATACTGACGTGTATTTTTCCTTTCCATCACAAAATGCAGAATTTGGAGGTCCTTGCAGACAGATAGAGCTCCCCAGTGTTCAAGAGGTGTCTCCTGAAGACAGCAGCGGAGACGGAGCATCCCCTCCCAAGGTCACACCAAGAATGCACGGACAAAATGGGCGTATGTACCCTGTCGCAAATTGCCAGCCCATTCGGCGGCCGGATGGAGGCCAAAGAGACTCTTTTTCTAGAGATAATAATGACTCGCCAACAAGAAACGTTTCAAACCACAATGGCGTACATCCATACTTTGCTGCCAGAAAAAGGGCCCCATCTCCCAGTATCTATAACGAACAATCATTGGGGAAAGATAGACAACCGTGCCGGCCTATCAAAATAGTGGATAGTGCGCGTCATCAGTGTGAGCAGCAGCGAGGCTACCCTCCATATGAACATGATAACAGGACTACCAATAGACAGAGTTTATCAGCAGATGATGTATCTGAGGATGGCACAACCACATCAGGAAGTTATGTGGTTGACGCAAGTGACCTGTATAATGAGAGATTAAATGACTTCAGTCACGTAGATGTCATGGTATGACGTAAAGGGGCCACACTTCTGCACATGGTTTATTCGTTCATGCTGACGTAAAACTGTACAGTTGTACATACGTGTATATTTTCAGAGCTTTACTTTAATATTGCTCTATAATAAAGAAAGGCAGCGACTTGGCTAAGCCAGGCTTTTTAGATGCATTTTGTGAAGGACCTTAAGTATTGGACGTAAAAATGATCCAGGGGTGCCTCAGTGCTTAGACTCACGGGCTGATGTAAATCTGACTCAGCACTATACCTATAGAGCCATTTGATGCCACAAGGCACGGGGTGTCAGGACTGGCTGAGATAAAGCCAATTGACAGACAAAGCGTGACGAAACTTGGTTGGCCCCGGGATACCCGAGTAACTGCATGCTGGACCTATTGGGGATAATTCAGGTGTTGCAGATTGATACTAAGCGTATTATTTGCGCTACCAAACCTGGACGAATTGCAAATGTGACGCACTTTTATCCCACAAGTCTTCAAACAACAGAAAGATATATAAATGAAAGGATTATTTTTGTTGAATGCCCAATGGTGAATGACTCATAGAGAGAGAGAGAGAGAGAGAGAGAGAGAGAGAGAGAGAGAGAGAGAGAGAGAGAGAGAGAGAGAGAGAGAGAGAGAGAGAGAGAGAGAGAGAGAGAGAGAGAGAGAGAGAGAGAGAGAGAGAGAGAGAGAGAGAGAGAGACTTGTATTTTGGGTTGGTGTTATCATGAATAACTTTTGCATTACGATATTTTTGGTAGATCGTCACATGTCATTATTTGTATCACGATATATCGTTAGAGAGTACAATGTGATAACACTATTCAAATTTACATGGAACAGTCAGTATCACCGCCTCTGGGCTGGTATTTCGCTATCCACTCAACTATGTCTACACACAATAGACATGCGATGACTAACACCAGCTGGGGAATTTGTGTTGTTGGCTTTTTATCTCTGGGCAGAGGATGCTTTTGTCAGATTGGTTCAGATAGATTTATGAAATTTTGATACAACTGAAGTTTGTGACCGAATGGTGAAAACGCGATACACAAGGATTGTATGATGATACTGTTCGGTGCAGGGTTAGTATTGCGATATTTCGGTATGTCCTTCCAGCCCTACTGGGCCTGACATTTGAACACGTTATCACAAACTATAGAAGTGCTTTACGGTGTCATCTCACCCATGGGCGTGCTACGTTTTTGTTAAGAGTACAGTACGATTGCAGAAATTTATGGAATACAGTAATTGGAGAAACGCAAACTTAATGTCTATCCAACAAAATAAGTCTTAAATGTCCATTAGTGGTGGATAGGCATGTGCTTACGATGTCTTCACTGATCTTCCGATATAAAACGACAGCTGATATGTTTAAATGTACATAGCAATAAAGAATCATATTTATTATTCATGTGTTTGTTTTTGCCATTTTTTGCATCAGTTTTACATTCAGTGTTGTAAAAGTACATATCGGATGATTCTACATATGGTCAACGAATGTGTTGTAGGCTTTGCATTGACACCATATGCACAGTTCTCATGTAAAGGATGAAAAGTAGGTAAGAGTACATTTAAAACATGTACCCTTGTTGTATTACGTAATAAAATTTACATGGGCGTTTTAGTCATAGTGCTCATTTGCTGCTTTTAGAGAGACGTCTTTGTTAATGTACTGCGACAGTGGCTGGGGTGCGGCCAAAGCACCACAGATATCAAGTCAATGAAAAACGTGAAGTTGAGTACTGTAAGACCACAGTTTTGCCGTGCGGTCATCACTTGGAGTCTATGATGCTTACATTTTCCGGACGACCCGTCCTCTAGCATCCTGTTTAAACATGGCAGGTCCTCTGTCTCTTGCTGATCCTTTTATAACCAAATAACAAATCATCCACTGAAAAAAAAAACCCGAAAAGAGTTTCATCATAGGTCTCCGCACATATACGTGGTTTTACCCTTTATTTTGCCAAATCTAGTTTCTTTCACTAGAAATTTGCTAACAAATTTCAGGTCCGTAGCTCTGCAGCATCCATACCTTTATACATCTTGCATTAACTTTGTGGACCGATAACCCACTAGTTAATGCATGCAATATGGTGTCAAAACGAACGCACCAACATCCTTGCATTCAGTCTCCTATGTCGATCTCTAAGAGGCAGGTGTTCGAATTGAGGGTGTCACGATTTTTTTCTTTGTGTTTAAAATGTTGAAAAAAGTTCCCAGCCAAATTTCATCAAGTTCATTTGATATAAAGTACCCAAATGGATGTATGCGAATATGCGTAGGGCACAAGCATTACGATCAATCTTCTGAGCTGAACACCATCAGTAAATGATCATGAATTTGATATGCAGACGTCATCTTAGGGCAATTCTTTTGTTTTTAATAACGGCGTTTTAATGAAACGACTCCTTTGTCACTTTTGAGCGTTTGTGATCGTCTTATTTTGTTGACAAGGTAATTTATAAATCTTGTCAGCTTTGCTTTGTGATAAAAAACATTAAAAGGGAAAAACTTGCAAGGTCAGCGAATCTATATTCCGCCATTCGAGTACTGTAATCCGGGGCCCTCAAATTGTTTTTCCGCCAGATATTCTGACCCTTTGACACCTTTAGTAATGGGGACCATCAAACGGCACGACATGGGTGTGTTGACAGAGAACCAAAAGTGCTGGAAACATTGTGGGGATATAAAGAATACTTATTGCAAAACACTTGACGATTTGTCTTTGTATCAAGCTCGGTGTGGTGTTTAGAGAACATAATTATAGCTTTATTAACAAGTTAATTTTTACCAAGTTGCTATTTGGCAAGAGCAGAACATTTGCCAGATTTGATGGAGAGATCTATCCGTAAATACCGGTTATTTCTTTGTCGAAAAATACGGGTTACAGAAGCACCGTAGCTAATATGGCTATCGCATTGCCACCAATAATAAAGTTTGGTAATCGGCAGTCCATATTCAATGCAATATAATCTACCAATCGCCATAACACAAATCATATTAATTGTAACGCTTGGGAGTTGAGTCGGAGGTGAACAAGTTGCCTGTTTATGGGTCGCCGTTGCGGTGCGATAGTGGGAGGTTCATACCGGTATCCGCATAGATAAACGAAAATATTTTCCATGAGTAATGACTCGCTAATACTTACGACTGTGCTATGGCTGTGTTATGGTGAAAGTGCAAAACGTCTACCAGTTTTGTTGAGCGCCCAGCCAGCAATAGTGTCCCCAAATGCTTGTTAAGGTAATGCAATGGTGTATAAATACGTAAACGTCCCTTGTGAACAAAAATATGCTCATAAGAGCCTTGGTTCCCAATTAGAGCATACCTACTATAGCCAGACCTTGGTGGAGGTAAAGTGCAGCATGTTATCTCAGGTATACCTGCAATTAGTCACTTCTGTTTATTAAGACTATGATTATGATGATAATAATAATTTTATTGCTTTTTATACCCGAAAGGGCTTACAGCATAATATAAAATATATACAATATAATATTGAACACACACATTAAATCACTGAATATAAAAATTCATACATGGCACATTGTTCAGTAGAATTTCTTTGTTTAATACATATTTGGAGATAGGCACTGCCACATTGACCACAAGCAAAATAACAGATTCATAAGGTAGTGATTTCTAGGCCAGACAGGTAGCACACGAGATTAAGCGAGAGAAAGTTGTTTTTAAGCTGGCGTAAGTTAGGCAGAATTTTGCAATTTTAGACGGAGTTGGACCAAATGGGAACAAGATTTGTTTTATGAATATATAGAGGCATGACAGGAAAAGTTTTGCATCAGAAAGTTTGAGCGAGCGGAAATAGGACAATTAGCGTGGGAGCCGCCATTTTGAATTTCATTAGCAAGGAACAAAATAATAAACAGTGAAACTACAGTCAGTATGTCGGGTCGTGGTGTGCCACAGAGTAGAATAGGTGCAGGACGAGGGCAGGTAGCAAGAGGGAGGTGTGCTAGAGGGGGGAAGCAGATGGTGGGTGTACATGCTGAGGTAGGATGGGAACAGATAGGAGGGCGGGATGAGAGAAGAGCAGAGAAAGTAGCAGGAGATGGGGGGGGGGGGGCAGAGTGGAGGGAGGTGGGCCGAGAGCAGGGGGCAGAGTGAGAGGGATACATACAATGCGAAGGATGCTGTATGTGGGGGGAGTTTAGTTGTACTGGGCTGCTTTGTACCTTTGAGGAGGCAAGGAAGGAGAGTTTTCAGTATGGGTGTGGGAAGAGTAGGAGGACCGAGACTTTAGAAATCCAGTTGACAGCAATTAAGCTAGAGCTAGAGGAGGCCAGAGATAGGAGTAGGGCTGCAGGGGAGGGGTTTAGCATTGTAGGGGGACAGGAGGGCAGTCGGGGGCAGAACAGGGAAGGCAGGAGAGAGGTGATAAGACAGAGTGCACAGACGGCAGCAGGGACTCGTGGACAGGAGGGTATAGGGGAGGCGGGACAGATGACAGGGGAGACAGTGTGGGACGAGATGCAGGGAAGAGGGAGGAGAGAAGGTTATTATTAGTCAGGCAGTTGTGGTGGGAAGTAGTGTTGTGAGGAGGGTAGATGGGACCTTTCTTAGGAGGGACAGGGAGAACAGGGTGATGGTATGTCTGCCAGGGGCAAAGATTAGGGATGTAGAGGAGCATTTAGAGGGGATAGTGAAGAGTAGTGGGGAGTGCGTGAAGGTCATAGTCCAGGTTGGGACTAATGACCTGTCAGACAGGGAGGAGGGGTGAATAGGGAGGGTGGGCATGGAGACTGTTTTGGGAAGATATAGGGGCTCTTAGACTGCATATTGCAGTTAGACTGTGAGCCAATAGTGATGGGGATTCTACCAAGCATGAGGATGGGTAGCTGGGAGGCTAGCACGACCTGGGGGATTAATAGGCAGCTGGGTAGAATGTGCAGGGAGAGGGGTATAGCATTCAGGGAGGTATTGGAGGATTTTGTTGGTAGGAGGGAGTTGTTTGCCGAGGATGGACTCCACCCCAGTCAGGCAGGAGGAGATAGGTTAAGGCAGGTTTATAGTGAGCAGGTGCAGCAGAAGGGAAACTAGAAATCCTGGCATCTACCAGGTAGATTCTTGGGCAAAGTGTTGGAAGCAGGGACAAAGAAAATGCAAGGATGATGAATAATAGAAAAACAAAGACCATGAAAATAGGATATGTTAATTGCAGGGGATATAAGTACAAAGCAGCAGAGATAGAAGATGTAACAGGGAGTGAGGGAATGGACATTGTGGCCCTAGCAGAAATGCATATCAAAAAGGAAGAGATCAGTAGAGTAACATGCCCAGTAGGGTATGAGGTGATAGGTAGAGGGAGAGAAAGTGGACAAAGAAAAGGAGGAGGAGAAGGGTTTTTGATTAAGAAGGGGGTAAAGTGGCACGAGATATGACAAGATTCATTTGAAGAAGACAACGAGGTGAAAAATGGGATGCAGTGGATAGGAATAGAGTCAAATCGAAATAAGGTAGCAGCAGGTGTAGCATATGTGGGTCGTGAGTGGTTACCTAATGAATGGAATGACCAGATATAGGATAGGATGAAAACAATGATTAGTGACATTCAGCAGCAGGGCTACCAGATTTTAGTAGCTGGGGATTTTAATGGGCACATGGGAAATGGAATGAGTGGAATAGAGGAAAGGGATAGTGGAATCAATGGAAATGGAACCAGATTACTGAATTTCACAAGAGAATATGGTGTGAGGATAGTTAATAGGCGTGCACAATGCAAAGGAAAGTGGACATGGACATTTGGTGAAAGCCAGACAATTATTGATTATATTTTAGTGGTCAATGGAGTATTTCAGATGACACAAAGATGTGAAATAGATGATGAAGGGAGATTGGTTATAGGCAGTGATCATAACTGGATGATAGTTCTCCATTAACATTCAGTATCAAATAAGAAACAGAATGGGAACTAATTGGGTGTGGAATATTAAGGAGGAAAGAGACTGGGCAGGGTATCAGCTAAAAGCTGAATTACAGGAATGGAAAAATAGATGGGAGGATGATGGAGAAGTACGGAAAATGAATGGGGACCTGACCAGAAGGATTCTTAAGGTACCACAGGAAAAGATAGGTAGAAAGAAAGTCCCAGTTGAAAACCTAGGGTATAAAATAGACCCAGAGTTGAAAGGAGCCATAAAAAGGAAGAGGGTTAAAAATAGAGCATGGAGTTTAGCCAGGAAAAACAGGAACTCTGAAGGTGATATAGAAGAAGCTAAAGGACAGTATATGGAATGTAGAAGGAATGTAGCAGAGATGAAAGCAGAGAGGAGGGCCAGTGATAAAGAACAAATGACAAGGACAATAAAGGACAATGGGGGGGAGGTCAGTCATCTTTTGGAAACAGGTTAATCGGCGATAACAGAATAAAGCACAGGAAATCACGCACAGAGGGAATAGGACAGATAGCAAGGAAGAAATATAGGAAGCCTTAAGGGAGCATCGGGAAGAATTCAATAACCCACAGTGGGGTCAGGGAACAGTACCAGTGGGCTAAGAATAGTACACACAGGATCAATGGGATCAAGATATGTGTTGCAGAATCAGAATTACAGAAGTTAAAATGGTAGTTCAAAAGACCCGGTTACGCAAAGCTCCAGGGCCAGATGATATCCTGACCGGATCCATAAAGAGAAGGCCAGAAGAAATTTAAGATTGTTTACAGAAAGACAAGTACCAAAGGAATGGAATAGACTTAGGATTTTATATATTCCAAAGAAGGGCCCAGGAGGCCAATTGGACCAGTGTAGGGGCATTGCAATGTCATCAAATGTGGGCAAAATATTCAGTAGGATAATGTAACAGAGACTAAGTAGAATACTTGAAAGACTTGGTCTTCTGAGGGAAATTCAGAATGGATTCAAAACAGGTAGAAGGGTAGGTGACCACATCTTATTGACCCAGGTGTTAGAACTGGCAAGCCAAAAGCGGAAGAAAGTCCTCAAGGGTTTCCTAGATGTGAGGAAATCTTATGGAGAGATACTCTATGGGAAAAACTAAGTGGACAACGATTTGGTGAAAATTTTCTAGAAATTCTGAAAGCACTCTATAAATATGTAGACTATACACTTTTATTAGGAAAGGTATGAATACCAAGGAATTAAGATAAAAGCAACAGGTAGAGGCATTGTAGGTATCAAGTGGAGAAGATTAAGCAGAAAGTGAATCGCACAAAGGGAAGGATAAAAGCTACAGCACTGAACAGTTTCATCAGAGCGTACACAGTAAGAGTATTATAAGATAGCATTGAAATACCAGGAATGATGTACGGCTTAAATGTGATTTCAGTCAGTGAGTTAGATATCCAGGGAATGGAGAAAGCACAGAATGAGATGGGAAAATGGATACTGGGAGCACCACCATGTACAGCAACAGAAGCAGCCCTTGGAGAGTAAGGATGGAATAAAATCACAAATAGGCAAAGCTAAGTTAGTGTATGGGGGTTATCTACAAGAAGTAAGTGAAGGCAGGTGGTGCTGGAAAGTTTACAATGAGGTAGTCAAGGAAAAAAACAAGATGGGTCAAAGACATAGATCAGTCAGCAGAGATATCTGAATTAAAAGAATATGATGAGCTAGAAGATTGGAAAATAAAGATAGGTAAGACTGTTACAGAGGGTTGGAAAGGGGACTGAAAAAGAGGATTCAGGGAAAAAAGTATATCGAAAGCATACAAGGCATTAGAAAAGCCAATGAAAAGTGTGTGCTGAGATGGAGGGAAGGGATCCAAGCTTCTTTTCCAAAGTAGGGCAGGGATTATCAATCTAGAAAAGAGAAAACAGAAGTGGACAAAAGGTAGTAATGGAAAGTGTAAAGTGTGTAGACAAGAGGCAGATGGGACAGTGGATCATTGGCTGTTGTACTACGATGCATATAGAGAGATAAGGGAAGATTTTTTCAGAAATTCGCACAGGGAAGATTACAATGACAGGGTTAAGAACAGGTTCGGTGTTAAGAGGAAGAGGGATGTGTAGTGTGGGTTTTTTGGTTTGAAAGGTTGCTTTCTGGGAGACAGGAAAGGTAATAAAAGTACAGGACTGCATGGTAGGATGCTGGCAGAAAAGTAATGAAATAATAGAGCTAGAAGGCAACAGGTTGAATTAGAATTCCAGAGTACAGGGAGGGAAGGGAATGGTGGTAGCCCATTTAAGGGCTCCCATGGGAGCTCTCATATGGAAGGCCTGAGCCTTATAGGCGGGGATAGGGTGTGTGAGGGAAGCTTTTTTTCCAGAAAGAACCATCGATCAGTGTAGGTTGATATACCCAGGACCAGGGGCCCACCACAGCTGTGAGAGAGTGGGTGGTACACCCATTGCCTCAGCTCTGGTCCTGGAAAAAATGGCAGCACAAGCTGGTACGGATTACCATGGTTTCTCGCACCTAATCAACTTTTCGCTTTTTTTTTCTCTAGGCCAGATAAGCGGAGAGCCACAGCATTATTATTATTATTATTATTATTATTATTATTATTATTATTATTATTATTATTATCATCATCATTATGATTATTATTATTATTATTATTATTATTATTATTATTATTATTATTATTATTATTATTATTAATATCATCATTTATATTATTATCATTACATGAGATGAGATTCTGAATTCTTTGTAAGCTGGACACTAGAGTAAAACGTGACCTGCATCTTCAACTTTTTACTGTTAAAGCGGGTGTAAATAATTAGTTCCAAACTTTAATAATGGTATCTACCTTGTCTAATACATAAGTTACTATAGTGTATGGATATATGTATTTTACTTTAACAGTCTAAAATTGTATTACTGGAAGATAGCAAAATATTGGACCTGTGGAGAAAAATGATTTTCACTTCGATATCGAAAATAATTATTGACCCTGTATCATGTACACATGTCAGTATATGAACGCAAAATATAATCTCATTGATCCCATAAAAATGTATTTGTGAATCGAAGGCGATTGTGTATAGTATTTGTACTTCTTGACATCTCGTGCTGGCATTGTCATGCATCGGAACCTGTGCTCGGCGGAGTATCCTCGGCCACACTAATCCGAAGTCCGAGGCATGGTTACTGAACACCATGGGTATATAAGGCCGTTCAAAGCACAACTATCGATCATATTTTCTGCTGAAGTACAGAGACGGAGCAAAGAGGCCTCCTTTTCATCTTGCATTATTCCTTGATTCGAAATGAGAATGTCATACTCAGTTATCATAACCTTCACCGCGGTCAGAGTGGAAATGAACCTTGACTTATATCTTTTATATCCTTCAAGTGGAACACGTATTTTTCCGTCTTGTGCACCGAAAATGATCGATGTAGTTGAATCTGGCTTTAACCCTTTCAGTGCTAACTGCAACTTAAGTCGGACTACTTAAAACAGACTGCACTGAACTATAATGAGGACGCTAGATACAGATTCATTGTAAAAAGACTGTTCATTCAAGTGTCACCATGCCTGTACTTACATAGAATATATGATAGTCCAGGTCAATAGCTTTCTTCGGCGTGCCGAGATAAGCTGCTGACTCGGTTTAAAATGTGACATTGAAAGAATTAAAGATATATCTTCTTTGAATACCGGTCCAATACAGTCGTTTCTTAAATGTACCATATTTTGTGACAACACCACTCTCGTTGTAGTAATTAAATGTACCATAAATGGTTTGAATAGAAAGATTCTATATTCCATTAAGAAACACTTGTGATAACCACAATTTGCTCGCAGTGAGTCTATATCACAGTCAAACATTACTGTCTTGTATTATTGTTGTTCGATCTCTATGTTAACAGTGCAAAGCTTTAACAAGTTAGATTTTCACTTTGTTCGGAAACCTTACCAGCTGATCGATTTTTTTTTTCACAGAATAATTTGGTTGACCTTGAACTCCAAAGGTCACGTAAAAGCGTTTGTGCCTATCTGTCTTGTGAGCGCTGCGTTCCATATAAAGTCCATGTAATGTGGGCCATGTGAAATTTGATTATGTGTAATTCATTCTTGTCCCCAATTTACCACAAAATTACACTTTTGTGGCAAATACACTTGTCTTAGTACATCAGATTTTATTTCACTCAAGGTGCTATCCTCTTGTGTCATTGTGCAAGTGTGGTCAGAAAAACATTTGGCTAGGTGATAGGGCCAAAGGTCTAAGATTCGAATCCCAAAGCAGGCTGATAATTTTTCTTCACTATTTGATAAGTCATTCAATAAAAAATTAGGGATGTAAATGTTCATTGCATGATTTTGATACTTACCCCGGGTTCAACATTGACTTGTGCTATTTGCTATTATGTATGATATTAGACACGTGACATGTAACATGTGTGAGTAATCTTTTCACGAATATGTTCAGCATGATCTTACTAAGCAGTGTTTTGATTTATTTCAAATCAATACACATTTTGTAGATTGAAGCTGACAATTTATAAAGATCAGGAATAAAGATATAAGCAATTTTCTATAAAATGCAAAAAGTCAAATAAAGTTTTATTAGAGACACATGACAATATACTTTACTTTCGGTGCATTGATAACATACATGTATGTTTCATCAAAGTGACGATGGATACACAACTGACACAAATACAAATGCACATCATCGTTCGCATAATTACAACATTTCGAAGAATCCATCCATTTGCAAGTCTGTCTGTATATCTGTTTATCTATCTATGCAGGTGGCTGACTGATCCATGCAGGACAAGCGAATGGTTAAGAGTCTACACGAATTTAAAAAAAGTATTGAAATTCAATTATGTTCTTGTGAAAGAAAGTTCCCCTCTACATATCGCCACCTCCGTAAAATAGTACCGTATATGCACCTGCAAATTGATGTGGATACGCCGCTATAACACTGAGGTGGCAATATTGGCTTCATACAATACCATTATGACATTGATACCTTGCTTTTTTTTTCTCACACTTTTCTGTATATTGCTTGAGAGCTATGTTAGTACATGTTATTGGAGTCTGACCATCAGGTAAATGGCCATATTGGAGAATGTAAACAGGAGACAGGCCTGATTTTTGCCACAAACGTGCCATATGACCTCCATAGGCAGCGATAATTTTTTCGACAATCGACAATGCCTGCATAATAAAGTGACATGCATTTCTGTGAAAAAATCTTAGTTGTTGCATGGAACAATACAAGATGGGGAGCTTATAATCTCACGGTTGCTCCCTAGAACAACACAAAGCGGGGAGTTTATACTGTCCCAGTTGTTCTATGGAACCAAACAGAGCAATGACCTTATACAATACCAGTTGTCAATGGAACAACACAATGGAGTGAGTTTATACTCTCCTAGCTGTCTAATGAGCAGCACAAGGCAGGGAATTTATACTCACACAAAAACGTGTAAAAAAAAAAAAAAAAAAAAAAAAACAAAGAAACAAACGCCCCCCCCCCGCAAAGTATTATACTTTTCAAGGGAAGTAACTGAATACGAACCATTCACTATGGCAAGCCGTTTTAACATTGAGTCATATTTGGCGATATCACTAGATCATTAACTGATATTGCTAATTATTTAGAGATATCTCTTAATATTGAGGGATATCCCCTAGATATACCTGAATGCAGTATTTAGCGATATTTCTAAATCATTAAGCTATATCACTAAATGATTTGTCGATATTTCTAAATCATTTAACAGTACCGCTAAGTTATGTAGAGATACCCCAAATCATTTAATGGTGACCCTGAATGTGTATAAATTAGCAATATAGCCAAATGATATAGTGATGTCGCTAAATGATTTAAGGGTATCGCTAGACGATTTAGGGATATCGCTAAATGATTTAGTAATGTTGCTAAATCATGTACTTAGTGATATCGCTAAATCATTTAGCGATGTCGCTCAGTGTATTTCCGCCTCCTGTCCTATTTTTGTCCAATATTGCTCCCGGGTTGGAGGAAAGAGCGATGGCTTCATCTTGCCAACTTGTTCTGTTGAGTATTCATCATCTTCTCTGGCATTGTCAATGAGTTTGTTATCACGCTGCAAAGACAGTGTACACTGACTGTCAATTTTGTCATCAAACTTTACAGTCAGGTCTACAGGTCGAAATGTTCGCTCCTTCGCGCCATTCACTACACAGGGACAGTACAACTACCAATCATGCACTGTAAAATTACCCATCATGCACTGATTCACTTATTTAACGATATGGCAAAATATATATTATTTGGCGATTACTCTAAATCAATTAGAGATATGGCTAAACCATTTAGCGAAACCGCTAAATCATTTAGTGTATTACTAGATGATGTAGGGATATCATTACCATTTAGCGATATCGCCAAATGATAAACTTGTCGATATAGCCAAGTGTTTTTTGTAATATCGTTAATGATAAAGTGATAGCGCCAAATAGGATTAAATGTCAAATGGCTTGCCATATTTTACAGGATGAGCAATATTCAGTTTATCCTCGTCGTCGCGTCCGCACCATTGGGAAGAAGGAATAAGTCTGAAATTGTGATATGTTGCTGTGGTGCTACTTTGTATCTGTGAAGGCCTAAATCAGCGACATTAACATTGGTAGGATATCTAGGTCCCAATAAATCAGCACAATGGTGCAAAATTCAGTCCAGACTCATGCAAAATGTCAATATTTGAAAATACATTTAACATCTTTTGTTTGGTTTTATCAGATCTCGCTCACACAGGTTTCATTTTAACCTATTGCCATTTACATTTTCAACTCTTCAGTGAGTTTGAATAACGGTTCAATATCTCTGCATGTAAGATTTTGATACGTTCAAGGGGTTGCTCTGATTATGGAGGTTTCCGTAAGTGATAGATCAAGCTTGTTCCCATGACAAGCACAAAGAACTCTACTAATGGCACAGCCCTTGGGGTAATGGTGCATACGTTGTCATGGAGACAACTTTGAAATTTACCTGTAATTTTGTAATTTTATTGCAGGGGCGCCCTACCTGGGGAACCCGGCGAACGATTACTATAAACTGTATCAGTGCACAATGGATGTGCCCAAAGCAGTTTTAAGGTTGCAGATTGAAGCAGATAGCTATGGAATTACCTGATAATGAAAGCCGTACCAGATTGCCTCTATGTACGGGTAGACATAGTGATATAGTATATAATAGCTCATTGTCAATTCCAAAGACTCGGGTTCTGCAAATGTTCACATTTGTATGGGCTGCCCAGACAGACGTAACACCAAAGATTGCTCCTTAAAAGGCAATATTTGAATTACTGATATTTTCTCAAGCACAAGGCATGCATGAATGCCATTTTATCATCAAATTCTCAAAAAAATCAAAAGTGGATATATATATATATATATATATATATATATATATATATATATATATATATATATATATATATATATATATATATATATATATATATATATATACCTGTGTATTTATATACATAGCTCCATGTGTTGGCTGAAAGCAGACTTAGGAACTGCCGTTTTCCCGCAATATGTTATGAATGTAATCCATTGCGTGCTACAAAGCCAGAGCTTAGACATGGTGAGGCCAAATTTGCCTAGGACCAACTGCAAGAAAAAAGGGAGTTCGCCGTAATATTGCTTGAGAAAGAAGAAAAGCAGGCCATTGGCCAAATGGCTTCCTAACGGGAAATGATACGTGTTTTGTAATATTTTAGAAATTACCAAGTACTGCAGTAGCTGATATAATATGGAAAAGGCAACTAGTACTTTCACACACAACCTGTCAGCAGCTCTTTCAAAATTAAGGCGGAAATCCAGAAACACATACAGCTAGTCAAAGCCTCTTAAACCTGACTTCATGTCTTATAATGTAAGACTTCAGGAGAGATAATGTAAGGCTTCCTGACAGGCTCAGCACGTCTATCACCGATGAATATACAATATATATCGTACTTCATTCCATGACCTTTCCTCATTTCCAGTAATCAAGTACATGGTTGCAAATGCAAAATATAGATGTATCTTTTACTGACAAAGCATCAAATTTACAAAACCTATAGCACTTTCTGAGAATACGTGAACACCATGAATTCAAGACCGACGTCGTCTGTCCTACATCGATTTTGCCAAGCGTCTATATAGACGAGTATGTGTTTTGATACCATGTGCACAAAACTGTTTGAATAGCAAGACATTTGTCAGTACGGGATGCCGTAGGGTATCATTTGTTCGCTTCGCTCACTCGTTCTGCTATACCGTATTTAGTGCCAGTTGATAACCTCATATCGTCTACAATGCTTGCTATGCAATTTTTATCTCATGTTTGGGTCGATTTGTACATTTCAATACACAAAGCAAAAATAAGAACGACATTTGCAGAAAGTTCTACTCCTCATCAACACAATTATCGATGAAACCGGAAGAGTACCGATACATCATATCGCGGCGCTGTAGCTTTTAGGCCTATGATACGGTATTTATACAAGCCTGTTGTAGTACTAAAATCGACCCTAACATGAAATAAATAAATAAATAGATAGATAAATAAATAAATAAATAAATAAATAAATAAATAAATAAATAAATAAATAAATATATATATATATATATATATATATATATATTTGTTTTTTTCAGTTTGCAACATAGACTTTCGTAGAATCTTTGTGTCTAACTGTATTGGGGTGATTTTCAGGTACATGTGTGAAAACATCTTTGAAACATCCAGCAAATGGTTCTGAAGGTATGGGGAGTAAAATTGCAGGGCTCTTAGGCAAAACTAAATCTTCAACATAAAGAGTGTTGAGTGTACTAAAAAGTGGATCGCTTTGGGCCTTACATTTTTGAAGACACATGAGCCAGAATAGATTTCTGTAACTTACAAACGCAATCAGGTAAAATGTCCCTGGCAAGGATGGACTAATATAGAAGAAAGTGCAGCAAAACAAAATGATAATGATAATATAAACAATACAGACACAATGCCAAGTCTGATATCGGACCTTCATCCAAATACTACTTGTGTTAGACTACTACTGCCTCATGCATTTCTCAACAAAGGGACGCATATTTGCATATATGTATGTATGTGTGTATGTATATATGTATGTAATCATTAAAACAATCAATAACAACTTTTTCTTATAATACTAACAATAAGAACATTAAAGATTGATTCATGTGAAACAACTACGCTTGGCCATCTACGCCACGAAAGGTGGTTTTCGCGACATGTCAAATATTGCAGCTATGGGGTATGGTAATTATAGTATTAAAGTTTACAATAATACAATATATAGCGTACATAAGCCAAACCTCTCGATCACAGTGTCAAAATAGCAACGACAAAATTCAAACTTTTATTACTGCACCACATAAAAAAAATGCCTCATAATTCTAATCTTAATGCGACCAATAAAACAGTATTTTGTACCTCAAATGCGAAAGGCTGTCAACAGTTTATGCCTTTATGTTTTATGTTCGGAACGAGAGGGGCTTGAACCTGCAACCTTTGGCACCACTCGCCCAGATGAAATGGGAAGCGCACATATCCACTCGACCAAATCCCTATTCTTATTAAAAAAATGGTTCAATGGAGGTAGCTATTTGCAAGTGCCATATCAACATGGTTATGCAGTATATGTACGGAGTCGGCATTTATTTCCAGAATCGGGGACTTAAATCCACCACCATTAAAGTATTGAGGAAATGCCAAAAATATATGTGCGGGACTCGAACCTGCAACCTTTGGCACATGAAACATTTGCATTACCGAACGTAAATACACAGAAAGAAACTTTTAATCTTACCCTTGGGTACAAACACAACGGTCCCAAAATGAAGACCACAAGCTAATCCATGAAAGTCCCCCCCCCCGCGCACGCCTCAACCTCCATACCAATAAAAACCATGTTATCTTACGTAAGCATATCAATAAGTTTAATTGCTAATGAGATGTCTTTTTGGTTCCTGGTTTGCTGTAAAAGGTGTGTGCAGCAGCTGCTTAATACGTTAGGTATGCAACACCAAGTCCTTATGGCGACTGGTTAACATGGCATCATGTACCACGTCTGTGAGGCGGACCCTAATATGGTATGAGGAATTAGGTCCTTACAGAAGTCGTTCCAGATGGTTTTCTGTGTCAAGCTCTAAAAGCAGGCATTTAAAATATTGTAGATGCTGTTCTTAGTCAGCATGTTATCTCTTCAAAATGTATGTATGTCTCTCATTTCTCTTTACGGTCAAGTGGTAACATTACATAGGTCTAGCCTATTTTGGCAGAAAAATTCTATTCATTGAAAGTCAGTTTGTACTTGATCTTGTGATATTTTATGTCCCACTTCAGGTTACTCTCTTATACTATCTCTATGGTGGGTATCGTGTGACACCCCCCTCCTTTGTGACTGGTACCATTACTTATCCATATCATGAAGTCTATATTGTATGAAGCTCACTATAGCTGGAAGTAACGCCATCGGAGGCTTTCTGCTGGTAGCACAGGTAATCTGTTCATGAGGGGTCTGGCTACTGCAAGCAAGTAATTTGTACCCCGAGGATTGGATTGCCTTGCAGTACAAAGGTCTAGAAGCACAAGATACGCAATATGGGAAAGATATAAGGCTCATAACGCGGCATTATGTGGTGAACATCGGGATCATAGCCTAAATTGGCTGACAAATAAGCCAGGGTCACAATGTCTCTCTAGTGACTGATGCAGCAGTCAGCACGCAAGTTGTGGTGCTAATATCATCAAAGGTCATGTACAGCTTCATACATTTGCTTCCTTACAGAGCAAGACAGCAGAGACGATACAGAAACCCCGGAGGAAGATGCCTGCAGGAACACTGACACATTGCCTTCCATGCTTCATCTCTTGTGGCCATGTATGGCTTGACACGTTGGATGAGCACTGGTTCCATCTATATGCCGGTACAGGAATGATGGTTAAGCTAGCTAAAGTCTTATATTCGTGAATTTAGATGGATGCATCATGGGCAATGACAGAGCCAAAACCAACTCGATGCCCTATAATATTAATTATTTAATGTTGAAATGGGCACAACACGCACGGGTATCAAATGTCGTTACCTAAATGTGTCAATGTAAATGTCCTGTCAATATCATCTATTATGATTGAGAATTTTGAATGAGACTTGACGGTGCAGCATGCCCCGACATCAGTGCCTATGCATAAAGCGGGCTGCGGGCTTAAAACCATGACCAAGGAGTTATTGAATCTGTCTATATTCCGACCAAGGGTTAAGAGTTGAACAGCATTGAGCTGACTGGAAAAACGACAGGAGGATTAGTTTTGTCTAGATTGAAATGCAGAGCCCAGGTGTTGCGGCGAATATATGACTGATGCAGGGTTCATATCTAAAGGTCATCGACAACTACCGTAGGCACAAATAAGTCTAATTTAGACTATTGTGCAAACAGCGTTATTACATTTCAATGTAATATTGCAGTACTGATTGGTTTTGATGGTGACACTGCACGGGTTCCTTACATACAACGTCCTGCACAATCAAGTGTGTTAAACCAGGCCACGCACTTTTTGCATTTTAGCGTTATTCGTAATCTAAAGGCTCTGCAGTGGGTTTTAAACAGGAGGCAAGACAATTAAATCAATTTTAAGTGCCAAACACCCAAAGCATATTACTCCATCATAGAGGAGTTTGCCTTCCCGCGCCATTATTTCATCGAATGAAGCAATAAAGTTGTACATCAGAGTATGTCGATATGGCCAGTCGCCTCGGGCTAGCTTTCACTGTGCAACACCAAGTTTATTTTTTGAGTGCCATGCTTTCGCGGAACGGAAATGGAGACCACTTTGAGATTTTGCTGTCTACAAGATATGTCTTCCCAGTAAATGAAAATATTTTATTTTTATGGCAACACTGTCTTGTGGGTGACATTCAATTTGCAACCAGGCCATGTGTAGGAGCACACAGTGTGTCACTTCCCTCCGTAGTTCTTGTCAGACGCTTGAAATATTTCACTTTGAAGCTTTTTTGAGGACTCATGAGATCTTCTTCCTTTCAACTTTAATGCACATGAAAAAGTCACGTCGGCTAATTTCCCATAAGTTAATACAGAATATTTTTTTGGAAAAGGAATGGAGTGAAAATGCTATTTTCATACGGTAAATGTTATTAGTCGTAGTCTAGTGATTAAAACAATTTATTATGTACCGTGATTTCCAGGCTGCCCGAGTTCCTTGCGGCAACTTCTACTTGAAAGGTCTGACTGACTATTTCCAAAGCGAAAATACATGTTTGGCGGAAGATGCCTCCGGGTTTAGGATACCAGGGTCCCTTCAAATGCAGATAATAAATCTATGTAAACTTTACTTGATATGTAGATACTAAAATTACAGGAAATTACCATAGATATTAGAAACCTTAATGTCACATAGTTCAGTCATTTGTATTCATAAAAAATATTTAGCATTACGTAAAGATGGTATGTGAAGCCATTATTTCCAAAGATCCCTTACGCGGGGCGAGCCCAATATATAAGTAAATAAAATATACGATTTCATATAAGTAAATATGAATCAAATATAATTTCAAGGTAACACAAATAGCACGGCACAAAAGATGGAGATTCTGAAATGTGACAGAGACAATGTGGTAACAATGGTAGCTCTAGGTCAAAAACATTCAACCAATTCATCATCAGATCGGAGTTGTGGTCAAATGCTCAAGGAATGACACAAACTTCAACCAAAGGCAATTAATGCATTGGGAATTTGGTATCATATCCCAACGAAGACCATCATATTAATGAAGACAGATTTGGTGACGTCATCCACATGAAGACAAGTGTAGAGGAACATTACGGTTTCGCTAATGTGTAGAGAAAACTATTTATTATTTGAAAAAAAATATTGTTGCTAATGATGAAAACAAATAAAAGTTTTTTTTTCTTTTCTTTTTTCTTTTTTTTTTTGAGCCACAGTAATCCTTACGTCCTGCATTGCTGAATCATGAGAAGCCAAGGGGATGACCGATTATGATGCAATGTAAAAGTATCACTTTTCCTCGAACCTGCTTAGTTTATAAAAAATTACATGCAATTCTGATCAGAATGCTCTGTGGTGTAACCAGATTCTGATCAACATGTTCTGTGTTATAACCAGATTCGGATCGAAATGGTCCTTGATATGATATGACCATAGAGCTGGCGTGTCTTTAACCAACAACCTTGGGTACCTGTCACCAGTCCCAAAATGAGAAATGCACATATCCACTCGGCCACCCCCCCCCTTTTTTTTTCGAAATAGTTAAGTGGGGGTAGTTAATTATGAATGCCATGATCAAGACGGATGGCTGAACATGGGCCAGCACAGTGTGTTGTGTAAAACATTTTACTACATCAGTGCATAAAGTCAACGAGCATTAAGGAAATATCAGAAAATTCATTTTAATAAAGGGTTTGTGTATGCTCATTCCTTAAAGTTCACAGATCTGAGGGTATGCATATTCCCAAATTTATGAATACACAATCAGGTTTGCGTACACTCAATTATCACAATACACATTTTAAGGATGTGTATCCACTCATTTATTACAAGGGCTTGTGTGTAACTGGCCACACTTGTTACAATAATAATAATGATGATGATGATGATGATGATGATGATGATGATGATGATGATGATGATGATGATGATGATGATGATAAAAATAATAATAATAATAATAATAATAATTTTATTAGCTGAAAAATTGCTCCTTTACAACGGGGGTACCAATGGTCGAGGATTGCAATGAACATAAAATTTATGCAGGTATACAATACACTCAAGCATAGCACAGTAGTAAAATCAAATTAAGCATAGATAATAGGGTTTGTGTATGTTGATTCAAAACAATACACAAATAAGGGTTTCTGTATGCTTATTTTTTAGAATATACATATTGGGTTGTGTTTTGTTCATGCTAATTCATTACAATACAGAGAGAGCCGTGTGTGCTCAGTTTTCACATAGTGCATATTTTTGGGTTTGTGTCTGCTCATTGATAATCAAACACAGATTGAGAGCTTATCAATGCTTATTTATGAAAATGGACATATTAAGGATGTGCAGGTACTCACGTATTACAATACACAATTTAAGTTTTTGTGTATGCTGATTCATAACCACACATTAAGGATCTAATGTACCCATTTATTACAATACACAGCTTAAGGGTTTGTACCTATCACTCATTCCAATACACAGATGAAGGTCTAGTTAAAATATATGGATATCATCCAGGAGTCAGTTACAAAAAAGTAAGAGCAGGGGAAAAAAGTAGACCTCACAACAGTTGGAAATTGATTTATATCACACTGCGGCGGTCCCTATGATGAATGGTAGTCCGTCCAGCCTTGATTGGGAGCAGATCCGACAGGTAAACGAGGGTCAGCCAGTTGATCCATGTGAAGCGAAATCAGCTTGGAATACTGGCGTCCTTTGGCTAATGTGGACCAGCCCAATTCGTTGAGTAAAGGATGACATTGTTTATGCTTTAAAAGCACCTAAACAAATATGAGTCGCTTCATACTCAACAGACTCCAATTAATTAGAAAGATCCATTAAGCAGTCATCAAATACAACGCATCCATATTCTATGAAGGGATGCACCATAGCTACGTATTATACAATAAGAATATTACAAGATAAGCTGTTTTTCAGCCTAAATAGTAAAATCAAACGTTTCCTCGCTTTGTTTATGATACTGGTAACCTCAGCATTCTCGTGTTAGATTGTGGGAGAGGGCTATACCCGAATGAGTATAATTAAAACATCAAGGGATAATAGTATTACAGAGAGGCAACGGGGGGAGGTCTGATTGTTTTGTTTTGAATACAAGGGAGCCAGAGATTTAGTAGCATAAACGGTCGCCGTTTACTCCAAACAAAACATCTGTCCAGATAAGTTATGACATGTCTATTAGAAATAAAAGGGTCATATGTAGTCTTTAGTGTGTTGGTATTATCAGGAAACAGGTTGAGGTCACACCCTGCCTCGATGGGAACGTTAAGGTCCCCGATTGCACTGACGATGATCAGACACATAACCGCTTATGAGATTAAAAAGAGGATCCTCGATTCTAAGGAGGGTTATTCGACAAATATCCCTGTTCCAAGGTGTCTCAATTTGAAGAGAATGTCTTCATGCCTAATATGGTCGAACGCTTTGTTGACACCAAGGAACACAATTCTGACTTCTTGCAGTTGAAGACCATTGTATTTGTAATAAAAATTGTTGCTTTGGTTTAAACTCAGAATATTTAGACGTTAAAAGTTTGAATGCCCGATGAAGCGGTATTCTTCATATTTCCTACAGTATCAGGACCCGCTGCAGAACTAGACTATAATTACTAAAATACCTTTGCAACGCTAATTTCTTCAATCGCAAAAAAAAAAAAAAAAAAAAAAAAAAAAAAAACCCAACCAACCAACAAACAAACAAACAAACAAAAAAAAAAAAAAAAAAAAAAAAAACCACCGTGAATTTGCTAGCAACAAGGGCGTATGATTATCTTCCCAAGGAGTTTATATTAATTAGCGACGTTATTGAAAAAAAATAGCTTTATCCGAACTTTTGGAAACCATTTTACGATTTTCGGAAAGACGGGGTTTAGACCGATAAAGCTTGGCGCCGATCAAACATTTAATTAGGTTGAAACATATTTCGCGATTGATATCTTTGGAGTCAAGAGTATTGCGAATCTTAAAAACTGTAATCTCATAAAACTATGGGGGGGGGGGGGGCATTCACAGCAATGATACGCTTGCCCGTATAAAACATGAACAGCCGTTCCAGGCTGCGAGTTTCGTAGAGAGAAAATGGACACGCATTTATGCTGTAAAGCTTAATGTTACTATTTTCGGTTTCTTTATCCCAATAACTGTTTTATTTTACATATAACCCAGGGCTTATCCTTTGGTTTGATGATAATATCATGAAAAGAATAAATTAACTGCAGAGATCGATGGAAAGATTTATCCAGTAAAACATTATGTTATTTATTTTATAAGTAAGATTCCAAATCTATGTCAAATAGAGGGCAGTACAACTTAACCTTTCAAATTTTGCTCTTTTGTAATCCAAACCTTTTCGCTTGAAGGGGCGATTTGTTGGTGGGAAATAGAAAGACTTGATATACAACCTTTGCAAAGTTACAAGAATTCTTCCAAGATATTGATGATAAAGAATCCCTACACTGGTTTTGGCAAATGAAAGGCTCCACTTTGGTAGTAAGTACCTTTACGATATTATAAGTTTCAATGGAGTCAAGTTAAAAATTTTGGCCAGGGTCGATTGTCTAAGATTAAATGAATACGGTGCCAGATGGGATATAGCCGATGAAACCTGCGTTTATACAAGGAAGAAAAAGAACATCTTTCTTATTTTATGTATACATATGACAAACTGAACCATATAAAACCAAGGCATGTGTTTTTATTATAAAATTTAATTAGGGATGACGATATGGAGCACGTGTGGTACAGGTATATGGGTTCGTCTCTGGCAACAAAACATTTTGCTCTCTCTCTATGGCGAAGAAGCCTATGCTTATGGGAATGATGTTGGGTCCTTGTTTGACCTGACTTGCAAAATGTTTCTCACTAAAAGCATGGTGCTGTAGGTGCGAGTCACTTGGTGAACCACCAGGTCTTACCTGATTCTTAACACTTCTGCAAACTGGAATTTTTCCCTTTTTGTGTATTTTTATGTTTTATTATTCATATGTACTTTTGACGCATTGCGGATGGTGCCCCTGATGTAAAGGGATAGTATCAGCAATCTTATTCAATGATCAGATGTGGAAATAGGCGGAATACAAGAATCTAAAATCTAACCAGTTGAATTGGTGATGATTAGATCAAGGCGATTCTCTGTCATATCGTTAGTACGGGTGGAACCCCATATTGGTTTGAATAGTTTTTAGAAGGTGTAAGATTTTACCAGTTCCTTACTTGGGCCACGATATCGGAGTGATCAAAGTGCAAAAACCAGCATTAGTCCTTGATGATATCCTGAACAATGTAATTACGGAAGACGAATTAGACAAATGTATTAGAAAACTTAAAAACAGAAAAGCTCCAGGTGTTGACGGAATTCCATTTGGATTTATAAAATATGGCACTGAAGCTCTAAAGGAGCCAATACTTGCATTGTTTAATTATGTACTAAGGTCTGGTGATTATCCTTCACAGTGGGCGGAGGGGAAATTGAACCCCTTGCATAAGAAAGGTAATTACAGTGACCCGAGTAACTACAGAAGGGTCACAATAGTTTCATCTTTAGGTAAACTATTTGAATCTGTGTTAAATGAACGTCTCAAGTTTAAAATTATATCATGGACCAAGACGACAAATTTCAATTTGGTTTTCAACAGGAAAGAAGCACAACAGACAGTATTTTTACACTGTACAGCTTAATAGAAAAACAAAACGTCTGAAAGAACCTCTTTATATGTATGTTTCGTGGATTTTACATAGGCGTTTGATTCTATTAACAGGTATGTTTTCTTTTTTAAGTTAAAATAGCCGGGTATCTCAGGGATTTTTGCTAAGGTATTGTTTAATATGTTTGAAAAATCTACCATTAGGGCTAGATGGAAAAGGGGGTTTGATCGAAACATTTAGAAGTGAAGTCGGTCTTCTACAGGGCGGGTTATTAGCCCCACATTGTTTACAGAATATTTATATGATCTCGGGGATAGTTTTCCTAATGCCAAGGGACTGTGGCTGTATCATATGCATGTGAGGTATCTATTGCACGCCGATGACCTTGCACAGTGTGCGAATACATTAACATACCTACAGAAAAAAAACTAGATGGCCTCTCACTCTTTTGTAAAAAAATGGCACTTACTAGTGAGTTTACCTAAACCTAAAATTATAATCTTTAAACCTAAAAATAGTACCGCTGTATATTCATATTTGACGATGTGAATGTGGAAATGTCTCTGAGTATAAATATCTTGTCGTGGTATTCGCCTCTAATAAGTCAGACTGCTTTCATGCTAACCTTTCCAATACTTGTGAGCAAGCCCAGTGAGCCCTGTATGGCAGTAATAGGCTGGTGTATTCCATAATGGGTAAGCCCACTCCAACATTAGCTTTGAAATTATTCGGTGCGCATATAATGCCAATCCATGAATAGTGAAGTGTGGTTTCAGAACTCCGTGATTAACTGTTTGGGATCAGTTCAGCTAAAGTTCTTAAAACAAATGCTTGTAATCCGCAAGCAAACCCGGGTATTTTGTGATGCGGGTCACTTTCCTCTCCAGCTCAGGTACCAAATGCGAGCTATGAAATTCTGGATTAAATTACTAAAGTTGCCTATAGCTAATGTAGTTAGAAATGCATATAATACTTTGCTAGAACTAAATAGACAGGGGCAGTTGAACTGGTGTACAGAAATTCAAAATACCCTTTCGAAAGTCAGTATGTTTGATGTCTGGATCGAAAAAACATTGTAAATGAGAAAACATTTATTAGTGAGTTAAAATAGAAATTATAGAAGCTACACATGTTGGACAGTCTTAATGACCTACAGGGAATAAACAATGTTAAAAACTTACGGTCTACAAATTATTTAAAGCTGATTATTTTATGGAAAGCTACCTACTTAGTGTCCCCAGTACTCACCTCTTAAATGCCATAGCGCGCTTTCGTCCGAGCTCTCATTGGTTGTAGGTAGAAGTAGGAAGACATTGTAGGCCAAAACAAGCCTACGAGGATCGCATATGTAAAAAAGTGTAGTTTAAATGTAGTGGAAAATGAAATTCATGCTTTACTTTGTTGCCCCTACTACTTCATGGAGAGAGAAAAGATGCTGGCAGTCGCAAATCGCTACATAGAAAACTTGAGTTCAATGCCACCGGATGATAAATTTATTAGTTTTATGTCCACCAAAGAACCAAGTGTATTGCTTTCTTTGGGAAAATTCTTGTTTAAATGTTTTGACTCTGCAAATCCGAGACACTAAGAAGGAGTTACACAAACAGATGCATTTACTTGTATAATACCCTTTTGATCGTGTATATAGCTGTGCTCTGGTACATACCACCGAAATGGTGCCTTTTGCAAGAGTTTTATACTGTGCATACAGCCTTGTACTTTCTTACATATAAACTATCTTGTTGGTGCATATTGTATCTGTGTTGCAAATATGCAGCTCACGTAGTGTAGTTTCATTTGAAACTTGCTCTGCAATCAGGACCATTATTTACAGCAGGTGCTATTGTACACATTTACTGTTTCATGCATTGTATCTTACGTATTATGACAAATAAGTCATTCACGGTTTTTACAGTCAATAAAAGCATTACTTACTTGCTTACTTCACTGGTTAGTATCAGACCTTTGCGGATTGCATTCTAGAGCACGGATAATTGAGTGATCAACGTCACGGACAGACAAGTCACAATCAGTGGCAAAACTAGCCAGGTGACCGACAGCACACCCCTGACAATAATAAACCAAAGTCAATTTGAAAAGCCATCCATCAACATTAGCAAGTGATTAATTCCTAGTGAGGACGCCGGGAACAGAGTAAACGTTCCCTGCTGTAAACAACCACTTCGCCCCCGAGCCTCCAGCAGTCCTTTCTTCTTTCCGAATCGGCATTCATGAGCAATAGTTTGTTTGGAATATTACTATAAAGTCATGTTTTGGACATAGTGAGAATGTCAGTTTTTAGAATGAGCCAGCAGATGGAGTTGATCAATTTTTCTTGGATTCATCAGACCACGTACGTGAGCATAACAATTTTTGGGTCTGTTTTTGCGTGAAGGCAGCTGCGGGCTTGAGTGAAGATCGAATGCAAATAATTTACACAGAACTAATATGATAGGACTAAGGCTACAAAAGTTTTTAACAAGCATAGAGCAATAAATACAGAAAAGAGTAAAAGTGCCAATCACGCAGTTATCATGAACAGCAGCATGTTATTAATTTTGATAACATTTTACCAAAAGTCTAGATACCAATTGCAGCTGTATATTGCCGTGTACGTATTCCCATCAAGGGTCTCCAAAAGCACAAAAAAACAGCTTGAACTATCTTTAGACAACAAACTTGACTAAGTGATTCATGTAATACAATCGAATCGCCTTCTTCGACGCAGCCATAGACTTGTTGGCTGACCTTTCCTTTGTGTGGCCTTTCCCACAATGTCTATGTTGTCCATGTCAAGCTCTTCCTTTCACTTTCTCTTACCTTTTATTTTCCTATTCTTCGACAGGAGCTCATATTGAGATTTGCCCTGTTCTCCAATCGATGAATGGCATATGCTTAAACCATGTAATACAATCATAATTGATATCATCCGTAGTAAATGGAACAGAGATTCAATAAACATAAGGATAATATTGTCGTCATTGTCTGTTATCGTATACACGCTAATCGAAGAAAAATTATAACATGTCCTCGGTAATGCACAAGGTAGTAAGACAAACAACATGCGCATGTCAATAAAACTGAGACAGAAAAATACGAAATACATACAGAGTAGATATTCGTGATATTGGGTACACTTATCAGATAAATATTCCAATTATACCGCACTAAATAAGCAACCTATACAGAACAATTGTCGTGTGCACTTGTATATATATATATATATATATATATATATATATATAGTCTGTTGCAGGTTTGAATGCTGAACACAGGTATTTATGGCCAGTTCATGTGGCCTGTGCCAGACAACAGCACAGTAAGAACAGTCATATTGTAAAGTCAAGTTACCTTTTCGTGCGTGTTAGATACATGTTTTCTTGTGGCGACATGAACAGAGAAAAAGCGTAACGCATGATGACCAATAAGCAACCAGAGTATATAGTGAATATAATATAGTGAATATAAAGGCCAAAATCCTTCCATGTGGCACCATATTGCATGGTGCCAGCACTAGCGAAAGGCAGAAAGGACGTTAGAATGCACATTTTGACACATGAACATGAATATAGGTAAGAGGAGTTGTACGAATACTGAAATTCTGGAGCACATCAGCACATACAATTAGAAAGAATCCAAAGCCAAATATAGGAACAATTACTAGTCAAAAAGAAGGTGGTCAGAACTGGAAAACAAAATATTATAAAACACAATTCATAATTACACAAAATAATGTACCGCCATTGCATATCCAGTACTCACACCTCCTTCAATATATTCTAGATGAAATAACAAGATAAGTTAAACAGCCTCAGTTTGTCAGTGTGTACCACTAGAAAGAAAGTTTCGGCTCAGATAAGGTGCAGATCACTTAGCGCGAGAAAAGCACGATACAGTTTTATTCATACCCATATTGTAAATAATCATATGCTGGTGTAGAATAGCAGAAGAAAATAACATTATTTAATAGCATAGGATACAGTTTCACACACTAAACCGCCTGAATTCATGATGTAAAGGATTTACATAGGGCATTGCCCTGCTTCTCTGAGTTGCTTCACTTTGTGTGATTGAAATACATTATACCGCATTAAGGACCTTGAAACCATAACAAATCGACACGAACACAAGATAATAAAGCATCAGAGTATAAGTCTGGGGACAAGCATTATCAGCAATCATATTTAAGTCTGACAGTGTACATTTTAACGAGGTTATTACATTATGTACGACAGCGCGACCAGTATGCACTTCAAGAACGTCAAATCATTTGGAAATTGAAAACGAGTACTGTACACAAGAGCTTCTTTGTGCTGAAGAAGTTGCAACACTTGCAAAACAGCGAAGACTAATACTTTTGACACCTTTGCCTATCTGATCCAGTGTTAACCCGTTTGAAGCCTACAAAACCATTCCTTCAAAGTGTAGCGCCAAGGCCACGCTAAGCGTAAAATAACATCCATACAGATTACCCATTAGTTATTCCATGTTAACAAATAAAGAAAACAGCATAATTAGACTGACAAACTGTGATATTTTAGTACTGATTAGGGCAAATGGGCGCAACGGCAAAGCAACCAAGGCATGTAACGCAACATGGACCTATTAACGAGAAAACAGGCCCCGACGCCCGATGTTTGAAAGTTTGCTTCACTTATTATTACTTGTGTTTATTCATATGGATTTATTCAGTGACAATTGGTTAAACTGTCACCTAGTGACCAAATTATATAAAAAACACACTCTCTGTGCTGTATATCCTATGATATATAGAGATATAAGTTAACAAAAATTAAAATAAAATACATATATTTATTGATTTACTGGCGATAATTACGCCTAGCTTCTATTGTCAATGTGAATAGTATGCAATGTGTCATGACGTTACATTATATCCTCAATCTGAGTCTTTCAATGTTCTACTGACTATTGATATTTGTATATGATAATATCAATAATTTCTGATGTATACATTTGATAGTAACATAGTTTTGTAATGTCTTGTGCGTATTGTTTATATATACTGTGTGTGTCTCTCCGTGTCTGGAGAACCCAATTGTTGACTAGGAAAGATGATTTGCTGCATAGCAAATCAGTGTGTGCGTGTCTTCAAAGCATATTGGTATGGTAATTTACAACTATTCCATAACACAGGAGTAGAGGTTGGAATGGCATCTCTATCTACTATAGCTTTGAAGTTATTCAAGATTTAAAATTTCTAATGGTGCTATTTAGCATAATTCAAATTGCTACAACTTTTATTTTAAATTCATAAGGTGCGCGATGCTCAACAACCCCCTAATAGAAGTTGGAATGGCATCTTTATCTATTATAGTGTTGAAGATATTCAAGATTGAAAATTTCAAATACTGCTAATTAGCATAATTTAAATTGCTACAACTTTTGTTTTAGATTCATTACATGCGCAATGGTCAACAACCCCCTAGTTGAAGTTGAAATAACATCTCTATCTATAATAGTTTTGAAGATATTCAAGTTTTAAATGCTGCTAATTAACATAATTTGAATTGCTACAACTTTGCTTTAGATTCATTACATGCGCAATGGTCAATAACCCCCCAGTAGAAATTAAAATGACGTCTCTATTTATAATAGTTTTGAAGATATTCAAGTTTTAAAATTTTAAATGCTGATAATTAGCATAATTTAAGTTGCTACAACGTTTGTTTTAAATTCATTGGATGCGCAATGGTCAATAACCCCCTAGAAGAAGTTGGAATGACATCTCTATCTATTATACTTTTGAAGATATTCAAGATTTAAAATTTCAAATGGCCCTAATTTGCATAATTTTAAACATCTCCATTCCTTTGTATAAAACGGTCAAACTCCTTGTTTGGAGGTACAATCATGCCAGGTTTGGAGTTTCTATGTATAATGGTGTTCGAGAAAAGTGTCGGACAAATGTGCTGGTAAAGAAGAAAGAAGAAAGAAAGAAAGAAAGAAAGAATTTCAGGAAAAACAAAAAAGTGTGTGTTGACACACACACTTTAAGAATAATTTTTGTACTATAAAGTTATCCCGTATAAAACGATACGTTTGAACTAAACTAAAGCGGCCACTCAGCGTATGGCCCCAAAGGTTATTCAGGTATTAGTGAAGACCGTTGAAATCACGTGCCCCTTTGTGTTTTAACAAAAAGAGACACGTGCATACCCCTTCCAACAGTGAACTGAACCATGGCACCAAAACGCACACCATATTTGTTTGCAAAGTATTTCGCTATATGGGCTACGAAAGGAAACCTTTCCCGAATATTCTGAGCAATATTCATGGATTTATAAACACAGAAATAATTGTGCGCGTTTCTATTCCAAGCGCAACAAAGCAAAGGTTGAAAATGCTTTTCTACACTCCACAAATTTCAAGTACCGGTATGTCGGAATAGATGAGCTACTGCCGATGCTACTGCTGCTACTGCTGCTACAACTGCTACCAGCACTTCTACTACCACTACTGCTACTACTACTACTACTGCTGCTGCTACTACTACCTTTATTAGGTCTCTATTTCTGGTTGCACCCCTAAATTGGCCACAGAGGGCAGCACAAAGGTATAATGTCTAATGACCAGCACTGTAGGATTTGGCTTGACCAGAGTGGTGGAATTTGTGGTAGGCTAAAATCCTTGATATATAATTTTAATTCAGATTTTGCTATCACAAAATAGAGTGATTTGAATAATTAATTTTGGGCATATTTTTTTTCCGGGGCGGTCGGAAATTTTAGGTAATATTGGGTGCGGACAGGTGAAAATCCAACATGACTGCGTTCAGGTGGGGCAAAGTCAAACGTTTGGTGTTCATCATATATGTTAATGCCTCTTATTTTGTAAGTCAGACTTGAACTTAATTGGTGAGCATAGTCTTCATTAAAGTTAAAGCTCTTACTCTCAGATACGCCAGGATGTGTTATAACGGCCGCATATGGGAAATTCAATTTAGTGGTGCCACCTAAATTCTGCAGAAATGTTTCCATCAATGCATCTAGATAAAATGATACATAGTCAATCAGTGAAACATCGATTTAAAAGGGCATTGAATACATATCAATAGAAATATGTGGCACAAACTAAATGCATGTTGTGGTGTTGCACAGTGGTCCGGCCGTGTCTGCTCCCCCCCCCCCCCCTTTGACGACCCAGGGAGATATACACCTCCCTGGGGGAGGCGGGCCCAGCAAGGAAAATATATTCGATGCTAATAATTAAGATATTTCATTAAGATCTTCCTCGATTGGGGAAAGTTCAGAAACACATGTTTATAGGCATGCTGTAAAGAGAGATCACAGGCGCGAGTCAAAAGAGTGGCCAGCATATGCCCATCAGAATACGGCTTGATAAAATTTCCATGCATGACTAAAACCTAATACTGTCTGTGACTCTGTCTTGTTGGTGAGCAGGGGGGGTGGGATGTCCCTACCTGGTTTGCTTAGCAGTAGCTCGACAGGCGAAGCTCCCTGGCAGAGCACCCTATCAAAGTCTTGGACCAGTAAATGAAATCTAATAGATCTGGTGTTAAATTGGCTATATTCGCCGGCTGGTCGAAATATATTTAAAGTGGCGTTGACACTGTGCCTGTCATTTTGCTCAAAGGCTACTTCAATGACATGTATGTGTATATTACAATATTATCAATAATAATTATAGAAAATGGGGTCAAAACCAATAAACTTTGTTGGTACTCGCGCATTTGTTTATGCTTACCTCCATAATTACAGTTCCGAAGCAAACCTTAGCGAAATAATAGCCCAAGAAGATTTCTGGTTCAAGGCTTAAATGTTGAAGTGACACCCTTCCCAAACCCAAATCTATTCAGGCATATTTACTCCCTTTATATATCAAGAAATGGGGAAGAGTTTCTCTGCTCCCTTATTTTTAATAGCTTGTCACGTGATGTCCTGTATTCATTGTGTGACTGAAAGTTCTGATACACCTGCACCCGCAGCGTATTTACTGGTCCAAGATTTCAAACAGTGTACTGGTCCCATGAAGCATATAAGTGGCTTTCAGCCTGGCTCACAAGTTCCTGGCAGGGGTCGCCACTGGAAAAGTTCTCCACCAGAGAGAAAGTGTGCTGCTCCTCACATACGATTCTACTTATATCAAGAGCTTGCAGCAGCTTTGAGTGGCGACTTCGATCAGGAGGAACAAAGACTAAAATGTACAGACTTTACAACAGACATGAGCTATAGTTAAGCTGAGCTAATTATCAAAAAGAAGACAGCAAAGAAACGTATGTATGAGGCAATACTGTTAACCACATAAACCTCTACTGAATCTCAAGAATCACAAACTAGCGTGAAAGTGCAAAACCAACACTGTACGTTTTTTCTCAGGTCAAGCAACATTACATGATACCAGGGTGGTCTATAAGATCTCATAAACTTCCCTGACGATACTAAATCAAAACACTTTTTAAACCTGCTATACAGTTCAGTCTCTGCTGGTGTCAAGTCTAAGTTCTGATATATCTGTATAGCCCGACCTTGGTCTGGACTAACCCTCCAGTACTTAAGCTCACAGATAAATAAACGGCAATCATTTTGCCAGCAGGAGTGATCCTTTTGTCCCTTCTCAAACCACGAGCAAAAAACATGATATTACTATATCTTGTGACGAGATCTTTTGATGCAGGTTTGTTTGTGATCATTTGTTGCAACATGCGAGTGCATGGATTTATTTACGACAACACACACATGTTTATGCATTCTCTTTTATTATAATACACAGGACAAAGGTTTGTGTATGCTCATTTTTTGTGACAACATGGTGAAGGGTGTCCGTCTTTGAGTCGACGAATGTGTATCCCTCAGGCAAAGAGTGTGTGTGTCCTGATCTATCGTGGTACAATCATGAAACATGTGTGTATCCTCAAGGTATAGAATTTGTGTTTCTTCATTTTTTTATGGATGGAACGCACATTGGTGTCACATGGATGCAGGGCATTTCTGGGCGTGGTTGCTCTCATCACACCGTGCAAAAAATGATGCGCGTGCAGGTGTGTTCTTCCGGGAGCTGGGCTGTGTCGATTCTGCTCCGACGCGTTGGGAAAGAATGTGATTGGTTCACATGCGTTTCAGAAAATCACCTTTGGTATACAAAATCACCCATTGTTTTCGTGGGATACGACCATAATACATTGTTGGTAACAAAGTTTCAGTAAAGACCAGAACCCAAACGTTTCAGCAAATCTCTTCTTTTTAGTACTCCTGGTTTGTGGAATCTTCCCTCTTAAGCTTGTAATACTCTCTAAATGTTGAGGTGCAAATTCAAAGCAGTACTCTTATCGGCAAAAGTGTGGAAGTATATTTCCTTTAGCAGGGACGTATAAGTAGCTACTTATATGTCCTGCTTTTAGTAAGCGACAGCGCGACACTTGGCATACCCGCCCATGCCTTGAATTTTGAACCTCGATTCGGATCTTTTCGAAATTGACATCTTCCCTCAGCAGTTTAATGTATGTGCCTGCTCACATCCAAATCAAAATTGCAATTTTTTTCTCTCTTCTGCACAAATTATGTAGTACCAGGAAAGAAACCTTTTGATGCTACCGTTCCATTAACTGTCCCTAGTGATAACCAATTAACATACCTTGGCGACCTTTTACCTGAAGGGTAGCAAAATGCCAAATGCAACAAACCACTTTATGTTTGCTGTAGTCTAGACGTAAGTTCTCCAATCTAGACTTTTTAACTCTTAGGGTTCTGTCCAGCATCTATTGTTTGCATCAGTGGCGTTTTATCCATCCCCACCCCCCGCCCAGCATCTTATAGTTTTTACCTTACATGTGCACATATACATATTCTTTGTGCGTCCTGGCTGTGGAACTTGTTATTAGGTGATCAACTTAAAATAAATAAGGTGATAAAACAATACCTTCATTTATTAGTGCTGGAATATAAATTTGTATATAGTATAGACCCATATTTTCACTTGGATTACAAAACAGGCCTAGCCCATATTAATCACTTTCCATGGCAAAGATGTTGGCGCATACTTTTCAAGCTAAGTGTTCGATGGAAGAAACCGAAGGACTCGGAGAAATCACCATGCACAGTCGGAGTGGTAGGGACTATTTCTATTTGCTTCCCGGGCCGCCGAGGTGAAAGACAAGCGTGTTGCAGCTCCGCCAAACGTGTGCGAGCGCGAGTTCTCTCCTTTACGACGACAAAGGTGAAAGAGTGTATGTCTTCATTTACCATGGTGAACAGATTTTGTAGTTTCGGACATTTTTGTGCTTGGATTAATTTACTGCTTTTCATGCTCAGTGTGCAAAAATAAAATGTAGAATTCAAAGGATACAAAGAAGGGTCTTTGGAGCACTCTTTCGCTTTTAAGAAGTTTGGATGATACTTTGCCGCACCCAATCATTTTGATTACAGACGATCTGGGCGTATTGGTTTACATGTATGTTTACCTGCAAAACATTCACCCAGTGCCGTTTCCTTTAATCTAAAAACAGGCCAAAAAACTGGAACCCACAGGCGAGTTAAGCACAGGGAAGTTTGTTCTCAGGCAGTCGGTGCATTCTCATAAACTCCCCGCGGTACTTTCAATATAAAAATGTGAAGGTAACAATGACAACATCTCTACCAACGTTAACTCCGAACATGAAAAAAGTATATAACTGGCGTGCAGCTAACAAATTACCTCTCAGTGTATCTAAAACCAATTTTATGCTTTTCTCCTATTCTCAACGTAAGCTGGATATCAACATAGATCTAAGAATTCCTGATACGCATTTAGAAAGAACGAATGAGTTTGACATGGATTAATAATCAATGAAATCTTAAACCGGAATGCCAATCTGAACAAAAGTGCAAATAAAACCGCCGGTACTATTAGAATGCTCAAGAGTTAAGACCATTTACTTTAAGAAGTACCCTACTCCTTAAAATTCCTTTTTGCGGCCACGTGTCAATTATACGATACTTGCTTGGGGTTATTCCAGGGATCGCATTTTTAAAACACACACACACACACACACAAAAAACCAAAACAACAAACATATTCCTAGACCTGAAGGTCCTTAAAGTCCCCAATATATTTAAACTTAAAGCCTTAAACTTTTACTATCGATACACTAAAATTGAATTTCCTGGTATGCAGGCTTATACCCGTTACTCACCCACGTATCACCACACACCGTGACAAAACCCGCTATGAAAACCATCAACATACCTCATCTGAAAAGTGCATATGACACCATATTCCTAAATTACTTGCTGACACCCCTTCCAGCATACTGAAAAAAATTCATATGCATTTTAATTCCGGATTCTCTCAATATGTCGAATATTTTTATATGAAGCAATATGCTGAAACTTGCTCCAGTGTAGATTGCTTTGCTTGTAACAACACTAACTCCATGTGAACACTGCTGACTGATTCTGAATTTTCTCGTTAAATGCTATACGCAATTTCTCTACCAGTCTCTAATGAAATCAGATGATGCCTACAAGTCAATTTTATTCTTGGCGGCCTTAGCGATAGCGAATGTTTTGCATCCGGAGGTGGTCATCCTGACTACTATTTATGTGTAGTAATTATTCTCTTTCTTAACTCATTCCACCCTGATAGAAGACTGAGTCAACAGCTTTCCTTGGCGCGCTCTGGGCGCAATGCGCCCAGAGCGCGCCAAGGAAAGCTGTTGACCATGGGCATATAATTTGGAATGATCTTCCATGCAAGTTTCATCCAAAATATTGAAAAATAATCCCTAAATTAATAAAATACAATTAGCAGACGACATTTAGATATTAGCGGGAAAAAGCGTCATCAGGGTGGAATGAGTTAATTTAACCTGTATTATTACGTGCTCTGTTTATCACCTGAATTGTGTAACAATTTGTATAATGTTGAGTCAAATAAAATAACAGATTTGAATCTTATTTTGCGTCTCCCATCGATTAATATACGTCAAATTTAGATAAATTAAAAAAAAAATCCACTTTACGTGAAGTTAGCACTGTACCAAAATTTGTAGAACTACAACAGTTAACGATTGTTCTCGGTCTTCAACTGCTAGGGTGGGATAGGCCATTTAATATAACATTATATACATATATTCTTATGAGTCTAATATATGCAGCTCCTTACTGTGCTTCATCACTATTGTTATTTAAATGGACCAAATTGATTAAATATATCTACGGACACCATTAGCTGTTTAGCCCTGCCGATGTATTGGTGCAGTTTCCTTTCAAACCTTATCGTGATTCCGAAAATCACCTAGTGTGAAGACTCAGTAGATGAATGAGACTTATTTGTTATTCACTGACTCATTGAGTGCCAAATTTTGACTGAGTAAACAGCCTTTTTGAAGCTGTTTGGGCGCGAGTAGGAGAGTGGTTAACCTGAACCAATTGTATGGTCTCTGCAAGTGTATTCATCTTGCCACTAGAATGGAAGGTCGATTGACAGAAAATAAAAATCCCGCCTACTATCGTTTTGTTAATTTAAATTATTTAAACTTTTGTCGACGTTGTCAATGAAAGAGTTAAAAATTCGAAGCTCGAAGTTTGATATTTTTGTGCCCTTGTAGTATATTCCCCATCTGTAAAAACCTCTACCTTCACTTTGCATGTGTGATCTGATTATCAATTTGGAACAGGTTTGCAATATTCAAATCACTTAACAGGATTTCCATGTTTTACAATAAGTGTATTTAGTACCCAGTGACGCCGTGGCTAATAAATCTAATCCATTTATGTGTCAGCTTGCTAAATCAAACCATGGTTATTTATCGTTACAGGTGGACCTATGGTACGTGATAGGAAATTATTAATATATAAATATCATGATGGTTGTCATTATCGTGTCATCAGTCATGTGCGGTCCTACATTTACTCATTTCAAAGGTCCACATGTATTCGTTTTAAGTGTGCCTATTTCCATATTTATTCATGGTGACATTTATTGACGTATTACAATGAATACATGTATGTCTCTTGTTGCATTTATTTATCTCAACTTCCGATTTGTATTCATGATAATTGAATACAATCTTTGGTGGAGAATAAAAAAGATACATGTAAGCACTTGTTGTATGTTACGATACTGTTTCTAGTATTTTGAGACTGTCCAATCCTCAATTAGCCTACCCGTGGAGTACAGGGTAAAGCATGTGTGCTCACTGAATGCAGTCGATTTGATTTTCTCATCATGCTGAATGCACTTGAGTTTTTAATAAACTTAACGGGAACATTTTTATTTGCAAATGAACTACGTCAAAATCCGCGTTTCTTCATTTTAATTTATTAATCATTAACGGCAGCTCCCCAGCAAATGTGCGACTCGGCAATAATACATTGTCTTTTAGTCACTATAATTGAAAATTTTGTATTACAGCTACCAAAATTCACCAGGAACATAATGTATGTTACTTAACGTAATTTGTCGACAACCATTTCAATTCTTGGTTGCATTAATTTGCTACCAATATATCGTACTTAATGTGCAACAATTTGCCATGAATATATAAATATATATATAGTTTGTGGTATGCCTTCTGTTATATTAGTTTTTCCGTTTCCCGTAAGTCTGCAGGTATTATATAGTATTTTCAAAGGTACAAAGTATATACGATACATTGTAGTCACAGAGAGCTAATTGGCGAAAGAAAACTAGTCACAAACTAATTCTTCAGGATTTTTTTTTACGGTGTATGTCATCCCGTTGATACTGCTCTATGTTTATTCTCAGCATTCCGCCTCATTATATAGGATCTCTTTGATCATTCTGACGCTGACAAAGGCTTAATGTAGCTTTGAAGTGCCAACGACAAACAGTAAGGGTCGTGTTTGGCATGTTTCTTGCCTGTCTCTTTCCTTTTTACATGAGCAATGGAATACTCGTTTTGTTATGGTCAGGTTTACGGGGTTGCTTCAAGCCTTTGCATCAGCCGGACGACACATTAGTTTGATTCAACACGGTGTCATGCAACTTTGTTTCATGCTATGTTTTGGACAGAAGACTAACTCTAGAGATGGAAGCAGATAAAAAAACATAACGTCGAAGATCTGTTTGCATGATGAGAATATACGGCATGATTGAGGACATATTCGCTGTCCATGTTGAAGTTGCAACTTACGTGACAATAAAGCATCATTTGTACATCAAATTGCGGTTTTACGGAGCGATTAAAGACTTAGATTTTTTTTGTACATAGATATGATCAATTCAGGGCACAGACAAACGACCACACGCTAAGTTGTCATCTTTGGGCTCTTAAGCACGTTTCTAAGGACAAGAATACTGTTATAATTATTTGAGGGAACCTGTTAACTTTTCCTGATAGACCACCACAATGACGCCAATTTGGTTACTTTCCGATTTTCTCCAGTGAGCCCGCGATTAACCTGAAGCAAATGGTTGCACGGAATGATAAAGTAGCCTTATAAAGCAAGCTGTAGCAAGGCGCTGTGGCCATAGGATAGCACAATAACCCTTTAAGAACTGCGATGTTAAGGGATAGTTTGAGCTGTTAATCTCATTTTTTTTGTTTTGAATCCTACCAACTATACAAACTACAACTATACTATACCTAAGCTGCAGACAATGCTATTTTCACTATTTACGAATCTCTGCCAAAATCTTTACTTTCTGATACATTAAGCCAAACTACATTGGCAAATACCCTTAGTAACAAACCTAGAGCAGCGCTTGTGCTTCAGTGTGAACCATAATGTTTGTAAAAACAGAAGCAATGCTGAATGTCCACGGATAAAAAGCAATGGAGAACAACCAAGCCCTTAATTTGCCTGCCAGCAAGGGTGACAAGAGAAAAATAATGTTGTTCCTGAAGTCTTGCCGACTGGAGAAGCGTTGACGTTTTCTGCTACAATGTAGCGTGTTGCGTCCACAATTTCCAACATTAACGCTTTCCTGTTGAAACATATTGAAGGCAACGGATTATTTTACACACAGTACGTTTGGTCTTTTTTTTCTTGCACATTAACAAAGTTTTGAAACAAATGTGGAAAGGAAGGACCCTCTGATTGTTGTGATGAACAGCTTTTTACTGTGCGATGTGGGTGTGTTTGGTCGTGACGAAGTTATATGGTACAATATCACCACTTATGGGTTACAACAAATACTGCTCATCCTTAGGGCGATCACAAAAAAAAAAAGAAAAAAAAAAGACCGAGAGTATTTTTTATGTCGGAGTTTATTCCACCAATGGAAATGTTATCCGTATTTTAGTCTGGTTCTTTGAACATACTTATAAGGTATCATGTTTCGTATTATAATTGTAGCAAACCCAGTCTTTGTGTTCAATCCTTCTGTTTTAAGATTTTTTTCGAACATAAATTAAACATGTCCACTGTATATAGAAAGGCACGGCTGCCACTCACACAGATCACCAGGTCATACATTTATACATTACATGTCACTCGTGTGAAGAAATATGTACAATGCTCATACACACATACATCGTGTACATTACTAATACACACACAACATGGCGAACCAGTGTTAAAAAAGGTGCTGTGTGAAAACTATGTGAAGACAATATACCTTTAATTTTGCCAAATGATTGTTCCTGTGTCAAGTCTTTATGAAGCTGAAAGATTTGTTTTGTTTTTGTTTTTTCATATATGAACCACTCTATTAGGAACAAGCATCGTACTGGCAGTGCAATCACAAGAATGACCTAAAAATCTTCTGCAAGGCATTATTTATATACTACCATTGTTTCTCTCCTATGCAACGATATATGTAAGCCAGCATCTCACCACCCACCTTACTCACAGTACACTAGGGTTTATTTTTTACATACCTAAAGCATTTTACCAGCAAATATCGATTTAGTCTCCCCCTCCCACACCCACATACACACACGTTGCGCAGCCAGTAAAATTTCTTCCTGCCCATATGAGACAGTTTTAAAAAGGCCAGGCTTGTGTAATGGAGGTTGTCAACCGTATTTACTAGCGACTACATTTTGTAGTAAAGCCGTAGTAATGATGTGGCTACTATGGGATACCATCCATAAGAGCGCGGAGTAAGAAGCCAGTTTGCGCTTTTGGCACACGAAGAAAAGTTCATGTTTATGAAAGTTGGTCGCCGAAAACGGCGTCATTGGAGAATCTTCTGCGCTTTGGAACATATTTTGCTGATTAAGTATGCAAAATATATACATGTTATGTGGGGAAAATCTTGTATGCCGAAGCATTTTGGCCCGTGTTAGTACACTCGCTGAGATTTTTTTTTCATTTTTCGCTTGGTCTAACCTCGCCAAAAACCAAACGATAACCCATTGGATGTCCCACCAACACGGTCCAAAATGTTACACCATAAAAATTTCTCTGACTCCTAACGTTGTATCAAATTCTGAATGATTAAAAACAGCGAAAAGGCCTCAGCGTCTTCGCCACCATTTGTAAATAACATACCAGTACAAGGAAGGTACACACAGGTCATGGTCCTGTTTATTTAATATAAAAGCAATATGTATTGGCACAAGGTGGCTCTATCCCATATCGCTGTCCTGGCGGGATGACGGGTGGCACATAAACCCGGTCCCCCAATTAATTTTCGCAAGAACAGTTGGAATTTCAATGGTGTCTTCCATACGGTTTCACCCTAGTTTTTATCAATAGTAATTTTTTAAGCTCTTGATATTTAGCTGTTATCATTCTTCATGGAAAATGATACAGACGACATCGGAGCATATCCGATGATTTTCAATGGAGAAAAAAAATGTAAACGGAAACATCGGCTTTAGGCCCGCGAGGGTTAATTTGCGTAAAATGTTTACAAACAGGAACGCCTGTACCAATTTTCATAATGGAGGTGATCGAGCTAAAGTTCTGTGTTGGGTCTTGTGAAGACACCGAGATATATTGAAGAATAATCCATCGGACTTTCAGATTAAGCGATATTATAGTCAACGTCAATGATTCAATATTTGTGACAGCAAGGCCATCAGTTTTTCGATATTTAGATGAAATTTTATTAACTACACTATAAACACAGCGGTAAGCGATGTCACGTGATGTACGTGCTTCATTTATTTGCGTGCATCAGTTTTCCGGTGAACAATAGACATAATGTCTCATGCAGGGTCATATGGGTTAATGGTCACACAGGTTAATGGTCATAAGGGTTACAGGATACTTTTGGGTCAGCATATCAAAGACTTCTCGGGATAAATAATGAATATCAAAAAAAAAAAAAAAAAAAAAAAAAAAAAAAAAAAACAGAGGTGCAACCGCATTTAAGGCTCAGTGCTGCATGTATGGTTGCGTGATGAATTTTTATAGCCTGTTAAAAATCGGTTTGAATTGTTATGGGAATTTGGAAGCGACAATTGATATATTGGGCTATCATTTTATGTCGTATAATCCGATGAACCCACTTACAATATTCTAGTTTTATTCAATGAAATACCTAGCTCTATAAATGTGCCAAGAATTTTCTAGTTATAACTCGCCGAACTGAATCTTTTAATACCTGGAGAAGATAGTCGACACATGGCTCGAATGGCACAACATATTTGACCTTAGTTTATAAATCTGAAAATATGTCGTATAGTGCCACATGAGTACATAGGGGTTCAAATGCGATGACGAATTGTGTCTGCTACAATGGCAATACTGTATCATTGTCAGGATCACACAGTGTCAGAATAAATTGTTTTATCATCTTATTTTGCAGAGATGGTATTCAATAATCCTGTCAGAGTTCAAGAGAATATTGGATGGACTTGGCGATTTCGTGTGCAATTGCTCGGCTTCAATGCATTATATGTGTGAGGTGGATGTTATTGGGTGATTTTAGCAGTTCAAAGCCATGGTTCACATTGACAGCTTTGGCGGTTCGATCGCATTCTTCATCCAGAGAAGATTTTAATTGCTACAGATCTGGAGCGATCATGTCCAGACGACCTCGTCAAGCAGTCAGGTATCTCAACCTGTCAGGGTGCCTACAAATGCAAATTTGTGCAATGTGTCACGGTTTTGAAGCCAGGAAAGTTTAAACTGCTACGACTTAGAATGATATATTTTATCTTCTATTGTTTTGTATATAAAATTTGAAATTAATGTACTTCTCCTTGACAAAAGTTTTGATATCCAAGTGTCATTCAGCGTCTATCGGTTGACCTTCATCAGAAACCTACTCTTTGGAGTTGGAACTAAATCTCTATCTAGTATCATTTGAAGATATTCAATATTGTAATTTTCAAGTGTTCGTTAGAAGTATAATTTCAAGATTGCGAGCTTGGCTTTATGCCAATTGGATGCCCAATTGTCCAAATTAAAGACAAAGGTTCGAATGATATCAGATATAGTTGTAAATGTATTTTAACAAAATTTAAATCTTCAAATATCTATGAGAGGCATAGTGTTAAATGCTGGAAATTTTCGCTCAATATTCGTTGGAAGTTTCTTTTTCATAATGATGCAAATAAATTTTCACTATCTCCAATTTGCATAAATGCAACACTATGACCTTCGTCACACAACTGTTCACAGTACAATTGTCCAAAATATACTGATAGAATTTGAAATGACACCTCTATTATAGTTTTGAAGATATTCAACATGCACATTTAAAGTGATTGAAAATATCTTAATTTGAGATACTTCAAATAAGTTCAACCATGGAGTGGCTAGATTATCGTCACAAAAATACTTAAAGAAGTTGGAAATGAATTTTATCAATAATGGCTTTGAAGATATTAAATGTTTAAATTTATAAATGTCCAAAATTAGCATAATTATATATGATGTAACTTTAGTTCAATACTTGTTGATTACATGTGGGGCCTTACTTTTAAATGTCTATAATGAGCTTAATTAGAATTAAAATTTATATCCCCATAGTGAGCTTCAATTTTGAATTCTGATGAATATATAAAATAAGAAGACTTATTTTATGTGTTCATTAGGTGCCAAACAAATATGAGAAACATACCTGTAAAACTTGGAATAAGGGTCACTTAGAAACAGCTTTGAAGATATAAAGCATTTAAGACTTCGATTGTCCCGAATTTATGCTTTCTATAGTTTACAGCATGCCAATATTCAATATTCTACAGGACTATCTTACGGTGCGCACTCAAAGTATTCATGCGCTTGGCACTACTTCTGTAGCAGATATATACTCCGTTCATGCAGATATTTCTGACACCGTGGTGTGTGTCTTTTTTGTGCTCTAACCTTGTACCTTATTATGTCTGTGTGCCAACACAAACATATTGTTCTTCTTTCTTTCTTTCTTTCTTTCTTTCTTTCTTTCTTTCTTTCTTTCTTTCTTTCTTTCTTTCTTTCTTTCTTTCTTTCTTTCTTTCTCTTTCCTTCCTTCCTTCCTTCCTTCCTTCCTTTCTTTCTTTCCCTCTTTCTTTCTTTCTTTCTTTCTTCTTTCTTTCTTTCTTTCTTTCTTTCTTTCCTTCCTTCTTTCTTTCTTTCTTTCTTTCTTTCTTTCTTTCTTTATGTCCGACACTTCATTTGAAAAGTATTACATGTAGAAACTCCAGATTTGGCGCAATTATACTTCTATAGATGAAGTCTGGCCTTTTTATAATGAGAGGTCATGCTTTTCAAAATTGTGCAAATAAGGGCTCATTAAAGTTTTAAATCTTCAATATCTTATATACTATAGTGTGTGTGGTACCGAGTGTATGAGGGTTCGATCATAGCAAGGTAAAGGTCATCTCAAATGTCAAGGTCATGTCAAGGTCAAAGGTCATTTCAAGGTTCAAGGTCAATTTCTAGCCAAAATGTCATTTTTGAGGTCAAGGTTCATTTCAAGTAGAGGTCATGTCAAGGTCAAAGGTCATTTCCACATCAAAGGCCACTTTCGATGGTGGCTTTCTTATAGCCATCACTTGGCCAATTTCCATCCAATTCTAATCATGTTGGACTCCAATTGTAGGCATTGCAACACTGCACATTTTTGTAAGAACATGTAACCTCAAAAGGGCAAAGGTCATTTGGCCCTTTGAAAGTTTCATCTTGCCATAACTTGGTCAATTTTCATTCGATTTGTTTCATGTTGGGCTAAAATTGTGGGTATTGTAACATTGTGCAATTTACACGTGACCTGTAAAGGTCAAAAGTCAAAGGTCAAGGTCATTTGGTTTTTGAAATTTGCATCCAGCCGTAATCTTAATGTAATGTGAAGTACCAAAGGATAAAAGTTGTAGCTTTAAATATTTACTTTTGAAGGCAAACAGACAGATTTGCTTTGATGCAAATCTTCTTTTCTAGTTATAAATTCGATTTGTTATTAAAGTAAACAGAAGTTAGTCACCTAATATTTTTTTTCGAACTGTTTTGGATGTATAAATACGAATTGTGATCTTCTTCTCTTTATTATCCTCATGTTGATATTACTAGCAAGTGATATCCATTTAAATCCCGGCCTTTTCTCTGCTTCTCGCGATGTCTCAATTTGCTATATTTGTGTTAGGAGTCTATCTGAAGACAAAAGTGAGACATATCTGTGCCGAACTTGTACCTGATTTTGATATAAAAAGTTCATCTGAAACCGTTTGCAAACAGCTGCTTAAAAATTTACACTAAATGGGTACCATCGGTAGTACCATGACATATTTCGCCGTGACTGTGTTGCCTTTGGTGGAATCATCGCTATTTATGTATCTACTCGGCTTCAAATTATGCGTCGAAATTGAAATTTTTGGTGCGAAGTCAGGTCGAATAATACTGCATTTCCTTTTGGTGTTGTTTATCGTCCAGTGAATGGAACAGTGTGTTTAAGGAACAAATTGCACGACAACTTAGATAGTCCACATAATAGTGGTGTACACAGTATCATACTGTCCGGTGACGTAAACTCCGATTTTAATACTACTTTAGGACGCAAGGTTATTCACTTCGCCTCAACTAATTTCCTTACTTCACATGTAAATCGTCCGAGCCGTATTGCCTCCCGCTCTGCTACCTGTCTTGATCAACCTATTTCAAATATCTAATTTTATTCAGGATACTCGTGTGGTGCCTCCGCTGGCTAATTGTGCCTACTGTGTTGTTGGTGCTAGGATGCGGTTTAGTTAGCCTCCGGTAGCAGCCTGTAAACGACATATTTGGGGATATGATAAAGCCGATTTCGATAGTTTTCGCACGTATCTTTATACGCTCGATTAGATTACATGTTCTCTGGGTGACGATTTTGATTTATGTTGCGTTTCTTGGTCAAACATTTTCATGGATGCCGCTGTTCATTATATTCCTAACAAAACCACACAATTTAGACATTGGGATCTACCATGGTATAATTTCAGACTTCGCTCCCTTAAACAGAAAGTTAACAGGCAACACGAGGCCCCAAAATTGGCAATGCATACGGCTTGGTTTTTTTGTCAAACTTGGAATTTATGCCAAGAAACAACTTAAGTGCAGAGAGCGAGATGACAATGACAAATTACGGAGACATCTTAAGATTTCTCTAAGGAAAGTAAACGTTGCTCGCAAAACGTGAAATATTTTCTTAAATGTAATCATTCTTCATCGACACCTTCAAAAATTCATGGAAAGCTTCTTTCAAATGGTAAATTGTCACTTTTTACAACAATGCCATATAGATGCTAGTACTGCCATTTCATCTGGTGCTACTGATTCTCTTAACTCATGTCTTGATTCTATTACTATACTTCAGTTAGAAGTCCGTGAAACTTATCTATGCTTCGACACGCCAAAAGCCTCAGGCCCTAACTGCATCAGTGCAAAACTGAAGACTGCTCCAGCCATCTCTTCCTCACTTACCACTCTTTAACTGATTTCTCATTGCCAAACAATTTCCATCTTCTTGGAAAAACTCGGATGTAGCTCTTTTAAAAACGTAAGGACTAAACAATTTCTAGGCTAAGAGTAGACCTATCTCCCTTCTTAGCTGTGTTGAAAAAGTGTTTGAAATAATTGTCTTCAAACACATTTTCGATTTTTTTTCCGTGAAAATCTCACTACCTCTTCTAATCAATCCAGGATCACATCCGGAGATTCCACTGTAAATCAATTACTCGCACTGTATCATCAATCATGCCTTGCTTTTGCCAAGCAAAAGGAAGTTAGGGTCATTTTCTTGGATATTAGTAAGGCTTTTGATAAAGTTTGGCATCCTGCCTTACTCTATGAACTGAAAAAAACAGTATTACTGGAAATCGTCTTCCTGGTGATAGATTCAAGCAGGAGTACATGAGGGCTCAATGCTGGACCAATTGATATTTCTGATCTATATTAACGACATTGTTAAGTCAAAGATGAAAATGTTTGCTGATGATACTACCCTTCATCCTACTGTGGATATCCCCGTAACTGCTGCTGAATCACTTAATTCTGATCTATTAGGAATTGTAAAATGGTCCAAAGATTGGTTAGTTGCATTCAATGCCTCCAAGATCGAATCGATGCTTGTTCCCCGCAAAATCACACTCGTCGTCCATCCACCTATTGCATTTCAAGCTCACGCCTTGGAGGACAGAAATAAACATGAGCACCTTGGTATCACTCTACGCTCCGATTTGCGTTGGAATGACCATATCTCTGAAATTATAATCAAAGCTTATACATTTATCAACATCATTAAGAGTTTCAAATATATTCAGGACCGTTCGACGCAGAGACTATTTACTTATCTTTTATTCGACCTATCCTTGAATATACTATCCCGATGTGGAGTGGCCGTACTGAATTTGAAGCTAAAAGACTAGAAAGTGTTCAACCTGATGCCGCTAGCATTGTGACTGGCGCTATGGACAACACCAATATAGACAGAGTATATGAGGAACCTGGCTGGCAATCATTATCTCAATGGAGAGAGACAGCTAAGTTGATTCTTTTGTACAACAGAGTGAACAAGCCTGTCCCCCAAACCCTTATGTGCTGTAGTGACTTCTAACGATGTACCTTCTTTCAATACTCGTGGTACACAAAAATTGATAGTTTTGCTGCTGTACATGAATACATATCTGCTACAAACCGCTTGGAGCCTCCCAGTATTTGCTGAAAGACTCTATTTCATTATTCCAGGGTATAATTTCCACACTATATTTCCCTTTCGCGCAGGTTCACACTTTAATAATTTTCTTATTTAAAACAGGCAAGGGTCTACTTGACAACATGCCCCTCTTTCTGTCCTATCCATGTCGGCGTTTTCTTCATTCGTACCCATGTGTTTAATCTGTCCTGCACTCTTTCTCTTTCGTGCTTGCAAGAGGGATTCACATAGGGCAATGCCATTTCCCCCAATTGCGACAATACCTGTGCAAAATGTATGCGCAATTTGTTTGAATAAAACATGTTTAAACCAACATCGGTATCGATATATAGAGTTGCAGGATAGGAAAACAATGATATTCTACCTGCCTCTCAGAGGTGAATATGCATTGGAACCATAGGTTAACGTATTTGAAAGCACTTTGAATTATATCACAAGGTGCTGCTCGCAGTAGCATTTCTTTTTGTTCATTTGCGCCTGCTTTGTTATTTTATACGAACTTATAACATGGGGATCGTAAGTGAAATGCAACGTTGTGATACACCTTGCAAGAACAGCCATGACTGTGACATTTATCGTGACCGCTCATACATGCTCCGTCACATGTTGAAGAATATATTGTATATCACAGCATTGCGAAGAACGTTACTAGAAGGTGTCAAATACATTAATCTAGATATGAATAAAAGGTTCAGCTGGTTCGTTCCTTTTTGTCAGCGATCACAACAAGAGTATATTGACAGTGCCTGCGATCGTCCTACTAATCATGAACGCTAGTAATAACTCCAGAATTTATACTTGTTTTTTCAATGGCGTTGGCCATGCCACTGTCCATGTCACAAAGTCTGGGGAAAACACAACATACCAGCCTGCAAACCTAGTTTGGTGTCCTGGAGAAGTTGTGTTGTACCAATCAGTTCAGAATCTGATTTTATACTTTACCGTTCCAAATTACCTCTTTGTCTGCCTTATCGGTAACAGGAAATGCGTTTGGCGATATGACTCGGTCTTGCATCATTTCACCTGCCTTAATATTCCAATGCGATGCCGCCATATCGTGTGAACTAATACACTGACCTCACTGGACGCTCGCACACTAAACTGTCGACTGCTAATACATCTTTCTTTTCTCTGATCCCAACAAGACCTTCAGTTCGGCAATACACCGAGCAGCTTTATTGCAATTTGCCTCTTACAAAAATGGAGAATTATTTGTCGTATCACAGCCAGTCCAGCTGGAGCTCGGGGGGACAGGCTGACAATGTGCCCGCAAATCCATTATGGATGTGATGAATCGATCTCGTTGATATGCAAAGTGTCTTCTTGTTAGGATTTATCAGTGCTTAATAGATCTCAAAGTAAATGCCATGCCTGCTTAAGTCATATCTGACTACAATTATGCACAAACTTGACATTGAGATGCTTATTGACTTTACCGTCATTACACAAAATGAAGGAGACTTGCCACATTTATTTCAAATCTAGTTGCTTGCAAAATTCTGCTGCTGATGCAAAGATAAATGACACACATATTTAGTTCCGTTGTTTTGCTCTATAAGTGGTAAGCATTAAAAGTAATAGAGGTATTTCAATAATGCAAAATTCGTTCAGGATACATCTAAAAAGAAAATAGGTAAACGTCTGATGGGGAAATTGCCTGCAGAAAGCAAATTATTTCGCCAATATGCGACCAGCGCCATGTAGAATCACTAAACTGTCGTTAAAAGGATTGCAGGTACCAATACATATATGAAATATGTATTGGCCTAAAAACGAGTTGATTCCAAGGAAAAAAAACAGGGTACACAATATTTCAGGCATGAGATTTGTGTATCGTAATGGTTTTGGAATTTTAAATGTGATATAATTACAGCAAACGGTGAAAAGTTTTACCTGCACATAAGGGTGCCTGGCACTGTCAATATATGAAGCCCCGAGTTGTGTGACTCAAATTGACAACATGCCGCCCATGTTCCATCAGAGATCTGTTATAGCATGTCGTTGGTCCTATAGAATATAAATAAAAGAAGAAACCTTACGTGTTTACTGACAATGATATGATAATTACAGTAGTAATTACTTCAACCGTCGAATCTGTGTAAGTGTCAAACGTGCACTCAGGGTACTGTAATCGTGATCTGTGAGATTTTGGTCTGGGTCTGTCGAATAGAGATCAATACAGATGGCACTAGATCAGTTTATTATTGTATTCTAAACTGGTTGAATGGTTTGCACGGGTAGAGCTATTTATTGGAAGTTCGCCTAAGGATGTGCAATAATTGACTTAATCTTGACAAGTGGCATACATTGGCATCATTACATAATTATGATTTGTAGTAAAACATTACAAAAAAATCTGTCACAGCGACAACTAATAGTCAGCAATACATATCATTTACTAAGCCCAAACCTGCTATATTACAAGCATTTCTTAAAGAGTAAACAGCCTCTTGTGTCCCCGTTTACATTTCTGTTACACTTGCGAATTAAATCACATGTCTAAACTGCTCATACATGTATTTCTACGAAAAATTGATAAACATAGAACAAAAAAAAAAAAAAATAAAAAAAATAAAAAATAAAAATATACACGAAAACCGAAAACCGCAAGGAATCAGAACAATACTCTGAACTTAACCATAATCCTTTCATTAAAACCTATGTGCAACAATCGCTTCACCCATAGAAGACTTGATTCTCTGAAAGGTGCTCATTGGCCAGCTCCGGATTCATTTCAATTTCCGGACATCCGCTCGGTGACATGTATGACTAATCATGACTAGTACCATTATTCTGGCATCTGCCGTAGCTCGTGATATACTATTATGCAGGCCGCTACAACGTGCGTTGCCGTGGAGGTCAGAGACTCAAGTGCACCCGATGGACCTAGAACACATTGAGACTCAGGTTACATGCATACGTGTCAGGGAAAATGGTCCTTTTACTGTCCAAACTAGTGTGTTTGAAATAAATGTCAGTTCACTTCAGAGTAGGCGACTTGATAACCTATCAAACAGTAAGTACATTAGCTGCACCATGACAAACTTGTGTGCAGAGAAGTTCTCTTATTACTTTGTAAAAGGATGACTACACTGCTTAATAATGTAAGGGGTAATAAAGAACTAATCTCAGCTGTAAGCTACCAATAATTATACTGTTATGATCAGCAGCAGAAACATGAAAGCAGTATAAAAAATCGTGCTTTGTGACTTCAAGTCAGAGACTCAACGTGCTTTGACATCACTTTTTGGATAGCTTCCCGATCTTTTGAAGCCATATCTACCCATGCACAGCACGAAGACAGCTTACAAAATATCCATAAGCGCAAATGTCGAGCTTTGTTTGGATGATAAGGCTGGCAACCGTTTCTCACTGATTGTCTTAACAATGCTTAATTGTACATAAATAATCCACCATTTGTCAGTTGCATCAATCAGCAATCCAGCATTTTTCCACTTAAGGCAAATTAAGTTGGTATAAATAATGGAGATAAACCAGCAGGCAAGATAACCAGATTTGAAACCTTGAAATTATCCTATCTTTGGTTTAACCCTTCCCATCAGCACGTTTTCTTATTTCGTATGCAAATATAAATATGTTACATTTATATACGACGAGTTCCCGAATAAAGGCTAACATATAAAACTGTGATTTTTGTACTGATGGATATCCACAAAACTATATTCTTCTTATCTGGATTCTCAGACATCATCAACTACACCTCACCAGAAAGAAATCAATGAATCTCTTAATCATTGGGCTAACAGAGCCAACATTCCAAGAACGAGAACAGCTCTCTTTCACACAACGTACACATAGCTCTCAAGTCTTAGTAACTCTTTCAATATATTAACTAAAGTTCCACTTCCATGTCTCTTTTTTCAATCTGGGATGTTGCTAGTAAATGGTTTGCCAGAAAAGCATTGTTAGTTTTGGTATTGCTCGATTGAAAATCAGAGTTAGATTTGTATGTTGTCCTGGCAGTGACCTTGGTTGTGAATTAAATGATATATGCGGTGGCTAACCTGAAACATATATGCGGTGGCTAACCTGATGCACATGTGCGTTGTCTAACGTGATGCATATATGTGCTGGTTACCCCTAAACATGTGTGTGAATAATTACAAGAAAATACATAATTTTTCCGGCATTAGCACCACCATGACCACCGATAACACCAAATAAAGTCATCAGATCAGTGGTAGTTAGGATGGTAAACAAGGATATAGAAACCGTGATATGACACCAGAGGAACAGAAAACAGCCGAGACAATACCCAGATATAAGATGAATATTTTTCTCTGTATTTGTTTTAGGAGTTTTGGGTAGGAACAAGACATACGCGCAACGCATTTACTTCTGATATGACGGCAACCATTTTGATGTATGCAATTGGTTTGCTGTAAATCAGTAAAATTGTAAGAAAAATCATGCGGCTGCTGGGGGCCTTAAAATATTATGTGATATTTCCTTCTCTCAAAGAAACGCAGAAGTACAGCATTGGTATTCTACATGATGTAAGATGATCCACATTCATCTATCATAACAAAGTGTGGCTATAAATACAATATCAAGGTCAACTCCACACAGTTTGCTTTCAGAGTCAAATGAATCTTTAACCAATATCGTGAGTTGTATGACAACCAATTTCTGGATGATTATCTAAGAAGGTGAAAAGCCACACAATTTATAGTTGATCGGCTAGATGTAAAGGGAATGTCTTTCGTTTGATGGACAAAAGACCTGCACAACAGCATGTTATGACAGAAATGTAGATCGCTTTTAATTTTGTCATTGATGCTGAAGAGCATGCCAAATGAAAAGGCAATGGACACAGAACTTGATCAAACTGTTATGGCAATGTGTTTCTTTTGGCACATTCTGTGCTTCACACAACCGGAAGGATCTTGCAGTGCTTGATTCAAGGTTGATTATTGCTCATTTTACAAGTACATGAATTGATTAAATCAGAAATTGCGTGTTTACTTTAATACCTTTTTCTCAACTACGACCTGGTGGGACATTTTTCCCCGTGATTACTCTTCAAAAGAAAATTACTGTTCCAGGGCAAGAAAAAAAGCTAAATGAAGACACCAGCATCGATTATGAAAGACTGGATAGCACTGACCTGATGTGGGTTTTATCTGGGCCATTTTGTTGTCCGCATGAGTGGTTGTGTACAGGCAGGAATTGTGATCAAAGTATGGCGGAATCATAGCCCGTGGAGGAATTATTCCGAAGATAAATGTTCAAATTATGAATTATTGAGTAGAACAGCACAGCAAGGACGGTACCCTCGTGGATCTTGGGGTGCTGCCAGGTTGAATATGGGCACTGTGTCTGCATTCAGATTATTTGAAAACTTGCGACAATCTCTGGATGCTACAAGAATATTCCAGGCTACCTTTAAACATTAGCAGATATGTTACAGATACCACACGACGCTACTTAGCAAGCATCCAACACGGGAGACATTATTCTGTTGGTTTATCACCGTGTTTACTTTAGCTCCAACAAAGAGCTTGGACTTTTTTTTTTTAAGCAGTTGGCTGCACACATGTGTTCATACATGGACCTATCAGTTGGTGGATACACCCTGTTGAATGTCACTTTCATATTAGGCTCCTGTTCCAGGTGCGCTCACTGTCTACTAACTATAAAAGGATGACAATGCTTGATACTGTACTCGGTAGTTTGTTCATTTAATTTTGGTTATAAATGACTGGTTCACAGACGCAAACCGTGCAACTAGGAAATCTTTTAAAGTGATATAGTTAAAGCAGACATGCGGTCATTTTGGTGTGCATGTATAATGTCTGCATATTTGACTTCTCTAGGGAGTTACAAATGCCTTACTTCACGGGTTGATGGAAAACCTGTGTTTAAATGCCCTCAGTCGCTGCCATGTAAGAATAGAGATGCCCTGTTGATCGAGTGCACGGGCCATAGTGTGTTGGATTGACATTTCTCGATCAAGTAATGAAACATCAAATTTGTTTCACGAAGGAAAGGTGACGCTGAGTTCATCCGGCCGCTCTGGGGGAAATATCAGTGCAGATTTGTCTTTATACTAGGTGGCCACAGGTTACTAGCAATTACAGAGGCTTATTCCAGCCAAGACCGAGGTCGTACGAGGGCAGCACATTTTTGTCGACAAACTTCTCCTTGAGACTGTGCTCAGTCGTTTCTGAATACACCTTACTCATTCCAACACATACAGTGACAGCAACACTAAAAGCTTTTTCTTATTTACATGCTCACAGGAACTGAACTGCAACTTGTCGATATATATATATATATATATATATATATATATATATATATATATATATATATATATATACTACATTTATATCAGTTAGTCCTTTATCTTTACACCAATAACTAAATATTAACCAGGCAGTAGAAATAAAAATAACTGGATATATGAAATCAACGAGGTCAGACTCAAAATTTCTACACGTTCAAGCTATGCATGCAGAGTACTCATTATTTTTTGTTTACTCCATTCTGGTGGACAGTCATGTATTACTAGCCTGGCAGTAGATCTTTTACAGATTACGTCGTGTCTTATTTTGTTCTCTTGCTATTTGGGATGGACACTTTCGATACCTAACCGTTTAAATGCACAGGAGTAAATGCTCACAGCAGATAACCAGTGTACGTTACGAAGGTTTAAGAAACTTTTGTGTTTTTAACATATGGCAACCACAAGGTCACATTATATTCTATGGTCAAACATATATTTTATTTTGCTAAATGTGTCACGACTATTTACATGATGTTTGAATTAAATTTGTACAAATGCTACTTCTGTAACAATATATGTTACTACGATTTCATTTTCCAGTGGTTACTATAGTAATGTGGAGATTGCTGATACATTTTTCTTAGTTCTATGATGTGTTATTGACCTGTGATACATTTTCAATTTTGGGGAATTAGAGGTAACCGGAACGAGATCAACATCATAAATTCAGAATTCACAAGATGTTAACTTAATGCATTGCTTTGCAGTGAAGTCATTGCATATGATACGGTAACCAGTTCTTGAGACCCAACCACTCAGATCATTTATTCATGCAAATTCTGTGAATCATAGTTTATATCCCGCCAAGCATAGGTAGTAAGAAATCCATAAGCTGGCATATAAATAATGACATATAATTAACATTATAATTGCTGATATCTAGATAATGGCTGGACTGCCAGCAGGCAGGCTTAACCACCGTTTATAGTAGAGACAAGTTATTTTCTATTCCCTGTCTAACGAGTAGCTTTGCAGCCCACTACTTTGCCAACAAGTTTAGTTTTTTTTGTGTGTGTGTTTTTTTTTTTTAATTTAGACCGCTTAATGAGGGACGACCCAAAATTGTGACCTGGAAGGATTTCCTGTTCAATGTTTTTTTTTTCTGGAACAATTATCGATAAAAATGCTGACTTCAACAGATTAGTCACACGAAGACCATGCATGCCTCCAATGATTTTTTTAGAAGCCACTCGCTCAAAAACTACAGATAATGCAAGATCAACTGTGACTTTCCTCTTTTGTTTTTTTTTTATACAATGCAAGATTGATTGAAAATTCGGAATTAATTTGTAACTTACGCAGCTTTATTTAGATTCCTTTATCATTTAAGTTTTGTATTTGGATACAGTTTATATGCATTGGGTACATCACTAATAAATGCAACAAATTAGTGACAAACGTCCCTACCTTAGATGATGCGTCCTTGTACCATAAGAATGAATCGGCAATACAACTTATATCAACAAGAAATTATGCAGAATAAATATGAAACAATAATCGGGGAGACCAAACCAATGTAAAAGTCTAGAAGACAAAGTAAGGGCTAACATAAAATTTACGATTCAAAATGTAAGAAACATATGAGACATAAAGCCGGGAAAACGTTTTGTATATGTAGTTGGAAAAAATATTGACACACAAGTCCCCAAGGAGGCATCGGTGCAGTGGAATGGGGGCAATCTGTCTGGGCTGAAAAGGCAAGGAAACTGACACAGCGTTCGCGGATCTTCTGTCTGTGAGCGTGATTCAGGAAATGGATATTGAGGTCAACGTGGAGTGTCCACAGTTGCTGTTCGGAGAAAATTCTGGAGTTGTCACTGATAATTGAAATGTGTACAGCACCAGATTTATGTAAAAAAAAAAAAAAATCCCTGAAGACAAGTACCCGAAATATCGACACCCGTACTGTATACACCTAGCCAAAAAGCACCCTTTTCGTGAGCATTAAGCAAATGTATAAACATGTGTGTGTAGGCGTTTGTTTAATTGATTGCACAAGGGCCTCTATTACATCATTTCAGAGGATGTGGTGGTCCTAAAAAAACTTTTTCTTTTTCTTTGAAGACTGCATACATCAGTAGCCGGTGTGACCACACTGCTTGTGCAAGCAAGGCTGGATCCCCTTTGACATGCTACTGGTGACCTTGGCTGGGGAATTCGGTTCCACTGGTCTGTGAACCATTGTGCCAATTTGTGCAGGGTGGCAAACAGGTTCTTCATACCCTTCCCTGACTCGATAGCCCAACACATCCCATAAATGTTCAAAGAGGGACCAGTCAGGAGATTAGGCTGACCAGGGCAAAATTTGAATATTGAGCTGCTGAAGACACTGCCTGCTGACTTGTGCAATATGTTGCCATGCGTTGTCTTGCTGGAGGAGTAGTCCAAGATACTGCTGGAACCATTCGGCGACTGGTGGCAGGATCTCATGCATATAGGGCTGGTTGTTAGAGTCCCTTTAACCTGATTAGTTCCGATTCTCCTGTCATTGAATGTGCCCCCCCCCAACTCATCATGACGCTGCCTCCTTCATAGTGGTCCTGTTTCACCATACATCAATCCACAAATCTTTATAAAGGCATACCTATAACCTATATTATCCGGTCATGGAAATCCAGGCAAAATCGTGACTCGTCAAAAAACCACATCACACTGCTTCACTGATCTCTGGTCCACCTAGCATGTTTCTGACACCACTCTATCCATGACGTCTTGTGCGCAGGACTAGGACGGATGTGGATGGCAGGGCGATAGGATCTCAGTTTGGCCGACACCAGTCTCCTGTTGATTGTATGCCCTGATAGTGCAGTGTTGGGGGCCTGGCGATACTGCTGATGAAACATCTTCACCAAAAGAAACTTCTGGCGTCCTGCTGGTTAAAGGTCGTCCCGTCCATCAGAAAGTATTCCAGATCTAGTTTTCTTGCTGCATCCTTGTGTTTGTTGAAAACGGTCCTGCCACCTCTGCACTGCTGACATGGTGCTCCCCATTCTCCTTGCAACTTTGCACTTGGGAAAACTAGCCTGCAATATGCCAATGATCCTGCCTCGAATTCCGAGAGCTGTGAGTAACGCATATGCCCTGGTATTATGGATGCACATTTACCCCCCCCCCCCCCCCCCCCCCCCCCCCCCCCCCCCCCCCTTTTAAGGCCCATAGGTACCCCAATATTAAACATACTTTTCGCACCTTTGTGGCTGTCATCTCATTTCCTGCATATTTTGTTTTTGTGTGACCGCTGAGGTATAAATTCTTAGCTATCCTGTCCGTATTATATGACAGTCCCAGTGACACTCATATTTTCTTTACAAACTAGTATTTAAAGGAGCCAATGTTAAAGCAATTAGGGGTGCCTACTTTTTTGGCCAGGAGGGTATATATATATGACCGAGTGCAGTTTATTAAATATGGATACCAGCCATCTGACAGATGTTGTACAAACTAGACTAGCAATGCAGAATTATCAGTTTGCTTGAACATGAATGTTGCTGTGACCCGTATGAATGCATCAAGTGCAGTGGTGAGATAGTTCTAGCATGTTTCCAACAAATGTGGCTTAAGCTTGGTATACTCTAACTTAAAGGCTTGAATCATGTAAAAAAAAAACGCGGAAAAAATGCAAATGAACAATGCTTAAGGGCTGATTCATACATTTGACCACAATAAACTATAAGGTAAACACACAACTTTGCAGTAAACAAGTAAAGTTAGTATTCCAAATCCATTACTATGTAGTATACACAATACTATAAAGGCGCCGATGCATCAATGTGCAACATGCGTACGAAAGTAAGACCAAAGCTCAGCGTTAGGCCTGTCAAACTTATTGGTTTAGCCCTCTATACACTATCAAAAATGGCCTGCAAAATGTTCAATTATTGCCCCATTTTTCCTCTATACAACGATATTTAATATCAATTTTTTAAAAATGTTTCTCATGCAATCAAAGTTTCATGGTGAACATATAAGATCTGAAAGGAAGCCTAAATATATGTTATGAGTAGCATTTGACCTATAGAACATATCAGATCCCTAGACTATATTCTTCGAGTAGGATAAGACTCCAGTTCAATGGAACTTTAGCTCATAATTCAGTATTATCATAGTAGTAACCAAGGAAACGTTCCCAGCATTGATCAATAATGCAGCATACGTTAGAATGTTAAGAGCTACATATGCAGTACATGATCGGTTATACTTACGACACGTTTGAATTATATAAAGATCAATAACCAAATTGCTGCAGAAGATAGATTGCTTATAAAAAAAACTTAGAAATTTAAAAACAGTAATTTCTGTTATTTAACTTGTAATAATTTGCAATAATGTAAAGACTGGAAACAAAAGGAGAACAGTTTAGGTAAAATGATGTGTTTATTCTTCCAATTGCCAACATGGCCTTCACCTTTAATACCACATTAAAAAATATTGAATTCAAAATGTGTACCCTGCGTCCAGCTTTCCATGCATGGTCTTTTCATATCGGGTAACAACTCTTCTGGTTATTGAAGAAAAACCAAGTTGCACAAGCTCCAAACTCAATCATAATTAGATCACTATAATCAAAGGGTAGATCACAAAGCAAAATTTTCCGACAATACTCACTACTGCAATTTTGTCTTGGGGGCTTAATTCTTTTCGCCGATGACGTCCAAGCTGCACCCTATCATTACTGAATTACATTTCTTGAATTTATCACGCTGCTCATTTTGCAAAATAGATCAAGGTCACTCATATGACATGACATATTAGCATTGGACATCATCTATATATCGCATAAATCTGTGATTTCCAGCTCAATTATGAAATGTAGTTACCGTATTTTACACTTATTTTCAGCATGATTATAACTTTTGCACATTTTTGCCAAATATTGCTATATCTGTGCTATGACCCTGGTGATAGTGACCTTTGACCTCAAGATCACCAATAAGATTTTCCATAAAAGATCAGATATTGTATTAATGATATGCATGTATTACGTGTTATCATGTCATTTTCTTAAAATCTCTGTAGGTAATTATTTAGCGTTCCTGGGTAGTCCAATTTGCCTGTGAATCACATTGACTCGCCAACATTGGGCACCCTAGGCACTGATTTGGGGACGCAAGCACAATAATTACTCTATACGTCATTTATACTTCATGATAGATTAAAGTCGTATGTGTTGAAGTGATGTACTGTGCGTAATGCATAGACAGACAGCACCTCATTACAGGGAAAACTTGCTATCGTTATAACAACTTACCATTGTTGAATTGTTGACCTGCATGGGACATTATGGGCGTTTTGATGGAAGCATCACTGACAATAATAACATGCCCGATGCACATCTCTTGCAGTACAAACCCTTTTAAACCACTTAAATATAACAGAACAATCAAAACTGTAAAATATCACAATTCATAGTGTAAATGATGGTCTCCATGTTATTCATGCCCTCAAATCCCATTCCCGAGATGGATGGCGGAATTGTGTTTGCGGGAGCATATTAATTTGATATATTGATTTTCAATTCAAGATCAAATGAAGGTCATCCATATCAAAATTGGCATCCAAGACACTGACTTCTGCAAAATTGGAATCTTTAACAGGTAACAGTTTATAAAAGCATCGGGACCGTCACCCGAAACAAATGGTCCCAAATACTGATATATGTCACACAAAAGTATCTTACAAAGTGCTTCACTCAAAAGTATCTTGGAAGCATAATTAAAAAAAAACAAACAAAAAAAAAACAAAAACAAAAACAAAAAAAAAAAACAAAAAAAAACCAAAGCAAAAACAAAAAACAAAAAACCAAAAAAAAACAAAAAAAAAAAAAAACCCAAAAAAACCCCAGGCAGTTTATAAATTAGCCATATTGATTTTTGTACTTAAAATGCTGGACAGTCGGATTATTGATAAGATGCAGCTTTGTGTCATTAAAGTAAAAGCAGTGTATTTTATGAGTTACAAAACATACGTTTAGACACATGACCTAGAAATCAGGCAGGCAAAAATGGGGGTTTTATGCTTAGTCATTATTTTCACAGCCGTCTTGGATTTTTCCCAGAAGGATTCCTGGAAAAATCTGTCAATATGTATTTTTTAAATTTTGTAGGCCTTGGAGAACAATAATAGGTATGTTGTCAAAATTAACGTTCTGTGCACACCCGACCAACACAGGACCCACTGCCAGTAAATCTGAAACGGATTTTCAATGGCACCGTAGAATTTTTTCATGGGCTCTACCATGAACAGCACCTGGAATGTTTAATGATACCAAAACGTCACCACTGAAAAAGCTAAATGAACAGGCCAGTGAAACCTTTGCATATATCACTGAAACAAACAAACATACAAACAATCAGACAAACAAAAAAAAAAAAAAAAAAAACCCAAAACGGAATGTGATTGATAGGCGTAAAACATGCTGGGAAATACTTTTCCAACAGTGCCCATATACCAAAACCTACATTTTTGGATCTTAAATCATATTTGCATTTCTGCATGGTAATGTTGTGTTGACATTATACCTATGGTTAGTAGCCGGGAGTAAGCAAAATAGTTAAGTGTAGGGTGAGTTTTATTTGATAATTGAAGCAATAAATCTGTCTAACCTCAGCTTGTTAGTTGAATATTGTTTTCTCCTTTTTAATTTCTTTTCTAGGTTATGTGCGTCCACATATTGTCTGGCAAACTCAATTGTAAATCAGGTTCTAGAGTATCTGTTGGCCTTAGGTCTCGGTGGTAGACTATGATAAAGCAATTCACATGTCTTCTACTTGGAATAGGTTCACTTGCATAGAGGGAGGCATCTCCTTCATGATTTTGCTTTATTAGTATGCCTTGTGGGCAGGTATATATATATATATATAAATAAATAAATAAATATATATATGTATATATATATATATATATATATATATATATATATATATATATATATATATATATATATATATATATAAACACATAATATCCTAATATGATATTGATTACCAGTGCTCCTTTTGGTATAATGCTGTTTTATATAAGTCTTTTTGATATTTTCACTAGCAATGTCATAAAAAGTTTGCACTCTTTTCACATTTTATTCTAATGCTCTTGAACTGTGTTCCATTAGATTTACCTGGTGCAAGCATGACGTCAATCAGCAAAGTTGGCTCTATGCCATGTAGCAATAAGAAAAAAATGACTATAGAATGCTTTTTTAGCAGGTGAAATGCAATAGGCAAAAAAGCTGCTTGTAAACAGGTATCAGAACATTTTTGGCAGGCGGAAACGTCCTAACGTAGAGTTTGCACGAAAGTGCCACCGTACTTTGAAATCATGTGTTTTGGGTTTTGTAGTAAATTGTTTTGAGTTTGTGAATGTAAAGGAAATTCACACAGCTCTACCACTACCTGTGATGAAAAGTGTTTCCATGAGTCACTTAGCCGGGCATATGCATACTTATGTCATCAAAAAGACCTTGGCTATTCGGCCAGCTTAATGTCTGGAACCACATAGACCATAAAGCATATTATCAAACAATTTATGAAATATCAAATGTACTGGTTACCTCTACTCATAGTAGGCAGTGACCCTATACTATCTACTGTTGCTGTTCCAAAAGACCCCTTTTGGGTATAGGGACCAAAGCAGCCTCTTTTTCATTCAGCATGATAAAGATTCCAACTATTCCTTGACACTATCTGCCGTGCCTCAACAAAAGAAGCTCTTATTGTTTGTTAGGTGTATTCTAAACTGGATATAAGAAGAAAATTCCATCTTTCTGTAATAGGTATTCTTTGTTTTCAAAGTATTAGTAATACTCTACTTGCTCCACAGGCAGCTGCCCGTATCTAGTGAGACAAGAATGTGCTCGCTAAGCCCACAGGTAAGCAGTTGTGAAGGGAAATTAATATGCATGTCTCATATGGTAGAGTCATAGTTCTGAACGCTTATGAAGCGTCCAACCAGGTGCCCCAGTGGCTCTCACTGACCTAATTACTATTTCGGTGCTACGTTATTTTTCACCAACTTTATTCTGCCAAGCAAATAAAGAGTGAAGATTCTGCCAAGCAAATAAAGGGTGAAGTGCTGGAAAGCCGAGAAAAGATCCAACATTTCTTTTCATGTGCTAGAATTTGTGGTGTGTTCAGAGAGTTCTATCACCATATCTTAAGTCAATATCATGACCAATATTCAAAGACCCTGACATCATGATATACAGTTTCCAAAACTGGAATTTTGAAGAGGAGGGAGAGAGAAAGACAGAAACATTGTGTGTGTGTGTGTGTGTGTGTGTGTGTGTGTGTGTGTGAGAGAGAGAGAGAGAGAGAGAGAGAGAGAGAGAGAGAGAGAGAGAGAACAAAATCTGTTGACACTTATAATTTGCACAAGTGCATCCACTGACTCAAGCAACCAGGAGAAACATTCAAATAGGATAGCTCAAAACAAATAAATTCGATTACTTTCCGCCCCACAATACTGAAGGACAGGCCATTGTTGTTTTACATCAATCCATACAAGCTTAGAATTGAAACTTCACAAATAGGCCTACAACCAGAGTGCAAAGGAGGTGGAAGTGCAGTGAGAGAGAGAGAGAGAGAGAGAGAGAGAGAGAGAGAGAGAGAGAGAGAGAGAGCGAGAGAGAGAAAAAGAACTTGGATACTTGTTATTTCTATACAGGCAATAAACTTCTCTTTACCATGTGTGACTTGACTAATAATTCCAAAGGAAAGGTCAGTGTATCACATGAATGGTTCTGCTGCTCAAATGTACGGCGCCAATGTGGCTGAAAATGTTAATTTTTTTTACAGGTTTGAAAAGCATTCAGACACTGCTAAGTCAAGATAAGTGTAACCAGTTTTAAACAAATTAGACTGGTTTTTACAATGTTTTGAGTAATTTCTCTGAACCGTCTGTAATATTCAGAAAGGCATGAAGCTTCTAACAGGGTTTTGAAAGTGTGCGGAGCAGGACATCTCCTTATGGCTTGAACTATCACAGGAGCTAATCCAATTCCACCATTTGATACCATACTGTTATATAGGTTGGCAAAGTGACGCTTCTTTCGAACTTTGAGTGTATCTTGGCATCCCTTAGGCAAGAAAATTAATTTGTTTAAATGGCCCCAAAGTTCTATAAATGACCTAGTAAATACACCAAGGTAAATATACATTCTTACTTTCACAGTACACTGTCCATTAAATACTGAAATACATCTGTGTAACTTAAATTACACCTGTTAAATCACTACTGACTTTCCTGGTTTGAAGAACAAGTCTGATACTTGGTTGATTTACAGATTAAAGAGGGTTTTTACTCCTTTATTAATTTCACTGCTGATTCGCTATCCCATCAACATTGATCCTTGTGAAATTAAGCGATTACCGCTTTGTATTTGAACGCCCAGACGACGCACGCCGCACGACCCATGTGTCACGGTTCAATCCTTAACCAAAAACCCCAAAATTAACTTTCAGAATACTTCACCGTTAACATCAAGATTAAGCATGGCTGTCCCCAAGACAAGAAAAGTTAAACAAAAGTTACACAAATATGAAAAGTACCATTCCATTTCAGCTATACAATTTATCCTCTAAATTCAATTTACAAATGTGTGGGGCTTCCCAGCTATCAATCCGACTCCCTGACAGGCAGTTATGGCACGTTTCTTGATTATATGGATAGTCTCTAAAGTCCGATTTTACGGAACACGTCCATGCAACTCGCTGTCCTTTTCTCACCACACCTTTCCTTCCCAACTTACAAGCCTATATAGCGCGGCAAACGCCCACTATGTGAGTAAATCTTGGTTACCCCTTAAAACTTAGTTGTAAGTGCCATCTAATGATATATACCAAGGTTAAAGTTTATATTAAAGATAACAGTCTAAAATGAATATAACCGTTTGGTGTGACCTGATGCTCAGACAGGCAACAAAATGTTACGCATGCTGTTGTATCTTTGCCTGACTCATGTTCCCAAGTATTTATTGTCTAATATATGTATGACAAGGTGTACGTACCGTCCTATATCCTTTTGTGAGTTTCCTATAAACAAATGCTAGCTAAAAGCTTTTGTGACTAATGCCACTGCAGAAGCAAAAGTGTCAGTACTAGTAGGCGTAATAATCTTACATTTATTGTACTTGCATCCTGAATAATTCCTTTAACTGTGGTCTCATCTTGTCATTTTTTCATGCAAAATGGCGTAGTTCCATCTTCGGGTATAATCTTATGTTTCAATATATTTGTTTTCCTAGTAATTTAGACTCAGGCAAATGGCAAAATGAAAATTTAAATCTTAAGCTTGTACAGGTAATGTCTTTCTCAAATGAGATACAAACGTTTAACGAAAGTTAGTCAAGGTATAAGCTATGGAAACATTCGAGTAACTCGTCGAAGCAAAGATTCAAGGGTGGTCAGAAGGCACAGTAGTGTTTGAAGTATTTGCAGCCACAGTTACATCACAATAAAATATCGCCTGACATGATTTGGCACGCTTACAGAGTTTCTTGAAAGGTGCGAGTTAGATCTCCGTCTTTTTAATAACTCATTAATGATGTTCATATTAAAACCACGACTTGAAATTACATGGAACTGGTGACACATACTGGTATAGAATCATGTGCTCCTGATCAGCTTGAATTTTGCTTGAGCTTGGTCATGTATATGACCCTTTCTTCCATTAGCTGCATGCTGTAACTAACATTTTCCATTGGTTGATTTTATATACTCGGCCAAGTTATCATAAAACACCTTCACAGATATCGCAAATCCGAGCCTTTGTATACATCAAACTCTGCACACTTTGATCACCTATTTTGACAGGAACAAATGACATGGCAATAAAGATACTTCATGACCTGACCTAAAATTTCTCAACCTGCAGTCTACAAATGAACTCAGTGCCTGTCCTAAATTTTGGCAATTTTCAGAACACTGGTGTTGATCTTAGTGCCCTTTCTTCTTTGGTTTACAACAAGATAGATGATCCACAGCTGTAACAAAAAAAGTATTAAAAGTCCTAATTTTGGGCTTTACACAGGGTCCTTTGGCACCAATTTTTAAAAATCTATCATATGTGCTTTAATTATCTCCGTTATTTTAGCTGATATAGCGTGTTTACTGTGGAGGATTGAAACTGCACTGACGATTTATATTCATGCAATTTTGGAGCTTTTCACGCTTCTTGTAAAAAAATATTTAGAGGTTTTTAACCCAGAACAAAAAAAAAAAAAAAAAAAAAAACACAAAAAAAAGAAAAAAAAAGAAAAAAAAAGCGATTTCCGGTCTGATCTCACGCACATAAAGTGAGAGCTTCTAAGGAGCATTTTGTCAATATGACAAAATGATTTCTTTATGGTTTTACTGCAAGCTTTTACTTCTATCATTTTAAAGGACGACTGCTTTTTTACAATGGTCATCATGAATGTCGCCCTGATATGAGCGTTATGAAGTAAACCTATTCAAAATGTTTATATTTTTAATACATTATGTTTTATTACGAAATGTTAATTATTGTTTTACTTTCATATTGTTTTGTTGTGTTTTAACACAAAATATTTCTAATTCAATTCTAGATTGATTGGACAACTAATAATCATTTTATGAGCATTTGCCATAGAACAAATATAAAGACTTACTCATGTACATAGATAATACAATATTGTAATCATAGACTCAATAAATTGGTAATTCAAATCAAAATTCATCACATCTATGTATATTTCACACCTGACAAATATGGTTTTAAAAAAAGGTTTGCTGTGCATGTTTTCGCTCTTTAATCTAAAGATTTACATCGTGGCACATTCTAAACAGATCATATTGTTGGAAATTGTAACCAACCACCACAAGGTGATGGTTCTTATTTGTAAGGTTTGAACTAGACGGATTTGTCATATCACAATGTGTACATAAGTTTGATATACTGTTATGCATATAAGACAGGAGCCCTGCCCTACATTTTTTAATAAAGTGTAGCTTCACAAGTTATAGTATGGTATAAATAGCTCCAACTATGCAATGATGCAATCAATATCAATGTTTACTTGCATTACCAATACTCTTTGGTAATCTGCCTTGTGTATGCATGGACATTAAATTGATGCGTACAGTTTCTTTCCACAAAGGTATCTCATTTATTAAAAGGAATTTTGCTACATGCGTACATGAAAAATAATCCCTGTAGTATTCCATATAAATTTGACTTATAACAATGTGGAGATTACTGTCTATGTAAGATAATACATGATAGTACAAATAAATACAAATGCTCCAAAATGAATAAATAATAAAAAATGATTCTTTTCAAAATAAAAAAAAATTGCCACAGGTATTAAAATTGATAAATCTGAACCAGGTTATCAGGCCCAAAATTCAATTTATAGAGGTTACTCGAAAAATTAACAAAGAAACGTCAAGACACTATCTTTTCAAGAAACGAACCTAACTTCATTGCAGGTCTACCATTTAGTTTCAATGGATTCCTGTGAACCTTTGGGAGCTGCATGAGTCAAGATGCATCTCATAACATGGAAAAGAACACCTGGATCCACTCAAACACACACACACACACACACACACACACACACACACACACACACACACACACACACACACATATGGCTTTGTCAGTGTCAAGGTGACTAGGTCAAAGGGGAAAAACACCGTGACAATTGCTTTCTACATAACAAAGTATGGATTAGACATGGGAAAGGAGATATTTTAACCATATTAATGTTAAAAGTCTTTGATCCTGCGATACACACATTTGTGATGGAGCTATTGTGGACAAAAACATGTTTCTGATAGTTTTATGGGAAATAACTCACAGATGGTCAATGTCCTAGCATGGTACATTTCTGCTATCACCAAAGTGTCGCGTATGACCAATGATATTTCGATTGCCAGAAAACCAACTACGCTGATACATACACACACACACACACACACACACACACACACACACACACATATATATATATATATATGTATATATATACATATATATATATGCATATATATATATGTATATATGTATATTTGCAAGCCTGTTAGCCTCCTGTAGGGGTCCTTTTGTGTTAGAAATAGTGCCATCACAAAATCAAGAGTTATAGAGTGAAGTCATTGATAGTCATTGATGATGTATGGCATGCATGTTGTGTAGCCTGACCTTTAAGTCAGATAACAGCCTTGATCAAAGCTTGAGTCCTCAGGAAGTCGAAAGTGGGAAAACCCCTCACGTTGTTTCTAGACTGAGCATCGCAATTGACTACCATGTCACTGAACCTTATCATTGTGGAAGAAAGTCAATTGTGTCAAAGATCGATAGAAATAACATTAGGATAAACACATTTACCTGAGCCATTGGCATAGGTATAAAAGATGATAATGGAAGCATTCCATACAACACAACCTATAATCTATAAACTGCTCAAGTCAGAGACAATCCATCTGAGGCTCCGCTGGAAGACGTAAAAACCGGCAGAAAGAAGGAATCCTTGCCTGAAAGCAATTTCACTAAGACTGACACCTACTCGATTTATGCAAAAGCTACAAATGTTACTAAGATTGCATTCAATCACAGCAGTTTGGCACACAAATTGTATGAGCATTCGAGCAGGTGATAAAACAATGCAGGATGTATGTCCATACGGGTTCTGAGACTGTAATGCACAGGTTTATCCTTCACGAGACCATGCTTCCAATACGAACTATCTAATAACCTTTGCGTATTGTTGTAATGTTCCAGATTCATGAATGTTACAAAAACATCGCAGGCCTACTTTCATTTTTGCTGTCAGCTCAACTGATCGACAAGTCAGGAACACCAAAAAAGTGGCAGGCCCACCATATATCTTTTTATTTTCGGCACAACCGATATATTTTGGGGTTTTAAGTGGATAGTCCTATAAATTTTGGAAAAAATAAAGTTGGCAATAAAATAAAAATATTCCAAAGGTTGAGACGACCAGTTTATAACCACCAGTTGCCTTATATGGGGGACTTCCTATCTCAGGTCAGGAATAAAATTTTTTCTTCATATTAGTATTGAAAGCTGAATGTTGGTGTTTTGGTGATTCTCAAATCCCTGCCTTTTTCAGGACTGTATTTGACTTTGTTGTCATATTTTGGTTGGAATAAATGAATGTAGATAATGTTTATCTGAACTATTTGGCAATGCATATTGACGTTGTCGTTATTTTTTAATCTAATGGTGTCTTGTCGAAGTTTTTTAATACTGTCACATAAAAACGTTCTTCTATGGATCTAGTCCTCTTCACCCCCCCCCCCCAAATATAAAACATAGAATAAATATAAAAAACTATATGTTGTCTGTTTGGTTTCTTTAATTTTATATTACGCTGTTAGCAGATGTTTGACTTAGAAGACTTGCCACGACATTATAACTTCCCCAAAAAGCGTAGATTCTCTCTTTCAGTGGGCATTAAACAACTTTCATTATAACGTGCTTTATATATATATATGTATTAATTGCAATGGTGTAAAAGAAGCGCATTGTTAACTGAAGACAAGGGATGAAACATTGCTGCCGGAAGTTTAAAAAATTATTCCATGCACCACTACGTTCATTTGACGAATGTTCGTGGATGTATGCTTGATACGGTGGCCATGGCAGACCAATATATAGAATTTTACCATGTCAGTAGATATCCAACGGTCAGGGAATAATGGTTCCTCTGTCAAAACAACGTGAATTCCATACCATTCATTGACCCTTTCTCGCCCGTAGATGTTTTGATGTATATAGGAAGTATATCACATGTTATTGTTTTTAGTGCAATGGAGCGCGAATACAAAATATGTTTAATGAAAATTGTCCCCAGGATTTAGCACTCTGGCATGCCTCAGGGTTACAGCTTTCCTTGTCACGAAGGAGGCTATTGCCAAATATGCTGAAGCCATCATAATTTTCTGACTAGGAAATGATTTAATAACTAGCCAGTCGGTGATCATCACCTAGAGGATTCGTTTTAACTGCGCATCAGGGTTTGCATCTTGGGTTTGCTCATCTACTGTACTGTGTGTGTGTGTGTGTGTGTGTGTGTTTACGTGGAATTTTATGCAGGCGATTCTGTCTTGCTTATCCTCACCTGTGTATCAGTGGAACCTTAGGAACGCTGGTAGTTGATGTCGATAACATCCATGACAAAAAAAAATATCCAAAACATAACCAGCATACGGAAGGTTAACAGCAGTAGGGTCAGATGATCTCTCTGCAGTATGCCATTTCGTATTCCTATGTTGCCCAGCTATCGTGTTGATTGGATTGGCCACATTTGAACTAAGAATGCTAGCAACATGAAAGATATACCTCTGATAATTCACATTATGTATATACACTGCATGCCCTGCAGTTTTTATGGGGTTTTGCTTGTGGAAAACCGTCTTGATATGCTTTTGTCTGTGGTATTGGTACTCACTAAAACTATACAAAAGGTGATATGACATATAATTTATATGCATGCCTTTCTTCTTTCTTCAATAAATACAGAATTCTATGGAAGAGTTTAATTCAGAAAGCAGGCGCAATTTTATCTCGAAACGTGCGTAGCAACGTTAGTTAGATCTAATTTGACATGTTAATATTGCTTCCATTGGCCATTTAATTCACATATAAAAGATTCATTTTCTTGCGTAGATCTTGACATGAAAGGTATTTGTATTGCCGTATTGTAATCTGCTACGCCAGGGACGGCAAAATGGCATTTAGAAGTCTCATCATCCCCAAAGTACGTACATGATTGTAATATATATTTCATAGTATATGTAGTGGTGCTTACCAATTAATATTGCACACGATTATGAAGAGATAGACAGATCTTAAGAGACGCATAATGCATGTGTGTGTGTGTGAGAGAGAGAGAGAGAGAGAGAGAGAGAGAGAGAGAGAGAGAGAGAGAGAGAGAGAGAGAGAGAGAGAGAGAGAGAGAGAGAGAGAGAGAGGGGGGGGGAGCTTGGTACTGTTTCAAATGATCTCTTTCGGTGCCTGGTCATAGTGAATTACCACGACTTTCCATCATGAGAACTCTATTCTAGGTTCATACTGTATTCGTACATATAAAATGACACTATGACATATTTCAATTGCTCTGTTCTAAACGCAACAATGTCTACTCATGTTGAAAATGTTACCACTTGAATATTGTGTTATTGCAAAAAAAAAAAATCATTATCACAAGAAGTCCATTCTAGGGGCCAATATTATCCTTAATGGGGCGCAATTTCGAGCCTTGCAACCTTTGATACGTGCGCTGCTTGGTGACAGTGACATCGCCATCTGCTATGTATGTACAAAAAATGTATGGATGTTTATTAATATGACGTATGGTAAAGGCAGGAAGTATTGATATTGTAACATTGAGCAAACACATTTTGTTAGCATGAATGTAAGTTGGCATTGTATGCAATTCATATTGCGTCGTGGTTCTCTGGTGCAATATATGAATTCTTGCAAACGGGAGATTATATATATATATATATATATATATATATATATATATATATATATATATATATATATATATATATATATATATATATATATATATATATATTGTATTTGTGTCTTTTTGCTCAGAACCACTTCCTAGTAGTAAATATCCTATTCCGCAGTCCGAACTCTTTACTCTCCATAAGCTAACCTGTCCCTGTCTAACCTATATATATATTTATTTTATGAGTTGGTGACTCTTTCAAGATTACCGTAATCTTATTGGTTACGACGGTGCACGTGGCAAAGCTGAAAATAGTTGAATGACTTGAGATGGAGTGCCCAAGTCAGCGGAATCATAATAGTGATTTATGGGCGTGGCCAAGTCATGCCATCTGGCGATAAACTTGGAACTAGACATTACGATTCCAATGACTTGGCCACGCCCACAAATCACTATTACGATTCCGCTGACTTGGGCACTCCATCTCAAGTCATTAAACTATTTTCAGCTTTGCCACGTGCAAAAATATTAAAACTGGACGTTGTGTTTTTTTACTTTATAATGTAATTTTTAAAATAAAGCAGTATTAGATATTTGCTTCCTTTCGATGTAACTCATAAAATAAAACAATTATGGACTTTTGCTTCATTCACTGGTTAGTTTTATGGACCTGAAAGAAGAATACTGACCTCGGCCTTCGGCCTCGGTCAGTATTCTTCTTTCAGGTCCATAAAACTAACCAGTGATCTCAGCAAAAGTCCATAATTGTATAATATAGATATAATTGTGCATATTTTCTTATCGATGTATCTTTCATAGTTATACTTGTCGTAGATAAGAGATGAAGGTTCTTTTGACCCAGAGAAACTTTAATTTCTCAGTACAAATTAATAATGCTCTATTGAATAGCGCATCACGTCAGTGAGACAACACTGTTCGTATCTTTGAACGAAAAGGGAGCAGTAGTTGATTTTACAAAATCTTTTCCTATAGTATTATGTTACTGTTTGCTACATAACCAAAGCAGAGTAAAATGTCTTTTCTATTATGATCATTTGGGTCAACGCCAATATGAAAAAGCATGGCTGTACTGGGCAGTGGCAAAAAGTTACCCATTTTTAGAGAATAGTATAGTTCTATTGGTTAAAAATAGTTACAGGTAACATACTTTTCGTTTACACTGGTACTTTAAATTGCTGTACGGAAATACCTTATGTGTCATATGTGAAAGCATGTGGACCTAGAGGTTAAAACTGTTCAACATGTATGCATATGCATGCACATAACAAAAAGGTTAAGTTATTATAGTAATTTGGCAAAAGAGTTTTGGATTGGTGCACAGGCTATTTCCCTTTTACAGGCAGAAGAGCACGTTACTCGAAAAAACTTGTGTTATTAAATCAACTAGAATGTATTAGGAACATACACTCAGTGGCATACACATGGTTGACAGTTCGTCAAAATGGCAAACTCAACTTTTAATAGACCACATGCTATTGGAAGACAGCTTGTGCTGTTAGTTTAACGGAACTACATTGAGCATTGGTACAGTACATAGTGGTACATACACGGTTGGTCGGTCATCCACCCTTGCAATTAACTCACATTTTGGGCGATGAGGGTCATTTCGATCCCACACAAATATCCCAAACCAAATAATAAAGTCACACCCTTTGAAATATGGTATGCTCAAGATATATAAGTTTAACTGCAATATACGTACTGCAAAGTAATATACGCTATCTGTAACCATTATTCCCTGTGCCCTGTATCATGACCATTTGCTTTGTTTCCAAGTGTGTTTCCAAGTGTGTGCTATAGGTGTCGGCAATCCAGGATAAAACATGCTTTCAATACGACAACTGACAGCCTACATATACCTCAATAACTAGCATTCACGCCATATATTGCACCAAATTGTTCTGTGTGCCTATAACACGCATCAAAATAAGGAGAATAGATGGGATTCACTCTTACATTTGGCCAAATCTTAGACATTCGGTTAAAGGCAAATTCATGTTTCTGTTCACAGTGTGAAAAGAAAAGGACCCTAAAGGGGACACGGGTAATGAATGTACTACGAAATATATAGACAGGTGCCCATACAACTACCCCTTTCATGCAAAACGATCATTTTATTTGATTCATTTACTTTTTACCCAGCACATTAATTGTGTTTCCGTGTACGTTCAGACTGTATAATTTATAGTCATACTATACATGGTTTAATTTAAAAATACAAATGTAATAATTTCATGTAGTGTGTACGTCAGACACTTTTATAGTAAACCCCTAGATTATCGGAATCCCTTTGTTTGCTAGATTAAAACCATGATACAGTTCCATTGGTTTAGTCAATCTGCTGCGAGGCACAGAGTTAATTGGTCTACTGCCCTGACGCATGTGATATATATATATATATATATATATATATATATTGGTGTATGTTGGTCCAAACGAGGTTATGAACATCGTATCCTTTCTCTAGGTACAGGTGAAGGTATATATGAATATCATGCTATTAAGTGTAATTATGCTGAGTAAAAATAAGCAGTCAGAAACTGACCTCACTTCTGGACGTTCTCTCTTTCGTGATGAAGACGCATCTCGTGTGCGCTCTGTGTGTACAGTACGGAAAATCTTTAGCGGAAATTTGTTTGTACATGTAATATGGAGTACATCAAATCTGACGCAGTTCCATATTCATCTGGGATGTTAAGAACGCCAAGTCTAATGTGACAAACATGTTGGAGACGGGGTCATCTTGTTAAAAGCTTCCCTTGAAGATGCATTCTCCTTCTTATCATTTGTCGTTTGTAAAATGTGCCAAATAATCGGCCAGCCATAAATGCACCATGGCAGATAAGCCGTTTGAAGTGAACAGGTTTGCATGTTTGTTATGCACAGAGCTGCCTTGCTGGGTAGCCGACATAGTTTGTCTGGTTGGAGCCGACTCAGGCCACAGGATGGGCGTGCTTGGAGACATAGAGACACGTAAACATGAAAACTGATGTGTTTAGTCGAAGAATACTTTATCTAGTTGGCAGTTAGAAAGAGCAAACATCCTCTATATATATATATGTATATATATATATATATATATATATATATATATATATATATATATTCACTAGAGGAGCTTTTGCGCACTAAGTACAGCGTTCCGTACTTAGGAGTTTTAAATTGAGAAAAAAATTATTGTAAATGCGTGATAAAAGGCATTTCTTGTGGTAAATGTATAGCTCCTGGTCCATCTGCTCCGAAACTACCGTCAGACTAGTGGAGGGTCACTGGATGAGCTATCTGTTCCGCCCCATTTATGCACAACTGCCAAACCCGTGTTTCAAACTGGAGCATTCTCCAAGTTCCAAGGGTCCACATGCATGTATTTATGAAAGGAAACATAAAGATGTTTCATGTGCATACATAGATTTAGCATCTTACTTATTGATAATCTAGAGACCATCAGGCGGGATAAAAATGGTCGGGTACATAAAACAACCCCACAGAAATGATAGGTTTGATATTGTGCAAGGACCCTTTGCTTGTAACGTCATAACAGAACCTGCTGCGGCGTTACTTCTACATCTACACTGCAAATGCCACTCTTGTCTGATTAAGCAAATGGCACATGTCCCTTTGCGACAGCATTTTTAACATCAATTCCCCAAACAAACGGATATAGTTTTGCTCAAAAGGTAAAAAAATATCTTCAAAATTCAACAGAAATTATCTTCATATCTAGATAAGGTAATCAGAGGAGCTATTTAATGCTGGTGCAGAGAGTGAAACGTCAAGCTTTATCTATGAAATTAGAGCAAAACACATGCATTCGCGGCTTGTAAGAAGAGGAGATATAAAATCAATACGCCAAGAATATCATCGAAAATCAAGGAATCTCAGTTCTGTGTATCATAAATGTCATTACTGCTAGTTGCGCCGTACCTCTTATTCTCTGCATAAATAAGCTTAAAATGATTAGCTAATTTGATCGTTGTTTCGATTACTTTCAAACTGTCTATCTGTCATTCTTATGACAGCGTTACACTGACATAGACAAGAAGCAAAACTTGACTATATTCTCGTTCGGCCAAACAAGGTTGCCTCCTAGGCTGACCAGATGAATCGTTGTAGTCTTGATCAATGGCACGTTCACATCCTGCTAACAGGCAAAAAAAAATGAAAATTACCAGGAAAACAGGTACGTACAGTGTAGCTCAATGTTAAAATGACATATGATTTTCTGCCTTCAGTTTTGCATAGGATTTGGTCACGTGATGAGACACAGGAAACATCTGCATCGCCAGTGTGTTTACCAATCATTTGGGCGTACCTTATATGGCTGATCTCATACTAAAATTATATTTAACACGCGTTATTACAGCATCAGACTGACAGACAGACAAACAGACAGACAGACAGACACACACGATATATATATATATATATATATATATGCATTGGACATTACGTACAACTGTGCTCCATTTACATATGTCATACTGCTATTCCAATACACATAATCTGTGCTTACTTTTGCAGCTGGGTTATTCATACCAATTCATTTTGAACATTACCAGTTTTACCTAGTAACTTATGCCACTATATGGATATATTTCATAATTCTATGTTCTGCATCATGAAACACGGGACTGATAGTGCCGCGACGCTAATATTTATAATTTAGAAATTAAGATCATTAAAGGTTGCCTGTTACGGAGCAGTTTTTAGCTTAATGCATCCTTTGTGTGTCGTTTTGTCTGTAATGAATAGCAATCATGTATTATTGCGTTTAGACCTGTCAATGTGTATCTGGCATTATCCACTATTTTGCAGGCAGGAATAATTCAGTTTTATGTTCTGTACATACAAGCAGATGTACGTAACAGTTCGTGCATAACTAAGACGTGTCCAGTGTTTCCCACAGAATCTCTCCTTTGAGTACCATCCTTAAGACAAGTCCAAAAATGGTCACGTGAACCATTTTCTTTCTGTATGGAGATAAAAGAACACAAAAAGGCAGAACTCACGAACGAATTGATGTGATGGTCTTCAAATGCAGATGGTTTCATCAGAGTGGTCTGTCACGCTGCTGTGCATGTATTTTTGCTGCTGTACATGTATTTTTTGCGTTCAGAAGTAATATGCATTTTGGTATTCAGTTTCATAATATCTATCCATTTGGTACTGCCTTATTGGCGCAGTAAAAATAAACATTTGTTCTAGTCAGGCATTTAAGTTGGCTATCGAGAATTCTCAGTGTGGGCAAAGGAAGCAGACATATCTGGGATATGCGCAACACACACAAGGACGCGGTGCTGTGTTATGGGCACAGTAAGCATACATATTGATGGTTGTTCCCAGAAATATGTTCTCCCCCAGTGTATGGCTTCTATGACTCATCTCCTTTCCGGCAAGGTCATACCACGCAGAAAACATGAACAATTTAGCCCATATTACAGCCACTTCGGTATACATAGTATGTGTACAATATTGAAGGGATCTGTTGAATGTACAGTCGGATATCGGAAGTGACATATCCCCATATGTGGGTTTTATTAGAAGCCAGACTGTGCCGTAAGTAAACTCAGTATTAGGTATGGCAAAAGCAGGGAATGAAACTCTAATTTTACGCATGGCAAAAGCAGGGAATAAAACTGTAATTTTACGTAACTAATACAGGATAAAGTCTAGATGATACATGAAATAATGTACACCTCAAGAAAAAGATGCATCTTAGCATTATGCAAAACGGAACATGTTGACAGAACATATTTTTCAATTTGATATTTACTACAGTTTACATCCTAACCGGGCTCATGGTGACAATATTAAACAATGCACATATACTCAGATACACATACACAATCGGAGGATACATAAAGGATAGTCCATTACATTTAAGGTCCGAAATTATGGTTTCTGTACAATAACCTGTGGATCATGCTCTTATATACGAGGTTAAGGACTCTGTAAGCTTTGGTCGATTAAGTGTCATGGGAACATTCCGTTTATGACGGTCGTCTGAGGAATGAAAATATGGGTAAATTGAATCGCGTAGGGCGTCGTTTGTTAATGTCTTATAAAGATTGCAGTGCAATAGGAAATGTGTCCTGTTTTCAAGAGCTTGTTGCAAACAGAATGAACAGATACGTATACGCTGGTCACATGGCTCCTTCTGATGTCTACCCAGATCTATCCAGAGTTTATGATATACTTAGCCTTAAGCATGGTAACATTCGACGCCTATTTGAAACTACGGACACTTGCTCGATAACTTTATAGCTCGTAACAGTGTTTTGAACAGACGATAAAAGTGCATATCAAACTGTCCTGTCCTCCGAGATTCGGGAACAGAAGACTTGCTTCTGACAAAGTTTGCCGTGACCCGCTGTGTCAAAGGCTCTCTGGACATCAATCAGCAGCATACCTGTGTAATCAGTATGGACTGATTGAGTTCTTAAGTAGTCTTGGTGGATTGGAAAGTTATCAGTAAAAATATTCTTGAGGCTTGCTTGGAATTTAAAAGCATATTATTGGCATGTGAATAGGCCTCCAGTTGTATATAAAGGGCTCATTATAAAAATTTACAAAGAATACTGAAGATAGCTACCGGCCAAAAATTTCCAACATCCAATCTCGATTTTTCAAAATCAAGGTGTAACTCGTTTAAATCCAGAGGGTATAGACAACTTGACTGAAAATGTAATGGGAGCAGACAAACAACGAGCACCATCTTTTAAAACGTGTGCTAGAATTTGATCGAGACCAGTGGACGAGAGGGGCTCAAGTGTCCAAAGCTCCCTCTCGATATAGGATTCTGTCACCGGTTGAAGCACAAGGAGTCCTTAAAGATGCCTTTGTCTCTATGAAAATTCTTAAATGAGTTGAGTATATATCATGCAGACCTGTCTTAGAAAGGTGCTTCTGAACCAGATCATTTGTCACAGCAATATACAATTAATTTATACTACTTCTAAAGGAATGTTTGACTCTTTACTGCTTTTTCTCGAGTAACCAAGGGCTCTTAGCACACACCACAACGTTATAGCTCATACTTGTGATGTCGTTGTAATAATTGGATTTGGCCTGTTATATGTCTTTTTGCCCTTGGTTTCTCATGGCACAGCATTGCTTGTTAAGTGAATGAATTTTGGCAAATGTATTTGTCAGACATTTTATCATTTGCACGTTAAAATTTTAATAAGAGTGATTTGCCAGTATGCGGATATTACAACATTATCAGCACAAAGTAAGGATGAATGTACTGGCTACATTTTTAGGAGGTACATTCATATGGGGTTAAGTAGTTTTCTAGGGTGTTCATAAATACGTTTACCAAAAGCAAACTTACGGGGACACCTTTGTTTTAGACCAACGTTACTTTAAAATACGGTGTACATTCGTATTGCGCTTTACCAGAGATTTCTGCATCAGTATACATATTTTGTAGAAGTTGCAGTATTTGCATATGTACGCCTACCTACTTGTATAACAAGAGATCTCTATTTACAGTATGAACAACATGTCTAAAATAGACGAACGCAATATGTAACTTTTTGTTTCTTTTGGAATTGCTTATTTTTCAAGTTTTCTTAGCATGAATATATCATCGTACATTTGATGACCTTCAAACAAGTCCACTTTTTTATTCATGAAAGAAATTGGTTCCAAAAAGAAGTGATATTCCTTTAATGAACATATTTGCAAAATCTTCGCATCTAAAGCACTTTACAGTGATGTACCTTTGTAGTTTTCTGGTGCATCCCTTGGTGCCTTTTTGTGGATTGGGGTCATATAGCTCCTCTTCCAAATTCGGGGATACTCTCACTATTCTAAAATCGTGCTGAGTATTTTTGGTAGACTTTTATTTATTTTAGGTAAGCCAGTGTTTAGCATCGCATTTTTATACACTCCGGTCTTGGTTGCTTGTCTGCATTCAATTGGCTCAAAAGGATAGGCATTTCCTCCAAATAAAAACTTTTATTTAGGGAGTACGTGTACTTTGTATTTCGTTTAGTTATGTGTAAATCTACTGATAGACTCCCGTAACTGAGTCACCTGAAATGATGTTACAGGAGGTGGATTGTGTATACTCTTATAATAGTGCACATTCCAACAACTAAGGTGTAACATAGAATTATCAACTGTATCTCTTATCACACAATAACAGTGTGTACAGTGACAAACAAATAAAAGAACAATGTCTATTTTTTTGTCCAAAATGCTATAAATAAGTTTAGAATAGACGGCTACTACCTGTGCCTCTTCCCAGTGGTATTTAAAACATAAATTTATATATCGCTTGGAGAGCTTGTATTATAGGTACAGGTAACAGAAACAGCTATGTATAGCTTGGAGAGTTTGTATGATAAGTACAGATAGTAGGAAGTTCTGACAAAAGGCTTTTCTGAGACGTTTGTATTCAATCACAAAACCGCAGGGTGTGATCGATTTTATTTTCAATCTCACTTGCTTTACAAAGTTCATATATAAGTTGTTCTCTGTGTGTGTGTGTATATATAAATAAATATATATATATATATATATATATATATATATATATATATATATATATATATATATATATATATATATATATATATATACACACTCTTTAATGTATGCATGTATACAGCGAATAAAATACTTTCGGCTATTAAGGCCATCAGCCTGTAATGTAGGCTAGTGTTGTCAGTACTGGATAATATGCCAGCATAAATTTGACAAGATGATCACTCAGAAATGATAGTATTAGAAATCATGATAATTTTCATAATTCAAGGCTGCTGAAACATTAATGGAACATTTCTCATGGCACACAATTTGGTATTGTGGACACTCATGGTTAGACACAAGCACAGTTGTATGCGCTGACCTCTTAAATAATTATTAGCGTCATTATCATTGTCTGTCGAATTTAATTAAACGCACTGATACCTAAATTATGAGAACACCCTCAAATGATATACCAGACAGCAGTTATGAAAAGAAGGGTTGGTAAATTTTATAATGTTTACAAACATTGCCAAAAGGAAAATTAAAACATGTTTCCCTTGTACATTACCATGGACAGAGGAGAAAGGTCACTGCCGCTTTTCTTCAAAATGAACATATAATTAATATTTGGTGGGGATAAAGGTCATCTGCACGTCATTTCTCTTTTTATGCCACACCTACAGCGTTCTTTTAAAGTAATAATCAGTTGAAAGATCTTGGTTTCAGTGACATCTGCATTTATTTAGCAGGTATTTGACATCGTAAGATATCAAAGTATTAACAAGTTCCATTACATTATTATTGTTATCATTATCATCATCATAATTACTACAACTACTACTACTACTACTACTACCACTACTACTACTACTACTACTACTCAATGCTGCATATCTGAGGGTTTTTTTCTGCCAAGTGTAAAGATACCAATACTTGGAAAGCTCCCGCTAAGAGTGCTCTTTTGTCAAATATTTGTACACTGTTTTGTTTTTGGGTACTGGGTAGATTGATTTTTTTTTCACGCCACAGTATCATATCAATAGTTTGTCATTTGTTTTATTGCTCCATCCTTGTTCTTGCCTCCTTTTTTTCCCCATCAGTTCGTTTTCTTGCTTGCCAGTTGATTAACCCTTAAAAGGCCATGTTATTTAACTTAGTCTAGGGCTGGCCGAGCAAACATATTGCCTACTGGTATATTATCCTGGTAAGTTTGTCCTTAAATTTCCATTTAAAACATATTGATGAAGGGCAACATTTATTAAATTGGAAGAAACAGGCGTATTCTCCTATTACCGATCGCTGTGGATTGGGTTGACTTCTCAAACCATAACAAAGATATTGTAGTAGTTTTACAATAAAATCGACATTGAACTTCACGGACTAAGTCAGACAGAAGGTTGTCAGGGCTCATAAGTAAGGTTTACTTTACGCTGCAAATAGCATCAGCTTACAGAAAAATACATCATTTTGTTTTCAGTTATTCTGTGACAAGCTAAAAAAAAAAAAACCAAGTCACATTTCACTTGTCAAATACCACAATTGCTTTATTGAAAAATAACTTCTTTGGCGGTATTCATTTAGAAATAATTTACTTACAAAAAGAAAATTGAACAAATAGTTCAGAAAAAAACATTACCCATTTTCACTACCTTCAACCCAACAATTCGAGCGAGATTAATTATTAATTACAGCAAAAGGCAGAGATTCAAAAAGGCGAGCAATATTTCACTTTTCTGAAAACAAGGAACACCCGACAATTGAATTCTTATTTTTTAATTCCACTTTCTTTCTTTCTTTCTTTCTTTCTTTCTTTCTTTCTTTCTTTCTTTCTTTCTTTCTTTCTTTCTTTCTTTGTGTGTTCCTTCCTTCCTTTCTTATTCAAAAAAAAAGAAATTGAAGATGAAACTATTTCCTAAAATGAAGAACCCATATTATATGTCATATGCAAGGAAATTTTGTATCAAAAGGAAGAAAGTAACGACATCTGGGAACAAATGTTGGCATGTCTTTCTCACAACGAGACAAGTAAACACACAAATAAGAACAGGTTTTGTTTTGTGAACAAGAATTTCCTAATTTTCAGTGCGTGTCATCAAGATATATTTGTCAATACATTATAATAAAAACTGATGACAAGAGCAGAGTAACAATGTTTCCACAGTCACGCACATAAGCGAGGATCAACAGCCAGAACCTGGTCTTCCCGTAATTAAAAAGCGAGCAGCTAGTATCTCGGTTCAATATCAGCTGACGAAATGAAAACCAAAATCCAAGTGCTACAAAAATGTATTTATAAACACTATTTAGAAGAAAGAAATTCATGTATTTGTGAACTATGTCTGAATAGACAACTAATGGCGTCTACCATCTGGGAGCAAAGTGAAACAAGGCAGGGTGTGGCGCTGTGACTTGTCTATATTCTTTGTGTAAATACTAGCTTAATTAATGCCATAGTAGTATCAAAATTTATTATTTTCCTGCATGTAACATGATGAGATGATTGTCTAGAAATCAGCAATAGATGTGATTGTGTCAGAGACTGATGAAACTCAAAGCACCGCAGGCAAAGGAAGGGTCATGTATTTATGGAGGTAACGTGAAGACGCCTGAACACTAGTGGCAGCATATGCCCTGTGTTTGGCAAAAGCAACATCACTATATGGGCGCAGTAACTGTTACTGGAAACATATTAATATTGACAGTTGTTTAGCGCATGTTTAAACTTACAAACATGCTTGGTTCACTAATATATAGAGCCTGGTATTGTAAATATCCATTATCATGATGGCTGGGACAAGCACGGAATGTAAACTGTGGTTGCTTAATCATCTGTCAAGCCCTGTTAGATTTAGTGTCCCTTCATATATATCTGTAGTTACCGTTGGAATCGTCATGTTTAGCCTATTTATTTTCTTTTTAAAAGTCTTATTATCCTGTGAATGCGTGTCTCTTTGTCATCTCGTGTCTTGATTTCATTTATACCTTATCAGCTGAATAATGGTCTTGATGATAGGTTGGTGTTCCTAGTAGACAGTCCAGAATTAGTTCTGTTTTCATGTTATTTAAAAAAAGTACTAGACGTTCTCATTATTTGGCCTTGAAAGTTATGGTTTTTGCAAAAGGTGCTAATCTTTGTATTCACAAGTATGAGGTTAACTCCCTCTACCGCAATAGAAGTTAAGAAATCTGTAAATGTGTGCAGAATATTATGAAGGAAATCGCTATATACACACAAAAAATAATAAAATTCAAGAAAGTATCAAAAGTGGAACCGTGGCAGTGCAGCTGACTACAAAATAATTCGGCCGTTGATCCAAAATCGTATTTTTCCCGCAAGGTAGGTTGGTAGTCTGGGACAGCTGGAACGCTTTCAGTTGCTTCAAACAATCTGAAATAATGGCTATTCGCAGTATTAATTTATTACACAAAGACACGTCTCTTCCCAAAGGAATCTGTATGTCAGATTATCAATTCATTCAACCAAATTGTAGTGCCTGTAGGGTGCTGCGAAATAAAGGAAAATTGGATGCACCCTGTCTTGTCCACCTTGAACCTCTGATCGCCCGTTTGTACTTTAAAAATTAAAATCAAATTGCTACGAATTCCATAGTCTTGATTCTGGAAACGACATCAGTATCTGAAAACCTGATTGTGTGTCAATTAAATGAACATGGATCATACTGTCACATCAGAGGCTCAATCTGCCTGCGATACGGGTCGCCCTGGAACACATATCCTTATTTGGTGTCATTAGGATAAGGTTTCGTTTTACGAACTGTATTATATTTCCTCAAATTCTTAGGAGACAAAAGTTATTTTGTGAATGAAGAAATATAATTTTACTTATAACTTGCCAGGCATTACGTTTTCTAAAATGCCTCGAATAATATTCAGTGATTCAAGAGGCCGCCACAGCTTGAGGTTGCCATGAGCCATGAAATTATATGCCCCCTCTTGTCACTGGTTCAAGGCACCCCTTACGAAGATTTCGCTGAAATCATCTCCTAGTTATTGTGTTAAACACCATTTCATATTAGAAAAAGTAATGTGGATAGTACAGATTCCTGCTTTATGATGATACTATTACCAGTGTGCCAAACGTAATTTTAAAGAAACAAAATAACATATGGAGATTAATTTTTTTGCCTTAAGACTTGGCTTTTTATATGGTCCAGATGTAAAATTTTGTTTGCTTTAATGTTTTTATTTCAATAATTTCACATTTTCGTTAACAGCAAACACTTTCTGAGAAAGTAGATATGACCTATTATGATGGCACGTCCCGAGGTTTACAGCTTACCTTGGCGCTAGTTTGGTTCATGCGTCCAACCCGCGCTAACGAAAGCTGTTGATTCTACCTTATTCTTACCGGGAAAGGGTTAACAAATAGACTGGTGACCATAACACCACTGATATGTTGCCTTCAATCGAAGAATCATGTTTTCTCACATGGAGATCATGTAGGTATGGTAGGTGTGTTTTGCAGTGAAAGAATCTCCGCCTTTAATTTACATTGGCTCAAGGCACTACTCTGATCCAGGTATTCCGATCTTTCCGCAGTAATTAATAGTTGAATATCTACCAGTCACAAAAAAATAATATAACAGTGGTTTGTATCCTACTTCGTTTAAACTTTAATCTTTTTTCTGATTTTTTATCCGTAGCACTCACACAGTTGACGATGTATCAACCTTTCGTATATTTACAAGCGCCAAACGTCTCACGCATTTAAAATTGAATTGAACGCTACAAGACCTCGTTTGTGTGTGTGTGTGTGTGTGTGTGTGTGTGCGTGTGTTGCCTGTCCGTTAAAAGAAAACAAAACAGTAAACGTACAGTTATCCAATTGCAATGTGGCTTAATGCAGCAACTCCTTATTATAAAACATTGTTAAATCCACTGACGCCACGGTGCAATACGGTTAAAAGCATCGGCATCCTGTTTCCAGGAGCATAAATAAAATAACTGCCAATTGCAACGTGACTGTTTGACAGGTGACACAGGAAACCGAAGTTATTACCTAACTGGCATTTGTATTTCTGTAAATACTGGGCATATATATATATATATATATATATATATATATATATATATATATATATATATATATATATATATATATATATATATATATATATATATATATATATATATATTTTCCTTATCATAGTGTTTTGTGGACATATAGATTATCCCTTTCTATTGATTTTTCTGTTTTTGTGTTGTGATCAGCCCTGTGACCTTACTAAATCTGTAAAAGCAATTCCACTTTGATCAAATCTACTTCCGGTGACAGTGGCCCACAGCGGATGTTGATGGTGTTCAAACAGCATGTTCAGCGGAAGTTTGCACCGTCTACGCTGGCCAGGCGGCACCCCTAAAGTATTCTATGTTTGTACCGAAATTGAAAGCAATCAGAGGCTTCAATGTAATGAGGTGTCCTGGCGACGGTGACATGCAGACGCAAGACATGGCTCCGCATTTGTGTTAGTCGTTGTGCAATGCAGTAGATCAATGTCCAACGTATTAAATTTCTAAATGTCTGATTAAGGGACAGGTCCCGTTCTCTGTTGATGCCGTAAAAGACGATCATTTTATTCAATCATGGATTACAAATCCTGTGGGTAACATTTGAAGCTTGGCACATATTGATCTTTCTTTGTCATTCAGGAAATTGGGTCAGAGGTCTCTTTTAGAACTATAAATGGCTTTTCAAACAATGTTTACTTGGTTTTCAGGATTTGAACCATAAAAATATACTGTTATGAAAGTAAATGAAGGCAGCACACTGATCACAGGGACACTTATTTATCCTTTTGATGCTGCCGCAATGGCATCTTTTGCTTTCTTTGAAACTGTTGAGCACCATCCGGCCCACCATTCACACCGCGGTAACCAATTTATCGGAGGGAAAGTTTCCAGATTGTAGAGTGACAGAGCGAATTGAAGCACATAAATATCATTAGACTGCCTTAATGCGTCTACAAAGCTGGTCGTCTCAACGTCATCTGGTAATAATCTCAAACATTTCTGCAACTTTTGTTCCTGTCCTTATTTCTTTTCCTTGTGGCTTTCAGGTTTACCCTACCTGTGCAACTGCTCTGCAGATTTTGATGAGAAACATACTTAAAATTCCACCCATGACGTGGGCACACTACAAGAAGTAGCGAAGGTTTGTATGCCCAGAATATCTTACTTTTCAATCAATGTCAGGTGATGTATGTTTCTCCAGATCCCAGGAATGAACATGAAAATTTGGGATAAGTTGACGCTTAATGATCCATTCGCTGGACACAAAGTGTATTTCTTTGTCAAGAACGCATAAATTGAAGCACTTTTGAGCAGACCACCACACGAAGGGAAGAGAAATTGTAAAGGGACAAACAAGAGCTCGCCTTTACGATTCTTCCAATAAGTGCTAAAAATAGCGAAAACAGTCGATCAATATGCTTTAAGAGGTTTTAAAGAGAAGCTGCATTGACTTTGACGAACAGCAGTTAAACAGAAACGTGTGGGTTTGATGAGGAGACAGCTCTGTAAACGAGATTACGCATGTGTTTGAACAGGCACACCATGTTAAGGGGAGGTTGTGCATTAAGATATATACAAAAGTAAAGTGAAAACAGGAACCCACAAGAGATCTTAATAGCAGCAAACGGGTGCCCATCATGATGTAATTTACGCCACACTTCCGGATATCAAATGCCAGCTCCGAGTAAGCTGAGACATTGCACAAAAAGGACAACAGAACCCAGTGTGGTCTCCACTAGATGTGTGAAAGAGCTGCTCAAACTGAGGCCAGATGTGTCACTGGTTAAATGCTGCTTTCATGTTAATGGAAAAACACTTCGTAGGGTGTACGATTAGAATGCGATATTTGTTTGAGGTTGAATCATGAATTGTTTTAAAATTAAAATATTTAAAGATATTTACATGGAATTACATTCCAAATTGTATCCTTTATCGTATTTATAAATATGTATTCATGAGATGTGGTTTTAGGTCAATGCACGTTGAATAATTCTCCAGTGCTACAGGCTGTCGGTGAGAGCACGGTGAATCTGATTAAAGCGATCTCCGTTGTCGCCGAATATTTTTTCAACAGATTTCATCAACATGATGGCTTTATGTAACTAAGACCACAAGAGACTCGAATGAAAACGTATGTCACAAAAAATATTATTGCGAAATATGAGGTGCTCTAAACAATTGAATAATATCTAAACGTTTGGAAATATCTAAAGTTCAGTTTTGTGGTCAAACCTGCAAGAAGTAATTTCAAGACTAGATTCGATTAGTTTTGATTTGATATTATTTCGAGTAAAATAGTCTTCTTCACTTTGGAAAATATTGTACATGCACACACACACACACACACACACACACACACATGTATTTATGTATACATATATATATATACATATACATATATATATATATATATATATATATATATATATATATATATATATATATATATATATATATATATATATATCAACAAATTATCGAAAACAGATTTATCAAAAACAGATTTCACGCTCCCGTAACTATATATGAATACAAACACTTTGGCATGCTATCTTAATATGTAGATGCAGTCTTCAAACCTTTCACTAACTACATTTTGTGCGAATAAATATGGAATGTCGATTAATTCCATTAAACCATGTGGAGACTGAGTTGACCGCTTTCTAAATGAAAAACACAACGGAAATTGTGCATAATTTGTTGAGTAATAGTGTTGATCAATCACGTGTATCAATACGATACCTCATGACCAAAACCAGAAACTCCTTGCGATGTATGAGTGGTGGTTCTCTATCTCTTGAGACGTAACCAACAAAATAACGACACTTCTAATATTCATTAAAACATCTGCGCTAACTTCTCCTGTTGAGGTTGCATAACTATCATTATCTACATTGTAACCTCTGCATTTAAAGAATGAATGATGTTACTGTAGTTTTTTTTTGCCTGATCAATAGAGCACATTCAATCATAATTACAAATTTTTGTTTTGTATGCAATAAAAAATACCCAATTTTGTGCATCTCGCATTGCGATTTGCCCATAAATCACACGTGCCACAGAAACTATGACGTCAGCCTGGTATCAGACATGCATGCTTTTTACCATGGGCCCAGGGCACTCAAAGGGGTCTAGATAAATCTGAATCTCGACAAACTAGAAAACATACACGTCATAGACGTGCCTGCAGTGGATGTAACGTATATAGTTCTACGAGTCCTAGAAGAAGGGCCAAGAGAAAATATGAGACAGGCATTGATATCATGGCCACGAGGCACCAAGTAGTGGCCTCAAAATAGCCGCAGTCTCAAGTTAGCGAATCATGCGATTCTTCAACAGAAGGTAGAAGATAACCAGCAAGGTATCCACATGAAGCTTTGACTTAATATCTCGTGGCGAGGAGTTACTTTGACTTTCTTTCACCCCATATCCTTTCCAGGAATGGTTGACATTGCAATTGTCACTGCTTTAGTCCACGACAAATTGCATCAAGGTTTAATAATTTCATTTTGTAGTACGTGCGCTGGTTTGACGAGCTAGACCAGTAGGGGGGCCTAATCGATGCAAATATCTGTACACATCAAATGACAGGCAGCGTTGAAATAAAATGAAAGCGGGAAACAGAAAAGGAAACCAGAGTATTATTATGGTGCTTGCAGGATAGTAATCATGTGATCACATGGAAGGACTGTAGGTCTCGCTACCCATCTGCCAGAGATTCGATGTTATCCCGTTGCGGCTCTTGCCCTTTCCCGTTACAAAAACCAAATATTCCTATCTGAATGTGACGAAATTACCCAATTATAATCGCATATGGACACTCAACAGGTAGGGGTTACTTACAATTTAGACTGCAATATACCTCCGGAGTCATGCAATCCAGATATTTTTTACGTCTTTGAAATTTAGTTACCAAGAAGAAATTATTTTCAGTAAGTCATGAAGTATATTTAAGAAGTCTATTTTAAATAAGTAGTTCAAACACATGATGTTTATGTCATGGTCACTTTTAAATATTGTGCTCACTTTGAAAGCCTCGGATATCTTTACGCAGTCGCTCAGTGCGTGTGAAAATCCTGGAAAAAATAAACCTCCCGAAAAATTGTGCCCCGACAGATTCTAAGCAAAGATTTTACTTGGTTCAGGTGTTTTAGGGAATTATCTTTTTATTATGTGAACACCCTTTTGCAAGATCATATCAATTTGACATACCTTATTTTATAATAAAATGCCACACAATAGCATCTTTTTATTATCTACCGCGATGATTTCATATGTATTGCATACTAAGGCGTTAAAGTACGTTGAATAACTTAATGACACATTTTTACAATTTACGATCGGAACATGACCAAGATTTATAGATAAGAGAACGATGTTTGTACAATTTAAAATATTCTTTATAAATGAAATGATAACATTTTTTCGGTGTGGGTCAGGCTTTAAACTAAAAGCCACGATAAGGCAACATACAGAAACCACCTACCACTAAAAGAAGCCTCTGATACATCGCAATTGATGCTCAAACGAGTGAAATGGACAATACATTTCTATGCGAGTGATACGACCAAACTCAACTTAATTTGCACATTTGTAACATATCCAACACATTATCTAGACGAAACAGAACTCACAAAATTGATTTTCTTCCTTTCAACTCAAGTAGATCTGTAAATTTGAAAAGAAAATTCCGAATTTCGACGGTAATTTTGCCTTTTTTGTCGTTTATTATCCGCTTCGGAAATATAAGCCTTTTGCTTCATATTATGGTCTTGAGGAAAATATACGCTGGGTTAAATGTGGATAAATTGAATAAAATCATAGTTAATTCCCACGAACCCGTCCAAAAAGTGCAGAATCTTCTAGTTGCCGCCAAATGCGAGTTGATCACAAACACTGAGGTTTTCCTGGACTGACACTACCAGTCAATTCTCTATCCTAGTTTATTGTGACAATTGATTCCAGTTCAAATCTTAAAATTATTATGGTTGGTATATGGTTGAATGGAATCTAGAAGCAAGGTTACGTGTACATACCCATTCTGGGAATTTGAATGTTTGTTCAGAGATAATTGTCCAGAATCTTTTAAAATAAAGAATACGCTTGTTAATTGGTTCGATTTAACTTGAACCCATTATCTTTTCATCCCCGTTCGACCATATACTACACCTGTATTTTCATGTCTATAGCAGAGTATCCCCACTTTGCTCCCAGCCTTGTCGATATGTTTATATAACATTAGTAGTGAATACGTCCGTGACCAATGAAAGTTTCCCATTAACTTTACTCGAAGACATGTGTTTAATACAAATGAACTAATAAATGACCAGATTTAAATTACCCAGTGCTGCAACTCCACGAACTCCCTTTTTATAACTAATACTTTGCATCATACACCCACTTCAATCTTTTTCGCATAGGCCTATCTAAATTTTATTGGTATACTATGGGGAACAACAATGGAAAAGTGATTTATTGTTTAAAACAAACTTTTTTTTGAAAATTAAATCATGTTGGTAACCTGCCCATGAATGCATTTGAGATCTAGTTGTCTTGTATACAAGCAAAATGATGTTATTTTTATTCATATATAGAGCAGCTGTTTTTATTAACTGTAATAGATTTTTCATGTAGAGATTTCTGCAAAGCTATCCGCTCTATTGTAAATGAATAGAAACATGTTTGGGATCTACACCGTAGTTGTCTTGTAAACAGGTCAAATGATGTTATATTTCATATATAGAGCAGCTGTTTTTATTAACTGCAAAGAGGTTTTTTATGTACAGATTTTTTAAAGCTATCCGCTCTAATATATATATATATATATATATATATATATATATATATATATATATATATATATATATATATATATATATATATACATATATATATATATATATATATATATATATATATATATATATATATATATATATGTGCTGGAATCTCCCCAGTAAGACCACCTAAATGTGGTATTAATATAGGGGAGTGGTCTTCAGAGGGGATAGAATTTAGAATAAAATAAACAAACTCGGAATTGTGTACTTGTGTTGGCGTTCACTATAGACTGGAGAACCCGGGATCTCCAGGAGGCTTGCGCAAAAGTGGGTTATTTTTGATAATATGCGATTATATCTATATGTATTATGAATATGGACACTAAAACTTCCATATTTATATAGTTAAAATAGTGACAGGTTGGGTTATGGAGTGTACATGTGAAGAGTTCGGTTTTTGGATTAATGTAACGACTACCAGCAAGTGATTCTGGACGAAAAGACACAAATAAAATTATATACGAATTATAGACCTGCTCTTTTCAATGACGATATTCGTTTTTATTATTACTTTATTTGTTATGTTGCTCTTTCTGTAATAGCCTCTTCTTTGTCCTATTACACTTTTACCTTTAAGCCAGCTTCTGGTACATTTTTGAATACCGAGATCGTGCAACAGGTTGACCAGCATGTGGCAGAAAAAAATAGCATCTAGACTGAAATTTTGCCCCTTGTCCTGGTGATTGAATGACGGAGATGCTTTCCCTCACTCAACGCTTTAGCTAAGAAATTTAAGGAAATGCCTGCAACGAGCGAGTGTGTTTCTCGGCGTGTAGAAAAATATAAAATATAAAAAAGAAGCATAGCTGGCAGAAACCAAAAACAGAAGTGCTCATTTTTTTGTTTTATCACTTAAACCATAAACTCTTATATTTAGTAAGATTTTATAAACATCTACGAACTGACAACTTGTTGAGTTCATGAATAAACAGAATATATATCTGACAAGGCTCACACAAGATTTGCGTGTGTCTGTGTGTTTGCGTGTGTTTATGCTTTCAAATAAAAGCAAATTATTGTAAAGTTGCTGTTTTGTTATTCGTGGTGAGAGCTTTTCAAACCAGAACTTTCACACCATGCCGCCCATCTTCGTTCACTAGACTTTAAACCAGCGCGTAACATCGTCTTAAAACTTTTATTGTAAGCTTTCAATCCTAGAGATTTCTGGACATTGGTATTTAAGTGGTGAGCGCGGACGTTCAGGTAGAACTTTACACAGATCCGGATCCCCAGATTTAAAAAAAGGGCTGTACACCTTATCGAGTAAATCTGTGCTCTCTTTTCACTTGAAATATAGATATATTCAACTTACTACACAACAGATTTAAAAGGAACTTGCCATGAAACATGATGATATAGGAACATATCTGGAGCCCTAATATTAATTTTCTAGATTAAAAACTTTGAAAACAGAGCTACATGTAGACCCGAAAACACTGTCCTTGCTCGAAGTTTTCAAATTGTGAAAAAAACATAATATATCGTTAAATGAACTTTACAAAGTTCTAAATGAAACCGCGTATCTCCTGCTATCCAAGAAAAAACTAGGAATAAGAGATTTAGAATACTTTTAAATGAATAACTTTGTTTGGCTGAAGAAACACAAACTAGCAGAGTCCTATACTTTACATGGTAAACAAAGACAAAGAGCCACAGTAACTTTATGCTTGAGGACGCTATCTCCGGACCATGTTGCTTGAGAACAAAGAAAATACATCACTGGCGCCCTGTGACTAATGTAGATATACGTAAATTATTTGAAGGATTCAAGATCACTTGTAGAAATACTTGTATGAAATTATGAAACTGAATAAAGGAATTAGATAATTTTAGAAATAAGAAACTGACAATAGTGTCTTGAAGTTTGTCTTTGTATGGCACCATGATGCCATGTGGCTAGATAACAGACACCACAGAAGAGTTCATCCACAGCATTAGTTCCCCCGTTTTAAAATAAAGCTACATAAAAGTACTGTGAGTTCCCAGGCTTAGGAATACGCATTTTGCTAGGAACAAGCTAGATCATATCGAGGGACAAAAACATAAGGAAGGATTAGCCTTTCGGGAAAACGTGCCTCACTAGGATAGGTTGCACAATGACATCCACATTGTTTGCACGGGTTACAAAAAAAAAGTTTTAATCTTTTCAGACATATGAAGTGAACATTGCTTTCCTTGAGAAATTTGGTTGGACATGTATGTTCAACGCTGAATTGATGCCTCCACTTTCCTTAAAGTAGGTTATTGGTATGGTTCTGGCAAATCAACTTGTTTTGAACAGACATATCGTATGGTGACACCACTGTAGGTTGATTTTTTAGTTGAAAGAAAAATTAAAGGATCAATATTTTCGGCGAAAGTGGCGTAATATTAAGTGCTATTATATTGGTAAAACGTATGGAATATTTCCCCAATAAATCTTATTTTTTTAGTTTAATAACAATGTTAGGAACTGTTATTCGTGTACTTTGATGTGAAACCTACGTCGTAAGAAGCCATATTGTTCAAGCCAGCAGCAATCAAGCCGTATGTATTTGTATGCTCCCACTTACGTGTATAAGAGACAGCCACGATGAAAACACAGCACGAAAATCAATTGACCTCCATATATGCCCCTTGACACAATCTAGCTTTATTCCATGACTACATTAGCTTTCATGCAGTGTTTCATTCACATCTATTCCAATTTTGAATAGGGAAGGAGGCACTTTGAAGAAAGATACGTCTAGACCCCGACCCTATGGCAGGTCAATAGCATAGGTCAATACGGTATCCAGACCAACCTCGCGCATACAGAGGCAAGTCAATCGGCCCGTTCTAATCCCATCTCCCGCAAACCCTTCAGCCTGAAATAAGCATGACACAGGATATCTCTTTTCTGTGTCCTTAGCTGATAGCAGCTAAAACTGACTTAAGATATCTTTATCATATTGGATTTTAATCATATCTGGCACAATTCAGTTATGCCACAAAGCCAAATGGACAAACATTGCTTAATTGGTTATGTTTATAGTAAATAGCGTTATTCCCCTGGGGCAATTTGAGAAAATGACCCTTGAAGCATGATAAGGACACGACACCAAACAAGCTGCCTACTGTAAACAGAAATAAGAGATAATACAGGACCCGCGGAATAAAAGAACGCCTATTTATCTGTGAGTTGAAAGTTCCAGCATTTCGCTGTAATTTGCGCATTACGGACCAAACCACTTTCTAGCCTTCACAAACTAATTTACATTAAAGTCGGGTTTAAAATGTTTTAAGCCAATCTTATGGTGGCACCCGTCACTTTGATTTTGCGAAATTGTGCTCGTTTCATAGAACATGGAATCCCACTCCATGAGGAGCCCCGATAATAGAGAGAAAGCAAGATGTCGAGGTAATTGTACAGGCGTATCGGCGTTGTTCCCTCGAGGACTGTTTGCACTGCGACGAGCTGGATGTCACAATATTTCTTGCTTAATGTAGGATGTTGATCTCTTCTTTGTAATTTACACGGCACTACGTCGATACACAGTGCATTGCAGTCACACAGACCGATGGGGAGCCTAATGGAAAGGACGCCTGTGTATAGAGGGAATGACCGCTAACTGCATGTATCACTACAGCCTCATCTGTTTACCGAATACATGTTGTGAAATCCAGCAGTAGCAGAAGTGGGGGCGCTCATCAAGAATTCTGCTGGCATTCATGAGCTGCGCTGTCAGCAGTGGAACCGACTTCTCCATCACGGTATTCTATATTCTCCAACGCATCGTCAGCAGCACGCCCAAGCAAGTGTCTACTGCCGACCGCAATTATGTGCGTACTCTGCTGCCACGAAGGGGAGGACTCACCGACCTCGTATTCAGTCATGGAGGCACAGAGGAACAAAACCACTGGCTTCATCTAGAGCTTTTGTAAATGATCTGTGCGCTGCAAAGGACACATTCCAGCAGCGGCTGATGCTGAATGGATTCATTAGCGTTCCAGTCTGTGCCAAATCGCTTCAGATGAGAGTGTACCATACGAACACCACCGACAACTAAAAGAATTAAATCACTCAAAGTAATAATGATATGTAACAGCGGGACACTGTGGACAGCGCGCAGAGTTTATTATGACGTACAGACATGCATGTTTGTATCCAACAGTCACGTGGGTCTGTGGGAATGCCAGCAAATGTGATCCGCTGCCGTACAAATTGCCGTATCGAACATCTCTCCGTGAATGCTACTTTTGATATGCAGCAGGAACAGGGAGACGTCTGTTGGCATTATATTCCTGCATTTTTTTGGCCCCGGGAAGCTACACATATAAGCTCGGGATGAAACTTGACAGAAACATACCGTCGTGTTGCCCCTAGTGGGAAGGGGGCGTCTACTAGCGGCCTTTACTGTGTGTCGGGACAACAAACCCCAAGCATGTGCACATACCTTTGACCACTGATGTATCCGTGTCCACCTAGGATCTTTTATGCACGCACGGCAAGAGTAAGTTTCAGCAAAGGATAATCATATTTATGCCTCTTAGCAGAGTGCTAATTTGACGGAAAATAAGAAAACCATCGATATTGCTGCATGTTTTATTTCTTGTTGACGCGGATACTTGAATACACTACCACGAGGCACGGGTTCCTGTGGTACACTCCGGATAATAAGTATGTAGCAGTTTTGCATGTTATGAAGACACGGAATTAAGAGATCTATAAATGTTCCTGCCAGCATTTGGCTTAGCCTGGAGGAGTTACCATCATGCAGCGTTCTGGCATTCTTTTACCGCTTGTGGTCACAATAGGCGTGCTTTCAAGGGCTCGCTCTCAGAAAGCTTTGGAGTACACAATAGAAGAGGAGAAACCCGGAGGTACACTTGTGGGCAACATACCTGTGGATGCAGAACTGGATGGCAGGTATGATGCAGCCACATTAAGTAGGCTTACTTATACTTTTCTTCGACGAGGCAGCAGGCGGAGAAACCTGTTTGCGTTGTCCGAAGAAACAGGAATTTTAAGAACTGCCTCTAGAATTGATAGGGATAAGATTTGTCCAAATATGGAAACGTGTGTGGTTCCTTTAGACATAGCTATCCAACCAGTAGATTATTTTCAAATAATCAAGGTTAAAGTGTACATTACAGATATCAATGACAACTGGCCAAAATTTCCTAAGAAACAGATGCCGTTGGATATACTTGAGTCCACAATGCCCGGAGCTAAGTACCTGCTCCCGGCTGCTACTGATCCTGACGTGGGTCTGCATACCATACAAGGATACCAGCTTTTATCTGACACAGGTGCTTTTGAGCTTCGAACGCCCGGTCCGGATGCCAGGAATTTACATTTGGTTGTACGAGAAAAACTTGACAGGGAAAAAGTACCAAAATATCAATTGGAAATATTGTCTTATGACGGAGGTAGACCTCAAAAATCGGGAACCTTAGTGGTTGATATAGGTATCCTTGACACCAATGATAATAATCCCAGGTTCCTGAATTCTACTTATTCCACAAGTGTGGCAGAGAGTGCTCCCATTGATACAACCATTTTACAAGTAAAGGCAGTTGATGCAGATATAGGATTGAATGGTCAATTGTTCTACACATTTGAGAAAAATACTGCAGAAAAGTATGACAAAATATTTGGAATCAGTAATATGACGGGAGATATTTACGTTAAAGGTCTTCTGGACCGAGAAGACCAGTCAAGCTACGACTTAATGGTTGAGGCTCGTGATAGGGGCGCAGACCCCGTGCCAGACGTTGCCAAGGTAACTATAATTATCACAGATGTGAATGATCACCCACCAAACATCACGGTTAATGCGTTAAAATCGACAGGTTTGACAGAAATTTCAGAAAATGCTGATCCCGGTTCTTTTGTTGCCCATATATCAATAGAGGATCCAGACAAAGGCAGGAATGGTGAGGTAAAATGTAAGCTACAGGATGATCATTTTCAACTCCGTCAGTTATATGCCACGGAATTTAAAATGGTTACTAAGACAAAATTTGACCGAGAGAAGAAAGCTCAATATAATGTTGTAATTAGGTGCCACGATCTCGGTAACCCGCCAAAGAAAGCAACAAGGCGAATAAAGGTAACGGTGTCAGACGAGAATGACCATGTTCCCGTTTTCTCAAAGGAGCTTTACACAGCTAGCATCAAGGAGAACAACAAAGACGGTGCTTATGTACTGCAGGTCAATACAACTGATCAAGACATAGGTCTGAACCAGGCTGTACGATACAAAATCAAAGAAACGGAAGGGTTCTCACTTAAAATAGACCCCCATACCGGTGTAGTTACTGCAAGTAGACCTTTTGACTATGAGGTTATGAAGGAAGTACAGGCTATAATCATAGCATCAGACAGAGGGTACCCGAGTCTCAGCACCACCTCTTCCCTGGTCCTTACAATCCTTGACGATAATGATGAACCTCCAATATTTAGTCAGACTGAATATGAATTTGGTATTTTTGAAAACCAACCTTCCCATTCTGAGGTTGGACATGTTGTGGCCTCAGATTTTGATAGTCCACCTCACAACAAATTTTCCTTTTCATTTATTCACCAGTACAATCCCAAATCTGCTTCCACCTTTTCTATACACCCAGAGACTGGACTGATAACTACCAGACGGCCTCTGGACAGAGAACTTCAGGCGGTATACCATCTAATGGTGGCCGCAACTGACAACGAAGTTCCCTCGCTAAGTACTAATGCCACAGTAACTATATTTGTGGCGGATCACAATGATAACAGCCCCATCATTGACTTCCCTAGTTCATATAATAATACCGTTTACATATCTAGTCTGGCACCAAAAGGTTACCGAGTAGGGAAGGTGGAAGCTACCGACAAAGATCTTGGTGAAAATGCTGAATTGACGTTCAAAATTATGGGCAATGATGACATGTTTAAAATAGATTCTGGCAGTGGAATTATCACTGTCAACACAGAGCTCAGAGACTTTGATCAGCAGATGTTTCAGTTGGTCATAAAAGTAGAGGACCAAGGGTCCTCACAAAAGACTGCCGTATCTGGCCTAAATGTGGTGGTGAACAGGTCTGTGGCGATCAATGCAACAGGAGTCCTCAAAGTCTCTGGCTACAACCTTACCATCGTCGTTTCTCTTGCCGGAGCTTTAGGCTTCGTTATGCTGGTGCTCATATGTGCTATAATATTCTTACGAAAACAGTCACGTGACCGTCACATGGAACGTGTAAATTATACGGACGACAATATACTCAATGTAACTTTGGAAAAGTTAGAAAACCGAGGCCAATACTGGAGCCTTCCCAGCCAGGAAGACGATACTCTTGAGAAGGACAAGCGGCTGCATGAGGGAACGGACAGTGACGCAGATCCCAGTGCTGGCTTCTGCCAAAGCCCATACAATGTGTCCCTCCATGTGCATCCCCCTGGCCTGGCCGACCACCAACAAGTAAGTGAAATTTGAGCTCATCCTGTCTTAATTACAACCATCCCAGCAAATACGCTATGCTCAACACCTTATGCACTTGCGCAAAAACATATGGATCGTGTGTCAGACAAATCACCTAGCTTAATTTGAAATTGCCACGCAACAGTTAGGAATGTATTTATTTCAGAAATGGCATGAGACACGGTCATATAATAATTGGACACAAGACACTCCGCTTCATTGTTTGTTCCCATTTACGAAACAGATTCAGCACAATGGTTTTGTCATAGAACAAATTCATTGTCTGCCAAAAATGCACAGGTATGCCATCCATTCTGCTAAGTAACTATTTTGTTTGGGCAAACATACACAACCGAAAGCAGAAACTGTGGGGTTTGGTATTTCTTGCGGCGTAAGCGTCCCTTGACAAAGGTACTCAGGCTTGGCATGCGTACTGTAGATAAACTATGCAGAAAAAGTGTCCTTTTTAATATTCTTTCAATGTTTCATTAAGTTAAATGTCCAAGTTTCAGCATTGTATGCAGGATACCATCACCCTGCCCCCTCTTCTAAACACTGCGAGGATCAAAATATATACATAACTAGGAAGAATGTTAAGGTTCGAAACGTTTGTACGCAGTTGAAGGGTATTTTGACACTATTATGACAACACACATATGCCTTATATGGTTTGTCCAAACCAGGGTAATTGGACTGTATGTGAGCAGCGTAGCAGCAAGGACATCCCATTGCTTTCCAACGAAAGCCAGGCACTATAAAATGGTACTTGAGCTAATAAATGACGATGCTGTTTCTGTTTCACACACTTCAAAAAACTTAAGCTTGCCCCTAATTATGCTGATATTTCCCGGCGTATTCTACCGCTACAAATTTAATAGCTAAGCAGTCAACCCTATTTGCTTAGCATGCACATGGACATAAAACGTGAACAGACTTCGTACACCATTAGGATTTAATTCAAACAATATCTTGCTGGTCCTTTAATTGTACACGGCAAAAATCGATATTCTTCTCGTGACTGATGCTTCTTCTGACGGCTTTGAACCTGAAATTATTGTCATGCACATGAATACATACATACACGCTGACAGATCAAAATACAACGTGCTTAACGTTTATCAAGAACTGATATGTACATCATGTGTTTAACCGTACTTTGCAAGTATTGAAAGGTACGCAGACTTTTTCACTGATTTAAGTAGATCTCGCTTGGTTTGTGTGCATCTTTTATTCTACTTTCCCTGCCATATAATATATTGGTACACTGAGAACAACAAAATGCATCATAAGATACTTCCCTAAACGCAGATGGAGTAGCATGAATAACTTGGCGGTCCAGTATACTTAATTGATTCAATGGACATCAGTCTTTTGGAGGTTGTAGGTAAAACCTAAAATCTTGTTTAACTTTTTTTTCTTTTTTCTTATTTTTGGAGGGAGAGTGGTCGGGATGAGCAATGAGAGGTGAATATCCAAAGTCTACAATAATAATAATGTTTAGTAATGTGCATTCCAGTCTATCCTGCTCTCCTGCTGTCCGTCTGATCGCTGTATTCTTGGATAAATTTGGAAACCTGAGACTACAATTTGATACACGACTCTTCACTTTTCACTGATAACTTTATCTATAAGTTACTAGCGACAATACATGTATGGCAATAAGTCGACGTAAACAGGTAATGAAATATCTTTGTATCTTTGTGTCACGCTCTGATATTGTAAAGCTGAGTGTACCTGGACTCCCCATTATTATGCCAAACGGCAGACAAAAACTGATCCAGCCGCAACTGCTTGATTATCTTTCTCGGAATAACTCAATTGTAGCTCGTAGGCAACCACAATGGAAGACGAAATGAAAAGAACATAAACCCTATCCCCCTTAGACGGGCCAAAACCGGCTGCTGGTCAAATGTCTTCTGCTTCATTTTTGTAACATTTTAAACAGTAATGTAAAACAATTTGAATGACAGTCGTAAATGAGGCCTATCAAAAATATGACCCAGGCTACCACCTTTACAGACATTGGCTAGATGCTCCAACTGTGAGAGGGGAATGGTTAATCACTGCATCAACTCAAGTTGTACCGGAATGTTGCCAAAACAGGTTTAATTTAAGAAATGAACTTCATTTGCATTGCGTTTTTGAGCTTATGGCCTGCCAGGGTTGACAGACATTTGCCATGGAACGTGTTAATTCCCCTAAGTACAAATGCCTGTCAACCTCTGCGTGGTTTAATCTGACAAACGCAATGTAAATCAAATTCAGTGCTAATGGATATATTTTCCCCTTTGTTACACACTAAAACGTGAAAATTTTAACTTTTATTTGCTTATCCTTCGAATATTTGCTTAATGCTAAATATTGTTACGCAGGTGACATAAACAGACAAGCATGAGAGTCAAAGAAATAGTTCACAAGTACTGTCAAAGTTTTTATTCTTCTGCTGCACAAACAAGGTGTATAAATCAAATGTTCACACCTTCGGCATTTTCATTATTAACAAGAACAGTTAGCAGGTAGCAATACGAGTTGTATGAATTCAGGCCCGCGAACCACCACATAAATGTTTTAGTTCCCATGAGCCTTTGCGTTGCAGCAAGCAAATGTCACGAGAAACATGGCCGCCACCATGGGCCGTTTGGACCAAGCAGCTAGTTTATCCATGAGATCGTGCAAAATTCGCTTTCGTAAAGCTGGACAAATATTCTTCCTTTGCAATAATCGTATGGATATTTTACAACATACACAATATTGTGAGTGCTTTTGTTTGCTTTTAATCCCATTTGATACCGGAAGGTGCGGGATCATTCGTTAAGTGAGGAAGTTCATTACTTCAATCTTGTATGCAATAGCCTCAAACTAGTACGGGCCAGTAAAAAAATTCCTGTACTGTGTACCCGTAAATAACGCGCAATATCACTTTTTGAAAATAACGCTGACTGCAAAATGCACGGTAAATTACGGTAAATATGAAAAAAAGTTTTTACCATGTTACGGCTAGTGGGGTTTATGCTATTTCTCCACGTACCAAATTGAACAATATATTCATAGGGTACCCGTTGCAGCACTTTGTGACCTCGGACACTGTATCCTCTGTATACAGTACAAAAGCCATTATTACCCATTGCAATGAGACTGCTGAACATATCCTCTGTAAATTTCAAGCGCAGCGCCCCTCAAAGAAGTATCGAATGGATCATATGCACATTTCAGACCATTCTAGTATCCATGTGGGATTAAAAACTTCGCCATCATACGCATGCGCATCATGGCTGTTAAGATAATTCAAAATGTGTATCGTTGCGGCTACAAAATATTATCCGTTTTTTTTCCGGATGGATATATTTGACAAACAATTCTTCTTTGTGAATGTGTAGATATAAATTTCAAGACACAAAACGCAAAGAGATAAACCTGCTGTTCATAGTATTAAAGAAATTGCAGTTGATGCTAGGGATTTGGATCTCTCTGCTTGGCAGCATATCGGATCACCCAAAACATGTAATCTTTGGGACATGATTTGCCTGCTTGGTTGAATATCAGATCATGAAGGCCTTTTCTAAACTCCAGACTTTATAAACCTCGAATCACGGAAAGAAGGCTTGAATGTACCCTTAGCAAACAAGATGAAAATCAGCCTTAGAACGGTACGGAAAACTCGGATGTTGTATATTCAAAATAGAATATATAAGGTATAGAGAGCTTCATTTGCACATTTTAAGGGATTCTGGCATCGTTCTTTTTGCTTAGACTGAACGACGTGCTGTTCTTAGTGCCACAGACACAGACTACGCTGGCCAATGGCCAATCAGAAATGTCACATCGTGCCCATTGGCCAATCAGAAACGTCTTGTCGTATCTGTTGTGATACAGTTACCCGCAGCCACAGATCTGACAGTCATCCTGGCACACCGCAGATTAATAGTGACACACATCAGTTGGAATATCGCTCTCTGTGACAAATTAATCAAATTTGTATCTGAAGGCTTTCGTAGATTAGTATTTGGGGATAGAATGATAATATAAAGAAGACAAGGCGAGGGTCAAGTTAAACACCAGAAGACAGCGGTAATGAGTCATAAACAGACATTTTCAGGAAAATACTAATTGGCTGTTAAAACAATACGGCCATCAAAATTTGCCTGGTGTATTTTCGTGTTTCTAATACACATGTTTATCAGTGCTTTGTTGGAGATTCAAGGTCATGAAAACCTATTTCTCCCATCGCCCTCTATTATTACATGGTATATTGCGGAAATTAGTTTATTTTCAACTTTGTTCTCGTATATTCAGACGACAAAGATGCCTCCAAAGGACTTCTGCTGCTAAAATGCAAGCATCTTTCGATATAGCTCTAACTTGGTGATATACAGACAATATTGTATCCAAAAATTTTATCAAAAACTTAATTGTCGAGGGAAAGTAATATTCACTGAAGTAGTGCATCGTCAACTTTTTATGAAACAGCGCAATTTGTGATGCTGAGTCCTAGTCCGTTCTCCCAGAAACACTGATCCTACTTTTATTAAGCGACGAAACATGATAGGCCCATAAGTCAAAAGTGAAATACTTGCTTGTCCGCAAGATATTCTAAAAAAACAAAACAAAACAAAACAAAACAAAACAAAACAAAACAAAACAAAACAAAACAAACAAACAAAACAAAAAACAAAAAAAGTGTTTGTTTACAATGAACTATTTTATATGGGGATATTGCCGGAATGCTCGTTAAGAATTCTCATATTACCAATCATCTCTTGATTCGATAGAAAACGTATTCCTAAATTCAAAAAGTGATAAACATCATACGTCTTGGAAAAAATAGTTATGTTTCATTGTTATTGTGATACGCATCAAAAAACTATTCGTCCTGGAAAACCTGAGCTACGTTGTCCTTTATAGACACCGTACTCCCATGTCCGTAATATATAGTCATATATTTATACATTAAATAATAATAATAATAATAATAATGATAATGATAATGATAATGATAATGATAATGACAATGACAATGACAATGACAATGACAATGACAATGACAATGACAATAACAATAATAATAATAATAATAATAATAATAATAATAATAATAATAATAATAATAATAATAATAATAATAATAATACCCGCTTCGAGGTATTGTCGTGTTTTTTTAGCAACATCCTTATATATACACATGAATACCCCAAACAACAACACGGTTGTACCTGTATATCTCTTTTCTCGCAAGCGGCGATCTGGTACCAAGAACAAATGAAAGAGAGAGAATGGTGCCATATCACCACTGAATGGCATACCTGTACAACCATATTATGATTTGTGCACCTTCAATAGCAATTCAAAATCAGAATGAAAAGAGACGGTCGCGTAAAGTACGCGAAAAGGGCAAACTAGTCCTGCTTGCCAACGGAAATCTCAACTTTTACCAAATATACCCGACCGAAATATCTCCCGAGGGCCGATTTTTCCAGGTGTATCGTCATTCTTGCATTTTATGCCTGAATACGAACAATGTTGTTAATGTATTTTCTAGTTAAAATCACCGTAACCATTTAATAAATTCATGTCGCTAATTTGTTGGCACATGTGGAAAACGCCAAATATCATTGAAAGTATGCGTGATATGTCGCAATATAAAGCTTATCTGGCTGGATCATTTGGTTGTGAGACGCTGATGGAAGCCAGTTAACCCAGCTAAAATATCACCTGCTGGTTGACACTGGTTAGCCACCAACATTTTGCCTGCTTGTTGACAGCGGATTCCGTGCTGGTTGACAGTGGTTAATCCAGCCAGAATGTCGCCTGTTGGAGAAGCCGTATCTGTCCTCTGCTCCCACATTATGCAGGTGGTGAGTGGAAAAAAGCAAACCATACACCGCCCGCATATATGTGTATTTCGGTGATGGGGGAAGGCGGGATGTCATTTTTCAACCTGGCGTCTATAGCATGTCTAATAATATATTATATTCTATTCCTTAGTCTGAGCGTACCTGAACAAATTTAACAATATGGCGATCCATCTGTGCGAATCATTTGCTAAGTCTATCATTCAAATATACAGTATTTCTATCTCAAACAGTTTTTGTTCAAAGGTACGTATAATTGTGTATATTGAGTGATTTTACTGTCGAATTTATGGCCAGTGTACAAAAGAAAGGAGAGACCGGATTATAAGACACGTTCGTTAAGATCTATTTGTACATGGATGGAAAAGTTTTTGATGTGTGAGTGCATTTATGGCGTAGACCAGCAACATTACTCTATTTCCATTTTTGAAGACTTAAACCTCTGCCGGATCTATTCTCAGGGGTTAGTTCCTGCCCCTCGTTTAACCTTGAAAATTGCAGCTTGAGGCCAATTTTGTTAAGCCTCGGAGTGATAAAATTAAAATAAATAGGCAATTTAATGGTTGTACTTCTACATGGGTTTTGTGAACTTGTACGTATACCGTATCACTCATTCACCAATGCTTAGTTCCTTATGATATGACAAGGACGTTAATTAAAATCCATACAGAAACCCGGCAATCAACTATATAATCTATACATATACATGTAGACCACCTACATAATATCAAATTGTTGTAGATGATAATCTGGATTCTGAGCGTAATTCATGGAATAGTCGTGTCGCTTTCTTCCCTAGTATCATACTTTTTCTTGCTTCCGTTCTGCCATGACAGTTTAATTATATAATTATTGTCGATAGAATTGCATCGGTGTCTTTATCACCTGAAAAATATGACAAATATCAAGATATTCCGAATAACAGATGTAATGATGTCAGAGTATACCTCATTTAAGTTTACTTCATTTATTTAAACCATCCGGTTCATGATAAATTCATAATATGCATAGCTTTCAATCCGATAGCACACTGTCAATGGGAGAAATGAAATTAAGTTCATATGCATAAATATTTAATGGAAATAGTACCTTAGCATGATTTGCCCCGTGTTAAGTATTGCCCTTTCGTCCTTGGTGATCATTATGATTGAGGTCAAGCATAAGCATGTTAGTGTTTCAGTGCGGCGGGCAATAAGGAGCATTGCAGACACGAGTTAGGACAGTATAGTTCAGAATCGCCAGCACGTTTGACGTAGTTACTATTGCCTTGCTTATTAACAATTTCAATTGTCAATACGTAACTTATACCAATAGGGGTGGGGAGGGTTTTTAAATGTAGTCAGCCTATAAAGTGAAGTCAATAACTTTACAATTGTGCATACTTTTGTGCTTCACATGGGTATATGTTAACTATTCTGACATTGTTTAACGTCATTTCTCCTTTGATCCTGATAGAGTTAATATTTTTTTAAGAGTACGTTTTCTTGTACAAGCTAGTATGTATATTTTATGATTAAAAGTTTGATCTTGCATATTTACCTTACTTTGCTTAAACTGAAATGTTTGCGCTGATAGAAAACCATATATTACCGCAATAGTCGGAATGTAAATGTGATAACAACGACATTTTCAATTGTAATGATTTAGAGATATTAATTGTGTTGAATTAACATCTGTATCCTGAGTTGACTCATGAACCCTATCCTTCCGAGGTCACATTTGGGCTGCACTAAATCCAGGGATTTGTGTCGGGGGGGGGGGGGAACAGTTCCACGGTCTAAGGATTAGATTCATACACATGCGTGCGGGAAGCTGCAGTGAGTGTCCTCCTTATCGCTGCCGCTGCTGAACCAGCAAAGTCGCACTTCGCGTTATCCCCACTGCCATAGACAGGTACAACTAACTTCAAATGCCTGGTTAAGCCATTGTACAGTTAAGTAATCACCGCAACTGGAAACCCAGAGACGAACAGCCCCCTGGCCGGGAGGTTAAACCCATCACCTGTTGCACCCCAGCGAGAGTCGTAAGCATATGGCCACAGCTAATTTCCCCACTATTACAGGTGGCAATTTACACAGCACAATTCTGATCATCATCACCCCTCCATACACACACACACACACACACACACACACACACACACACACACACACACATACATACATATATATATATATATATATATATATATATATATATATATATATATATATATATATATATATATATATATGTGTATGTGTGTGTGTATGTGTGTGTGTTACTGAGGCTTAACAGTGTGTCTGTGGTGTACTTTATCAGTTTTAACTCAGTTTTCCAGTTATGCTCTTCTTGTGGTTGTATGAGTGGATTTAGCAGTCAACATTAGCTAAGGTAGACCTCTAAGTGCCTGCAGTCTCTTTCTGGCGCCAGATGTCCACAGCTACCCAACAAAGGGCAACAAAGCAGCAACCTATTGAGTCACTTGACGACAAAAGCCCACAAGTCCTACAAATATATACGTTGCTCCCTCCCCAATTTGGTTGCCCATACTTTGCCTTTAGCTATTTTACTGATATAAGTTTCATTTTGTTATCATAATAAATATCCCAAACAATTCATCCTTTCTAATAGTTTCATATACATTTTTCAAGCGGGTATCAAACACCCGTATTACTCCAAAGTATAACTTCTTCAAAATACCACGAAATGTTCAGCCCTGAAATGAGAGCAAATGTGTGCATTTGCTTGCTAAAATACGCAATTGAAGGCACCACATTGTTGCATGCAATTATTTCGCTTCCGTAGATTCATTTTCTCCGGCTATTTGACACATTTGGAACTGCACCAACAATAATTGTAATTTAGAAATTGAAAGGAGACAAACTGTTTTGAAGCCACTTATGTTATATATATATATATATTATTTTACTTCAAATGAACTCTCACGTCCAGACAAGACACCGAAGCAATACAGCTACACACATGCACTGAAATAAAACAAGCATAATCAACCACTAAGGAAGCCAAAGCTGTGGTTGCAACGTTTAGTTCCTTTAGAAAATAGCAATCTGTTGCTTTTCGTGAGAATCACATTTTTACATCTAGTGAACCTCAGCTGTGGCAATACGATAGTTTCGACAACTCTTATGCTATACTGGTGCACATGTAGCTACTGTCCAATAAAAGCCCCTCCCCCCCCCCATACAGCTACTGTGAATAGTTCCTTTCTCACCTTTTTTGCCAAGAGAAAATCCCTTATCCTGGGGTAAGTCTGCTTAACTTTATATATCTATAACCAACCGTAAAAGCTTCACAAGGTAAATAAAAATGTATCACAACTTTCCCAAACAAAGGTGGGGAAGGACAATAGAAAATAAATTGCAGATGTGTATATTTCACGAGCTTACGCCTGCCAGTTTAAAACCATTTTTGGAAAGCTAAAATTGCCAGCTGCAAATGCTAATGCCAAACATTTACCCGGCTTTCAGTCCCATGTTGCACGCTTGTATCAATGACTATGCTCTACAATCTCTGTTCATACATGGGCAGAAAGTTCATTAAAAATATACTTAGTATAGAGGTGTGACAAACCAATCGTGTGACTGACCCCACGTGTTATGATCGAAGTATCAGCTCGTCTTGCACTGTGGAACAAATGCACTGTTTGGGGATAAGATTTGTATTTCTTTGTATAAGTATTTCGTTCCCAGACCCAGATTTATAGATCAGCATTGCACATGTTCTAAATATCTGATAGATATTTATGCATATCCCATAATATATATATATATATATATATATATATATATATATATATATATATATATATATATATATATATATATATATATATATATATATATATATATATATATATATATATACACACATTGTTGGTGACCGGACAATTACAAACAGATCTTGAATGTCAACTGCAGGGCCGGGATATCATTAAACCTAATCTTGAGAAGTATATGTCACTCAAGGCAAAACAAAAGTTAAATCACTTGGATGATTTATGAATTCCCTGATTTTTCTAATTCTTGACGAGAATAAGCTAGGAACATACATAACTGTATCTACAAATAAGTTGTATTTTGTATTATCTAAGACTTAATTAGTCTGGGGTTTTACTAGCGTCGGCGCTTTTAGAAAAAAACCTCTCATGATTTTTAAGCTCAGGGAATAATCGTACGACTAAAAGAAATTCAAATACTTAATACTTTATATTCAAATATGTGAGTACTCTCTGTTCTACACGAAGCTCTATTCTATATGTGACTATAATTTTTTTCATAAATTGTGCTATTCAAAACAAAGTTTACGGACTCCAGGTTTCATTTGTTTTATTAGGTGATTTGGCTGGAAAAGTCAGGTTGTATATGTAGGACAAGCGGTGAGTTGAAAACTTCATTAATTTTATTCGCTAGATCTCCTTAAAAATTAAATTAAAAAATACAAAGTACTTGAGGTAATACAATTGTTGGCCAATGTTCGTTTTCAAACCATTCACATTTGATGTAGCTATAATTTTGCCCACAATTTGCTCAAAAACTTGTGGCTTTTACTATGAATATTCCTGTTCGCACAGATAGCCATCTTCGCAATGATCTCTCCACTTAGTTAAGTTGAGAAAATGCTATGTCTATCTGGCTCTGTGGAAAGAGTGAATTTAGAGGTTTGATATTAAATGGAGTTACATGTATCAACTGCTGTACGTACATGGTAGTTTCAGACGAAATTAGCGGTAAAACCGCCATAAGTAACCTAATTTGAAGATACATTATTCTAATTTTATCCAGTAATACTCAATATCAAGGAAGGACTGCAACATCTTAAAGTAATTTGTAGACTGAAATGAACGTCGAGGTGGAGTGTTAAGACATTTCGTAAGTTTACTGCACAACTGACTAAAAAAAAGGCACAGTGACAAACGTTTATGTGACCTCTTAATCAGTGATATTGAAGGTTAATGTTAAGCAGAGTGTAAAATGGAACTTTTATATACTTTGTGATATAATGGTGTTGAGGTACCGAAAAAGTCCTTAGTTGCACCATCTGACACTAAAAATTTTAAAAAGGGGAAAATTAAAAAAAAAAAAAAAATTTCGCACACTTGGCCGAGACATGGAGTCATGCTCCGAATAGCTCTTGGCCATTTATAAAATTTCTCACGCACAAACCAACATATTTTAGGTGATCTTGCACTTAGTAATATTCTTATTTTAAGGGCATTATGACATTTCCAGTAATATTTTCTCATTTAAATTAAAACGCCGACCAGAAAGCAAAATTGTAATTTATCCGCAGCTATGTTGGTTCAGAAGTTTCTGGATGCCAAAGCAAAGAGCAAGAAGTGAAGTGATATGTCTCGACAAGTGCTGGGAAGCATGGAAAGGGGTCTCCTCTATTATTTTAATTTTGAGATGTTAACATGTTTATTTTGTTGTTATTTATCATTAATTTTGTACATTATTATTATTATTATTATTATTGTTGTTATTATTATTATTATTATTATTATTATTATTATTATTATTATTATTATTATTATTATTATTATTATTATTATTATTATTATTATTATCATTATTATTTTCGTCAGCAAACGTTACTTTCGAAAACATACTACCGTCATACTCTAGTGTATTTCTCAAATTCATTTAGTTCTCCAAGAAATGTACGAAGAGCAAAATAAAGTTAAAAGTAGATGGCGTTGCAAATATTATTGCGGTATATTTTGGTTCTCACATGCCATTCTGAGAGCATTTTACCATAATACATAAGTAAATGATCTTTAAGAAACAGAACTGTGGTGTTTTTCTTAATCGCTGATATTTTCAGTCTTCAGTAGTTGTTGAGCTGGTATGATTTGAGACCATTGGGCTGTGGGTGTATTCTAAATCCATCCTAATATGGTTGTCGGAACAGAGGCATTCATAGCGCCAGTCCATAAGCAAGTATGTCAAACATCAAGATCAATCAATAAGTATTTGACTCGTAAGTATTCAGAATTATCATTACCTCTGAGACAGAGAGATTAGGACTTGTCAGTTTAATTTGAGTGAGGATTAATCAGTGCTTGGGGAGTAAGGGCTTAATCAAAGAGACAGACAGGTGTCAATTAACAACATAGATATCATATCCTATCCGAATTCAGCTAGAATCCTGGTTACCAGTGTGCAGTTATATACTTACTTCCGTAGTCTTTACTTCTAAACTAAGTCGTAAGCACCAATCATTTTGTTGATAACTGAAAGCAGTATGGTATATGGTGGCACAGCTTTACACTAAAGTGGCTCTCTCTCTCTCTCTCTCTCTCTCTCTCCAGAGAGGCAGAGAGAGAGAGAGTGAGAGAGAGAAATTGTGTGTGTGTGTGTGTGTGTGTGTGAGAGAGAGAGAGAGAGAGAGAGAGAGAGAGAGAGATGGGTGGATGGATGGGTAGGTAGGTAGGCATATGGGTAAATAAACAGATAATTTACAATCTTTTGGTGATTTAGGAATAAGAAAAAGTACTATGAATTAGTACATCACAAAGAAAGAACTACTGGCCACGAATCACATGTATGTCAGAAATATAATTCAAAGGTTACAACAATACATATCAATGGAAGCCAAGAACTTTGGTGCCTGTTGATTTATAAAGTCATCTTGTTCTAACTTGAGTTCCAATACGACAAAAAAGGGTGAGAAAGAATTGCCTTACCGTCAATTTTGGTTGAAGGGAACTATATGCATTTGTGTTGCTTTTATGAATAATTGTGATATTTAGGGCATATTTACAGGTCTATCGGTGTGTTTACCATTATCATGATATATAGTAGGTAACAAATTTCCAGCATGAACTAATTTGCAAAGGTACAGTGTTTAATACGTTTCAGAGCATTTTTTTCTATTTTATTGTGGTTGTATGTACCTCACATATCACCTACCATGTGTCTTGAAGCTTTGACGGCAAATATAAAACAATTCTCAAATTTAATAAACTTAATGCTGGATTAAGTCGCATGCAAGTAGATTTAAACATCGGTTTCCAAATCTACTAAATCATAGTCTTCAGAAACCAGGATATGTAAAAACTGCCACACTACCAGTACAGATATTATCAGGGAGAGATCAACCCATGGTAAAGTAACGTCAAAACAACATAATATTATTTGTCATTTTATCAATTTTTTTAAATTTTAGTTACATAATACAGGTAATAGAAAATAAGGGAGAAAAGTAGTTCATATATTCATGCACAGTGTGTGTGCATCACATATTCTATGATATGTATGCACACAAAGTATTATGTGCTTCACATAAACACAATATCTCCTGAGTTAACTGCCATGTAGGCAGAACATTTAACACTGGTGTTTGTGGACCCGTATGGAATAAAATCGGAAAATAGTACAGTGGAAATCCATTTATTATCACTCTGCTCAAGTTTTTACAAAAGTGGAATGTGTAGGATCCAGTGGATACTAACATTGCATTGGCAACTACAAACTCGTACATGGCTAAGAATCCTGGGAAAGCATTATGGTGACTTGCACAACACAAAGTTCAGATACCAAACTCTGGGAGAAAAATGTCCGCAAGGAGGGACAATATGTTGAGGTATTAACGGATTGTTTCAAAACATTTAAACCTTTCAGTTTATAGCATCATGGTATTGCTGCAGGCATGTATGGTATCAAAGAAAATCGTTGAGCTACTGTATAAGCAAGTCCGCTCTCTGTTGTTATATTTTCGTCATCAAGACTATTTAATGATTATCTAAACTACACCACATTTTGGAATATGTTGATTTTGATGTGTGAAACGGCAATGGCCATTTAGGTTAGATGATACCTTAATTTAGTCTTCGTGTGCCAGTTCAGTAGGCATTGGCATATGTGAAATGTGAAAATTAACGCATAAGGATGCACACGGGATACACCACTCAGTTATGTTATTTTGGATGAAAGGCGTTTTTTTTTCTTTCGGAGGTGGTGTTAGTTTGTTTTTGTTACGTGCCAGTTGGCAAAGATAGTGAATTTGTTTTAACTATATAATATAAAACAGCATAACATGGTGTTGCCAGTGTGTCGTTTACAACATTTGTGCCGATCTGGCATTCAGTCACCTCACTGCGCTTCCCTTATTCGTATATCAGGGCATCACCCTATGATAGAAATGGTGCCCAGGTTGAACCATGTTAAAATGTAAATGCACTCATGAGATTCTGAGAAGAAATCATGGCTTAATACAATACAGTGTTGTTTGTTCTTCTGATGACATTTACTAGTCCAGTGAGCCCATTAGTCACATACACACTTCTTTAAGTACATAGTATTCACCTGTTGAGATAACAAGCACGCAATAAAAGCTGTAAAGAACCTGGAATATGTTTTTTATCAAGGGAGGAAATAATTCATAGCATACCCTATGTCACATGGCATAGTGACGGTACTCCTGATGATATCAATCACATTCTTGACAAGGATTTAAAGAATTTGTGTTGGAATAAGGCTTACCTTTAAAAAGATTTGAATGATAAAAAATCCTATGGCTGATATAATAATGGTGGGTTCTTTTTGCATCCGTAAGAAGTAACTCAGTAATGTATTCATTTCGTCTGTTAAAAGATACTTGTCCACTTAGGCAGGTAGAAGGCGATAGATTTTCAGAATTGCACAGCCTTAAGTAAATTGTATACCCACTACTCAAGCTTCACACAGTTGTCACCAAAGAATTCAAAAAGACCTCTAGTCATGCGTTCGCCGCAGACTGAAAATAGATTTTGTTGACCCTTTCTCACCTTTATGGAAACCTGTTTACAGTTTCCCTTGGCGGAAGTGGAGCTTTGAGTGGCCAAGCAAAAACTGTCCGCGTACAGCATGTCCTGATAAGTTTCATCTGCAATTCTTATTCAAAATATATTCACTATTACCAACACCATGTTAAAGAATTCAATCGAGACGTGCAATATTCGAAACATAGCTGACTTTGGTTTATTTGAGAGGAATGGGGTTAAGATCATCAAGAAGTGGCACTTAGGGAACGACGAACATTTCACTGACCAAGTGCAGAAAGCATAATTATACTCTCCGAGGTCTTGTTCGCAGATTTTGGCACTGGCAAATATTTTATATACATTGAATATTTTATCATATCATAACTCATATTGGAATGAATGTTCGGGGAAACTGTTCATGAGAGTATTTATTTGTCACGTCCCATATTTCATCTCTTAAGTGGTAGGTTATGGACTAAGTTAACAACTTTCGTCTGCCTGTTTTGCAGGCATCATGCCAGCATGTCCCCGAGGCAGGTAGTTTATGTCAACTATCCTTTTTCGTTTGTATTGAGAGTCAGGTTGATAATTGGATTTTAGGTCAATTTCTTTTGAAAATTGAATCAGTCTGGGATAACCTTTATAATTCAGTTGACAGAAGAGTTTAGAATAATTTCCACGTGAAAGGTAATATTCAACACGTAGATGTTTGAAATTCCCAAAGAAAAGTGGTCCCAAGCGTACACAGGTGGCTGAATATATGAGATCAACAAGAATATATGAGGGCCAAGGAAGTAATTATGAAGTTTCAATATGAAGACAAGAGGTTCATGACACGAGCTATGTAATATGCCTTTGTAAGGAGTGCATGGCAGGGAAACTGCGCGTTGCAGGGAACACTTTGCTACCTTCCCACACATGATACAAGTACATTCATCACCGAGCCACGTACACAAATTGAAGGCAATAATAAAGCAGATAGCCACTTTCAGGATTTGCTACGTTCGTCTGTTCTATTCAGTATTCAGGCTCCGTATTCATTGGACTGCCTGAGTGAAGCCATCTTGATAAAATATGTTTTACGTTGCCCGCCAGTTCCGGCCTTGACAGCTTAGTCCGTGCCCTCGTGAAGCTATATTGAAGCAATATGAATACATAGAGCTAATGATCGCTATATACAATGACCAGTAGCGGCCCTCTGTCATTGTATGAATTTAACATTATGGAGAATATTTAGGCACATTTTACAGATACGATTTGTCACAAAAGGTCTGCTTACAGTTTGCTCTGATTAGGTTGATAGGCTGAGTCAAAGTAGCTTCGAAATTAGATCTAGCTGAGCCTTTTAGATATTTCAATTTATTATCAATTTAATAGAGTGTTGTAAATTTCCTTTAAAGATCCTGTCATATTTCTCCTGGACATGCCAATACAAAGACCTACACAGCTTGCAACCAAATTCAATTTTTCAACGGTCCGAGTGCATTTTCTGGACCGTGTATATCTGCCTTTAATGATGCTTTCTAGGACCCGGTCACCGAGGATGTATCTTTGAAACAATACATTGCAAACTGTATGTTGGGGCTGTCCGGATTACATATGCACGATAGAGCCATTAGTCAATGGCAATCCAGTGCTTGGCAATCAATGACGGCATTAGTAGGCTTTCCCGGCACCTGTTCTCTCTTTAGTACCACGCAGCACCCATGAAACGGTGCCCATAGGCCCACCAGGGAACAGGCTTCAACGGTGTTGTGGCTAGATGAAAATATTCAATGTGATTAGTGGACGACACAAGGTCCTGCGGTGATTTCTACGCAGTCGATGTTACGTGCTTGAAAGGTTGCCGTCGATAACAAAATTTCGTCTGTTTCTCATGTGTGTGTGTGTGTGATGTACAGAAAGATGGCCAAACTACTAATGGTACGGCTAATTTAATTTACACATTGAATTTGTATATATACATCACCACTGTCACTCGCTTTTGTCAAGTGCACTTCTGCCTAGGCCAGGAGGGGTCATAAAAGCCAGCATGGATACATTTGCTTTCGCCTTCAGTCCACCAGATACACGAAGGTTCCAACCAGAAGCAACTGCTTTGAGCAACCACCACGAATGTTAGTTGAGACACAAAGCGGAATTAATCTGATGCCCGCCAACATGATTGAGCTGGCAAAGAATTAGGGTGATTCCACGTGGGCACAAACTGCATTTCCATTCTCTGTAGCTCTTGGCTAGCTGGTGAGAAATGGCTGTCTCTCATAGAAGCACACCGATTGAATTCTAAGGGTTTATATTTTGCTTCCCATATGGCTGCAACGTTGGCAGTCTGTGCTCAGATTCTCAGCAAAACATCAACCGCAATTTATATTCTGCCAACGAACGCACCTTTCGTAAATCAATTCATCAACAGCACTGTGGGCAGTACTGCACTCCTGCACTGTGTCTGATACACATAGCCATAGCCCAGCCAACCAGCACACAACTGATAAACAGCATTTCATTTTAACACGCCGTTAACCTTATTCCAGGAGCAGATTATTTGTTGTTTCTGCCCATGATACATTTCCACTTTGATTCGAGTTGTGGAGGAGAGGTTTCACATAAAGCATAATCCAATCTTAGCGTTCAAACCAAAGCAAGGAGATTAATTCCGGTTCAATTTACCCTGGTTGCTTATGTGTGTCACATTCACTCTGCTATTAAGAGACTAGAAGTAGGCCTTTGAAAACAGTTCGGGGAGGGGGGCGGCATTGGGCTCAGATGATTTTACTCACAATATTCTATGCACAATGGACTCCAATTCTGCGTACATTTCTGTCTTCTGTGCAGAAGTCGGAAAGCTCTCTCTTTTGTGAACAACTGTATCAATGAAACGCGTAATTTTACCGAATGAAACATGTTAGTGACACAAATTTCATGGAATAGTTAAGTTATATTCGATTTAAGTGATCCGGTTTTGAGAATACAAATTGAGTTTACCACACGTGCGCTACTATTACATGAGGGAAATATGGATTTCTTTAGAATTTCTGGACATCTCAGGAGATTCAGGGCAGCACGTTCAATAACGTCGAAGGTCTGCTGTAACCTTTCAATGTGATGTGGTCAAAATCCTATGACGCGGATTTACTACATACGTCTTTCAGCAATATATCTGTTTGTAGGGACTGTCTGTATTGGGAGTCCGCAGGCGGTCGGGCTAACCCATCGTGGAAAAAATCCCATTACATGCTAATCTATTTTGCTATCACCAATGTTATGTGCAAAGATTTGATTCTTTTGAACCAAAGCCGTAGCAAGCAAAGGAAGTTCATGAGCCTAGCAGTACCGAAGCCAAGGCCCTAAATATGGGATTAGGAATTATAAATGTCGCTGGCCAATTGCGTATGGCAGCAAAAGCAAGGATGTATGTCGCTTGGCGTGCCAGGTATTGAACGCTACCGCATATTGTCATCGTTTTAGCAACCGACTTCTGTCACCTTTGGGCCCATTCCAGCGAATAGCTGACCCTTTTCCCTTCGAACGCAAATCCTAATTCAAAGACCCAGGCAGCTTCGTAGCTTTTGTCAGTATCTTGATTATCTTGACACAAACTGTGTGTTATTGTATTTTCATTTCGTTTTAAAAATATTTTTGACTCTTTAGCTGATATTTACTGATTTTGTTTCTTTAATGGAACATGAAATACAGATAAATCGTCATTACTATGATCAAAATAAGAGGTACAAGGGTTAAAAGTATTAATTTAAATATGACAGGGTTCACAACAAATATATATATGGAAAGCGTATGTACCGGACCACAATTGGACTTTATGGTATATTTTGGTTACTTGCACAGGAGGACGAAGCAAGCTATCTGATAACCCAGGGACGCACGAGAAAAATGTGTAGATAGACAAATGTAAGGTATATTATCAAAATATTCCAAGTACGAAGTCGGTTTTTTCATTCTTGAAAAAAAACCCACCTCAACTTAGAGTTCATAATAAATCAAAATTATGCTGTGAGTAGACGTATCGCACTTCAGATGTTTTACATCTGTCTAGAATTAACGAACGTGACATAATTCTCTTATAAATGAATACTTTACTTCAGAAACCAGAAGCTTCTACCATCTTGTAGTTTTAGAAAAAGTAGTTCTAAAATGGCCACCAGGAGGCCAGCCAAAATGATGCCCCTTTGTACAAGGTGTGTGTGTGCGGAATGCCACCGATTAAGAATACGATAATAATACGCTAATTCACCTGGCTACTTAGAGTGTAATTTGTATATATGATCTTTAAGGAGTTTAACGTAGGTTCACACTTCATTTGCCGATCCCCATTACTGATGGGACCTATAAATATCCGAATAAACAAGTATAAACCAGGAGTAAAGTTAGGAAAATGAATCATATTCGTTGAACGATATGCCTACCACGAGTCACAGTGGGGAATATTGTTACCTATGGAGGGCTACAATGTGACGTGAGGTGTAACGGTTACGTTCTGATTTCGAGCGTGGAAGCCAATGACCAAGTTAGGCTCAGTGAATTAGGCGTGACCTACATAATGAAAGGTGCTTCGAATTTTTTTACTTCAAATATAAGTGAAGATAAATTTGTACATTAAATTTTCACCGCAACGTTAGTCACTGTGGTTCATAAGTTCTAAAATAACTGCATCCATGGAAAATATGAAACACATGTGTATGCGAGTGAATATACTACAATAAACAAAGCAAAAAGCAAAACAAAAACCACAAAAAAAACCCAGAAAAAAACCCCAAAACAAACAAGCACAAAAACAGAAAACAAACAAACAGAAAGGTAGTACTTAGTATTATAAATAATATAACAAACTACAAATACGCATACATACCTTCACACACACACACACACACACACATACACATGTATATATATATATATATATATATATATATATATATATATATATATATATATATATATATATATATATATATATATATATATATATATATATATATATGTGTGTGTGTGTGTGTATGTGTATAAAGTGGACCACACAATGCATAATAATACCACATAAATCAAGGCGTAAATTAAATAAATACTACCATATATATAATTTTATGAATATGATTTGTTCCTTTCACAAATTAATTTGCTATAATGATTTAGAACTAGGCAGTTTTTCAGTGAATGGTACGGAATAGAACTTTGTTCTTAGAATATCGGACTTGATAGTGTTCAAACGGTACATGGGTTTACAGATTTTGGTTTGGTAAGCTTCTCTTATATTAAATATACTTTAATTACAAAGATTAACAGAGACAAGAAGTGCAGCCGCACACAAGAAACATACACATTTCATCAGTATTGTGTAACAGGGAGCCGAGGAACTGACAAACTAATCAGTGTGGTTTTTATATCATATGGCAAGCATGCACAAATATCCATTCTCATATCCTGTTGTGCTGGTTGTTGATTGGTCAGGCGTGAAACGCAGACACGGTCTTAAGAACAATCCGGATATAGCATTTTATTTTTAGTTCAGCGTACGTTGATTGGTGGTATATTGAAAAAGCATACGATCAAACCCGGTGATGAATTGTAATTTTAAGGCTCATGTAAATGTTTCTCGTTTATTTTGTAAAGACCTTTGAACAGAGGGTACACAATTAACACTGACTTTCGTATATTCATGTTGCCTATATACCTGTTGCCATGGGTCCTGTTTTGCGTCCTGACCGTTATGGTGCTCTTGTACAAAGCGTTTTATATATAAGGTAGTTAATCTCCTCAAACATTGTGGTATTATGCATGCCATTCATTTGTGGAGTAACGCGCTCTATGTCGTTTCTTAATTTAGAATTTCTGCTCAAGCTGACCGATCACAACTTGTCGATACATATCATTAAACTTCACTTTTAAAGGCCACTAGAGAACTGTCATGAACCAATCAACGTTTTCTTTCAGTGCACTGATTTAGGATAAATGCATTTTAGTAGGAGGCTGTTGCGTGTGTATAAGTACAATTTCCGAATCACGTGATGGTAGCAGCGGAAGAAAAAAGAAGACTGCGACAAAAACTGTGGAGCCGTCTGTAATTTATTTTAACTCTTGCAGTGCCAACTGCGACAAAAAAATTAAAATTGATCTGAATTTTCATAAAGGTGCCAGACTCATGTTTCTTGTCAAAAGACCTTTCATTCAAGTACCAGCATGCAGGTAGTTACAGAGAAAATAATAGGGGGGGGGGGGCAAGGGTATTTTCGTGACTCGTGATCCTATCTTTTTATTTTCCGTGATCTGTGAAACAATAACATTAATTTTCGGGATTCGTGATTAAACCATTGCTCGTGAATCATGAATATGCATATAAGCTGAATATTTTTTCCTGTGAACTGTATAAACAATTTTTTCTCTGTGAACTGTGATCAAGACCCCCTCCCCCTTGCCCCCCCCCCCCATAATAGTCCAGGCACAGATTGTATATTAGTCCAAGCGAAAAGATTTCCTCGTGGCGCTTTGGGGGCATTGGGGCCATAGCGCGTCGAGGTAAGTTTTGATTCAGTTCAAAATGTGGCACCGAAAAAAAAAAAGAGAAACATTTCACATTTGCCTAAATTGCAATATACCTCTTTGCCCTCCCTGCTCTTTTATGTCCGATGTGACGTTTACGGTTAGTGTCGCAAATAGTCATTCTGGACGGTGCCATTAATTTCCATGTAAAAGAAAGTAAATATATATCGCCTACAGAAAATAATTCATATAATAGCAACAAAGTCGGCAACAAGATATAACTATCAAACATCAAGGAGACACACATTACAAGCATATTAACACTGCGATATTCAAAATAACTTACACGTGAACGAAATGAAGTTAAAATAAGTACCACTGTAGAGTTACTTGAGCCTGATCGTCTCAAGATCATAACATATTGAAATAAATGAAGGTTTTGTACAATCACAAGGTGCACAAAGGCTTACTTCCCGTTTGATACTTTTTACTCTCATACCTTTCTTAAAATCTTCTGCTATATATAAAGCCCATCGAATTACTCCCAGTCTGTATGTAATCATCAAACCCGATACTCCCTCATGTGCGTCTACAGGGTTTCCTTTACCTTAAATCGAATTTCTGAAATGTTAGTTGTAATCTATTCTGTAGTAATTAATTTCCGTCCGCCACAAACATATTGCTTCTCGTCGATCCCGGGCACAGAGTAGTTTTGTAAGGATATATGAGGCACATAATCGTGTCATGTAGTTTTTAACTGTTTTCATTTGTTCCAAGTTCTGGAGCAAAGACAAAAAAACATGTATTCAAACTATCCTTTCAAATTTCACTCTTCTATGTAAAATTAATATTGAAGTAATACTAAGGAAATGGTTTGGGTATATTCACGTCGATTAGATGGACAATAGATTGGCTAAAAAACAAAATAAGCCATCTATGTGGCCCAGCTAAATAGGTTTTGGAGATTGTTATAATGTTACCCATCAGATGGAGTTTGTTATAGTCACTTTGTATGACACTTGCTTGCGCCCCAGTTGCATTCACCTCGCTTGACATAGGGTAACGTTAGTTTATTCAAAATTAATGACAAATACAGAGTCAACACCAAGTGGTCCAGATAAGAGGATTGATTTTTTTAAACATTTTCGCTCAAGCCATTCAGCAACGGTCGTCATCTCCTTGTTTTGACACTTTCAACATTTTCACTCGAACCATGCAGCAAAGGTCACCAATCCATAATGTCGACTCTTTCAACATTTTCACTAAAACCATTCAGCAGTTATTGTTTTCACGCTTTTAACATTTTCATTCAAGCCATCGGCAATGGCCGTTCTTTCATTTTGTCGACACTTGCAACATTTTCAATCAAAACATTCGGAAAGAGTCGACATTTTCATGTTCACCCAAACCATTCGGCAATAGCCGTGAGTTTTTTTAATGTCACCTTTCTTGTGTGATTAATTACCTTCAGACCCTTAAAGATGGCGGGCCCCCCAAACGCTCGTAATTCCATACCTGGAGGGTACTGTCCTTCCTTTGACACATATTGTGTGCAACCGCTTACTGGCTATGTACCAGGTTCTGTGTCAGAGTGTGACTACTTTGTCACGTCCAAGATCTAAGTGGTTTGTCATAGACTTAATTTTTTCCAGTTAAAGATAAATAAATAAATAAAAAAAATATGGAGACGACATTCCCCAAACCGAATTTGATGTGTCTAGACGGCACAGAATCACTGGAAAAGGGAAGACGTTAGGGTAGTCACAAAATATACATAATTCCCCTTAGGGTCCTCTCTCTAATGCTGCCGGTTGTCTCAGATGTGTATTTTTGACAACAAAATTGAAATGTCAAGCGTGTGGTGTTCCTTTGCTTCATTTATTTGATAGTGTATTCCCTAATTTTCGTACCTTTGTACATTTATATATTATACACAAAAATTGATTACTACGATTTTACATCTAAAATTATTTACATTTGCTGTGATGCTTAACAAAACACGAACAGGAAAAATGACGTGCGTTGTCAGTCAATCACAGTACGAATACTTCGTAGTGCTCTGATACACCCATGAATACTGTGATGCCATGATGTCGCTATATCTGATTGGACAGTAGATGCCAAACCACCAGGAACTGCCACACCCATTCTTCGAACTCTGACAACAAAAACACCTGATCGGTACACAATTCAACACAAACTTCCATAAATTAAGTTTCAACTGTTCTTTTCGTTGCATATATATATATATATATATATATATATATATATATATATATATATATATATATATATATATATATATATATATATATATATATATATATATATATATATATATGAATAATATACACTAAAGGTTAATTATTTATATTACTAACATATGTATGCGGTTCGTATAAAATGATCGGGTGTTGAGATCTTTATCTCTGATAGCACCAATCCTGGTTTCCAGCACAGTCTCCAACGGAAAGTGGTACATGAAGCATTACCTCTTGCAATTGCACCAATGTGTAGATGGTCTGCCATATTATACCACAGTGAGGTAATTGAATTTTCAACGTCTTAAAAGTAATTAGGTTTGTCTACCAAACTAGAATAAGAGGTTTATTGTGAAAAACATCTGATTAAGTTAAGACGTCATTTCTGGCATGGTATGAGAAGGTGGAGATTACCCATAGAGGCAACGAAAACTTTCGTTAGTTGCACACTCAAGAAGCACAGAGCCCTTGCCACACCTTGTACCAATTGCACCAGGTTGCCCTGTGGTGGAGGCTGTAAGAACAAGCATAGATGGTCCTTAATGGTTAGTTTTGCATGTATTACATGACAGCGATCATACGGACAATTTACACCAAAATCCGCGAACTCTTTTTTGCAAAAGTATAAATTTGTATTTCCGTCTGCTTCTAATATGTGTTTCCCAAAGTCTGTCGGCGTATATTTTGCTAGAATGTGACTTTTCAAGTACAAGGACTGGCAACTCGACCTTTCTTCCCACGCAAGTGCAGCAAAAACCAGTTCCAAACTCTACCTGATAAATGTTGTCTCAAAATATCTGTCTTTTTTAACATAGGGGAACTCTGTTCAATACTCTGATCCTCTCTCGCTTCGATTGCTGTTTCCACGTTTGGTCCAGTGCTGTTAAAACACATCTAGACCACCACGTAGGTTGTATTAAATAGCGGGTCCTTCACTCACTCAATTGGACCACAATGGAAAACCGTTGAACTTAGTACACCTGTGTTTTTCTATTGAATGTATCACTACACAAATTGAAGACACTGACTTGAAATTCACTCCAAGATGCAAGAAGGATGGGGGGGGGGGGGGAGTCAAAGACTAGTTTTAAATTGTTTTAATTGTAGATGTTTTAACCATAATTTATAAGCATATCTTCTATGTGTATATAGACAATTTTATGAACCACGTTTATCAATATTTGTGAATTTATTGCATGGGCCCCTGGGAGAACAATATATATAGCAACACTGGAAGGGTCCCCGGGTAAAGTAGACAATAAAGAGAAAATGAATAAAAAATAACAGGAAGCGAACCTGTGTAAGAAAACAGAATTAATTTGCATATCAAAGAATCACAGTACTGAGATGCCACCAGGGAGGATTATCCATTTACCGATTTCACAAACAATGCTTCTGCGGCCAAATATCTCCGTTGTTGATCAGCAGGTCTGGGCTGATATATCCAATATGAAGCCTAGGGTATTGGTATGAACAGTCATTATATCAACTTAAAGAACACTATTTTTGGTGCTTATTAGATATTGATTAGCACAAGAAGTTTAGAACTTTATCGTTCTTTGGTCTTCTTTTGAAAACTAAAATATCAGGGTAAAGATAGTCAGTTTTCTTTTTTTTTTCTTTTCTGCGAAATGTGCACATCATGCAGAATGGGCACATTTGTTCTAGTCTGGTGAACTTTTCGTTAGCTTGTTCTATCTTTTTGTTACATTTTTTTCTTTGCTATTAATTTACCACCTATAACCATTCTAAGGCTCTACCACAGTACACACCAACTATTGTAGGACCTAACAATGTTATATTATCACTGACTAGTATAATTTTTATTTGATAAATGCAAAGGTAATTTGAGGAATGCATGGAAAAGCTGGTTGTTTTGTTTTTGTTCTTTATATTTTTTTTTTTGTTTCTTTCCCGCAAATTTCCGTATATCAGGGTTTTCATGGGAAACCTTTATTCTGTTATAAATTATTTTTCCCTTTACCCATTTCTTCCCGTAATTAAGACGTGTACCAAGAATCATTACGTTGCTTTTCCACCTTTCTGTTCGGCATACTTCCTCTAACACCTGTCAAAAAAAGGAAAAAAATAACGTCGACACGCAACAAAAATAGGCATGATATCTGTATCAAATCAGACATCCCTTACAACCTCATTTTCTCTGATTGTCATAAAAATCGGGTTCAGAATATTTTCATGTGTCTCTGTCAAAAGATTAATAACAAATTTGAAGAATTGACTAATGGTACTTTGCAATGATTTCTTTGAGCAACAAATTGCACCACAGATGCCATTTGATGAATCAGGATATATTTCTTAAATTGGTGCTGACAGTAGGGAAGCTGTTTGTGTTATTTTGTGTTGGTTCTGTTGCATGGCTTGTGAAAACGTAAGGTGCCGCAAATTAACAAAATTTTAGATGTGGTTAGTTTTGGGTTCGGCGTTAAGGTTATCAGAAGTAGTAACATCCTTAATAACCTCAATGCAAACGAGGTCCAAATTTTTTCTACCAAAAGTTCAAAACTGGGTTTGGTGGCCAGTTAATGAAAACTAATATGAACTGTTCATTGTGAGTGTGGGAACATTTTTGGCGTTGATATATTCGAGGTCCGCAGGCGTCTTGACAACAAAAGCACGAAATGTTTTTCGTACACAGACTTGAAGTAATTTATTTAATTGTTGGAATCGCATCCATAAAAGCATTTTAGGGTAACCATATTCAATGTCCAAGTATCCGATCCTGGAAATAAATGCCCATTCAGTAAATATACTGCGCAACCGTGTTGATATGGCACTCGCACATAACTACCTTCAGAATGGGGATTTGGTTGAGTGGATATGTGCGTTTCCCATTTCAGCTAGGCAACTGGTGCCAAAGGTTGAAAGTTCGAGTCTCGCTCGTTCCGAACTTAAGAAAAAAAAATATATTTTCGGCATTTCCTTAATGCTGGTGGATTTAAGTCTCCGGTTCTGGAAATAAATGTCGACACAGTAAATATATTGCATTACCGTGTTGATATGGCACTCGCACATAACTGTGTCATATATATATATATATGTATTGAATTGAACCATTCTGTTTAAGAATGGGGATTTGGTCGAGTGGATATGTGTTTCCCATTTCAGCTTGGTGACTGGTACTAAAGGATGCAAGTTCGAGTCTCGCTCGCTGCGAACATTATATATATATATATATATATATATATATATATATATATATATATATATAATATATATATACATGACACAGTTAACTGTCTGTACTTAAATGGTAAAATGTATTATTTAATAATTTCCACTGAGACCGCAACAAACTGGATGCGCGCATCAGTCATATGAGTGATACAAGACCGAGTTATCAAAAGGAGCAGTAGTGTTAGGTAATATTCTGTAAAATCAGAAATCCCAAAATTATGGCATAACACCAACTCTTTTCTGTTTTTCTAGGAATTCTTTACTTCTTTCTTTCTTTCTTTCTTTCTTTCTTTCTTTCTTTCTTTCTTTACAGGCAAATTTGTCCGACGTTTCATTTGAAAAGTACTATATTTAGAAACTCCAAACTTGGCACAAATATACTTCTATTGATGAAGTCTGTCCTTTTTATAATGAGAGGTCATGCTTTTCAAAATTATGCAAATGAGGGCTAATTAAAGTTTTAAATGTTCAATATCTTATATACTTTAGTAGCTGTGGTTCCGTGTGTATAGGAGTTCGATCATAGCAACGTAGAGGTCATCTCAAATGTGAAGGTCATGTCAAGGTCAAAGGTCATATCAGGTCAAAGGTCATATCAGGTCAAAGGTCAATTTTAAACGAAAATGTCATTTTTGAGGTCAAGGTTCACTTCAGGTAGAGGTCATCTCAAGGCCAAAGGTCATTTCAAGGTCAAAGGCCACTTTCGATCGTGGCTTTCTTCTAGCCATAACTTGGTCAATTTTTGTCCAGTTTTGATTATGTCAAATTGTAGCTATTGTAACCCTGCACATTTTTTCAATTTACATGTGATTTCTAAAGTTCAAAGGTCAAGGTCACGTGGACCTTTGAAAGTTTCATCCAGTCATAACTTGGCCAATCTCCATCCAATTCGAATCATACTGGACTCAAATTGTAGGTATTGCTACACTGGACATTTTTATAAGAACATGTAACCTCGAAAGGCAAAGGTCAAGGTCATTTGGCCCTTTGAAAGTTTCATCTTGCCAAAACTTTGTCAATTTTACTCCGATTTGGTTCATGTTGGGCTTAAATTATGGGTATTGTAACACTGTGTAATTTACATGTGACCTGTAAAGGTCAAAGGTCAAGGTCATTTGGACTTTGAAATTTTCATCCAGCCATAAGCTTAATGGAATATGAAGTACCAAAGGATAAAAGTTGCAGCAGTTAATATTTACAACCTTTGAAGGCACACAGACAGATTTGCTTTCAAGCAAATCTTCTTTTCCAGTTCTTTCTTTCTTTCTTTCTTCTTTATCAGCAAATTCGTTCGACACTTTTCTCGGACACTATTATACATAGAAACTCCAAACTTGGCATGATTGTACCTCAATACAAGGAGTTTGACAGTTTTATACACAGAAATGAAGATGTTTAAAATTATGCAAATAAGGAGCATTTGAAATTTTCAATCTCGAATATCTTCAACACTATAATAGATAGAGATGTCATTCCAACTTCTATTAGGGGTTTGTTGACCATTCCGCACCAAATGAAATAAAAAGAAAAGCTGTAGCAATTTAGATTATGCTAAATAGCACCATCAGATATTTTAAATCTTGAATAACTTCAAAGCTATAATAGATAGAGATCCCATTTCAACTTCTACTCCTGTGTTATGGAATAGTTGTACATTGCCATACCAATTTGCTTAGAAGACACACACACTGATTTGCTTTGCACCAAATCATCTTTCCTAGTTTTGTTTTTCTCGTTTTTTCTTCTTTTTGTTTTTGCGTTTTCGTTTCTTTTTTCTTTTTCTCTGCTGCATATAGTATAAGCAGGTTTTCTACACATGTAAAATGGCCTGGACAACCGTTTATTTGGCATCAACTATAGGATGGTCTGATAACCCATAGTGCATTTTTTAAAATTCATGTACATGTATGATGTTGGTTATTTTTCATTGACTATAGCTGATTGTGCTGGTTATGATTGTGCGTATCACAAGATACATGATGCGCCTGTACGCGGACACACTCATTGTTGGGTGCTTACTCTGTTGTCCTGCCACTGAAAATGTATCGAGCCAATTTCCTATAACATAAGGGCACGTTTTATCGCATCAATAATTAACTGCAAAAAACCAAAATAGCATGTACCTTTGTGCACAGAGCACAAACTGGAATAAATGCATTTTCTATTTTCTAAGCACGTATTTCTCGGAAGAAGTATATATGTGTTAATAAGTGGATACTTCAAAACGTAAGCAAGCTTTCTTGCATCGCGCTTAATGCAGTCGCTCTTTGTCTATTCGTATTTTTGGGAACATGTTTTTTTTTTATTTTTATTCTTTTTTAAATAATGTATTTAATACGGGCGTCCATTGACAGTCACGGCAAACCATTTTAGGCAAAACAAAAGAAAATTGTTTAAACAGATTATATTGGCAAACTAAGCTAAGAAAAAAAAGTGGTACTATGAGTCATATAAATGTTGGGAACTTCAAATTTATTAAAAATGCCGATAAATAACGATATCGCAATATCTGGTGTGCCTCAATTTGTACTGCCGGTGTCGTTTGCAATAATGGATCAAAATGTGGTCACTTTATTAACTTTTAAATTTTAGCTCGTCTTTAGCCGTAACATACGTTCTTAACTTTTCATCTTGATCCTTATTACTATTCAACGCCGAATTCCATTTTTTACGAAATATCTTACGTAGGCGCCTTTTAATGACATTTTCCGGAAAATCTCCACTTTTGTTTCCACAATTTTCCCAAAGGTGTGGCAAATGTATTGAATAAAGGGTTGGTAGTTCACAATTGTAAGCCAGTTTTTACAGACAAGTTTCAAAATTTGTAAAGATACGGGAGATTACCCAAGCTGTTCGTGTGAAGGAATCATGTCACTAGTCCCCAGAATAATTCACAATTCCACTAAAAATATCTGCATGTCCATGTACACTAAGTCGATCGTTATTATGCTAAATGTGCTTCGAGCCTTGCCGAAACAACACTCCTATACATTTTCTTAAAACGGTTAAAATCTTTGAACATTGAAGTTGTATTTTTATCGCATGCTCTTCGTCTTGAGCGGGCTACTTCTGGTACTAAATAAGGCACAGCAACCCGTATATTACTTGTGAAGCGTTAACAGTTGTTTCAATCTCACAGGAGGCAACCTTAGGTCTGCCACACACACACACACACACACACACACACACACACACACACACACACACACACACAATTTAACTTTCGTATCATCCTCCACCCTCATTATGTCGGTTGTTGTTCGTTCTCCAGTCCTGACCGAATGATAAGACTCTTTATTGTTTAGGTGAGTTACCAGATCAATATTATCCCTCGAGCCCGTGTGGATCAAAGCTTCAAGTTACATAAACTTTGCTTCTCACTGTGTCGAGACAATGTAATTAGGAACTGGCACATTGATTTCCAAATGTAAGTTCAACACCATTTTTCATGTTCGTCAGCTCTGGTTTCATATGGATGGTCTATGACGGTGACGGATCGTTTCACTTATTTTGTGCATTGTTTTAGAGTCTAATACATTGGTTAAATCATTGCTATAAATATATTTTCAGCAAACGGACTTACAAAAACAATGTTTGAGACAATTTATTCTATGTGCAAGGGATGAATTTCACGCTCATTATGTGACAACAGAGGTCCCACCTTTATTCCCCAGATGGACGGTAAAGAGACAAAAAGAGCTGTACACAAGTCCCCACCGCAACAAAGCGTATTAGAAAACGCGATTTTCATTTTTATACAAACTATTAATATAGCATAGCAGAAAAACCATTATCTGTCCCTTATAAATATACCAGCATACATTTTAGAAAAACGAAAAGTTGAAGGAGAAAACCGAAAATTTAAGAGTTTAAATTGTTCATAAACGTGACTTTCTTTCGAAATGACTGATAAAAATTCAAGTTTTGCTCTGTATTTTTCTTTGGATCAGAAGTCTACTGCAGTGAAAAATTATGTGAATAACTAACTTAATCCATCCATGTTTATTTGGGCACATTATTATGACACAAATAAGAAAATATAATGTTCTGAATACTTTCTTCACAAATTATCATAATATTATAATCTCTGCTTAGTACTTAATTGCGAAAGAAAACCTGATCCTCAAAGACAGAGAAGCAGAGAAGAAAAAAAGAAATAAAAGAGAGAGAGAGAAAGAAGGAAAGATATAAGAGAGAGAGAGAGAGAAACAGAGAAATAAAAGAGAGAAAGAAAGAAAGTGAGAAAGAAAGAAAGAAAGTGAGAAAGAAAGAAAGAAAGAAAGAAAGAAAGAAAGAAAGACAGAAAGAAAGAAAGAAAAAGGAAAAAATATAATTATATGGGCACATGTGGCGACAATAAAATGGCAAAAGACTGCTACACGTTTCCTGTGGAGCGCTAATCGTGTTTCATCGATATTTTATATATGGAAGAAAAAGAGTAATCAAATTGCTAGCCGTATATCTACATAGTAAGCAACTAATAATTTAAGCCTTGTAAAATGGAGACATTTGACCGGTTTATTCCATTGAGTCAGTCCTCACACTTTTAAACGTATTTAGGGAACCGAGTATTATTAGTGTCAGACATTGAAACCCAAAAGTTTAGTACATATTAACAAATGATCCCTCACCCTCGTCACCATATTCCATGTGAAAATCGTTGCTGGCAATCATCAAAGCTGATCCGCAGCCTACGTTTGGAAATACACGTGGCTTGTCGGAAAAAGTGGGCGTAACACGCCACAGTAAAAAGCAATTTTCTGTAGCCATGGTGTTGACGGATAACACTTGTCTCTTTGCTCACTCAAGTGATTAAGAATGCTCTTATTCAATCAGGACAGGGACATATACCAGGCCTGACGGTGATGGAAAAAGTATCCCGTGTTTGTGTGAACTAGACCGACGTTGATCTGCTACCAAATTGAAACAACTGTATATTTTTTCACATGTACTGTGTTTTTGTGGGACGATGTCTGACTGTGTATAACACGCTTTAATCCAAACAATAAAAACATGAAACTTTTACGAAATTAAAACTTTAATCAGATATTGAGACACTAGGATTAGTAGTAACAGTATTGGCATAAAACAAGCAAATAACTAACTAACCAACTACCTACCTACCTACCTACCTACCTACCTACCTACCTACCTACCTACCTACCTACCTACCTACCTACCTAACTAACTAACTAACTAACTAACTAACTAACTAACTAACTAACTAGCTGAATAAATAAATAAATAAATAAATAAATAAATAAATAAATAAATAAATAAATAAATAAATAAATAAATAAATAAATAAATGCGAATACTTTTCTATTCAAGAAGACAAAACAAGAGCATATTTTGGACTAAGACGTTCTCAAGGAGATAATTAATTAAATTTATATTTCTAATTATAACATTGATATATTTAGACCACATAAAGTTTTAGATCCCTGTTTCATTTTTAAGAAAGCACCATTAAAAATTCCCGTGATGGCATTTGATACACAATATGTAATATATCTTCAAATCGTGTTTTCTGATATATGTTTAAAATTTGTTTTTTTTTCAAGATAATAAAACACTCCATTTTGCAGCAATGCCTTATTACAAAACATACAAGTCCTTTTTAAGACAGTCTAATGGAGAATTTTTGGTTGCATTATGTTATATGATTACATTTTGACGCATGTTTTAGAGTACAAAATGCATTTTATCACAATTTGATGCAGTTAAACATAATTTGTTCCTTTTGCACAAGCTGCGCCTATATCACTAGCTGTCGCATAACATCCGCAATGGAAAAATGGACATGTTTTTTTTTTCATTTTTTTTTCTGTCCTTTTTCAATGAGGCACGTAACACCAACATGCAATTATATTTTGATAACTGACCACCCAAAATGTTCAATTTTTTTATTCTATTTGAATTTTAGTAGGTATTTAAAAATTAATTAACCTTACAACACATTGAATGTGAAGCCTCTCCAATACTTGCCAATATTCGTTGAAGTATTCCCGAAATGCATTATTTCGTGCTTTTACCTGACGGGCCTTCATATCAGCTGAACCATATCAGCTGGCTCACAGTTGCACTGAGCCGACTTAACATTTTTCATTGGTTCGTACCTCAATTCAGGGACTCCATCGAAGTTCCATATGACATTTCAACAGCTTCCTTTTTTTAAAGTTCACCTTGTTAGATCAATTGAGAGAAACGTCTTTCTGTTCTGGACAAGATACGCGATTGGCGTCCTTTTCTTTCTGACAGTTATTGTATTTCTTTCAAACCTTAAATTTATAACGGGTACTCGGCAAGAGATCCAGGAACTGACTACCCGCCGGACACTTAAGCACTCGATGCTGCTGCAGCTTGTTTTGTGGTTTCAAATGTATAATAAAATGCAATAGGCCTGAATAATTCTCTTTTGGTGGGTAAACTCTAAACCCTAGCTGTTTAGCTGCTGTTTACTCCATTGATGAATCAAAGACGCATAAGCATAACCAGTGACTAAATCAGCAGATGTCGGCTTAATCATCCCTTTATCAATTTTTCTAAATCTTGTTCCTTGCACGGTCTTAGTGTAAGTTATTGAATGCTGCATCAAATGGAAAAGTTGACATACTGGTCTGATCTTATGCTAAAGTGTAATAGATCCAACCATTTTTCATGGTTAAGTCGTCTATTTTAGTGCCTGTCTGATTCGGTATCAAAATTTATTATATCTGTCCATCCTGCCTCTGTGAATGCTCCTTTTCGTGCGAAATCCTTCAGTCGAAAGAAGTCGATATCTCAACCAAGCTTCTCATTTGTGAGGGACTTTCGCGAGTTTGAAGACACCACAATGTTATCACCGGAGCTCAGGATGCAGGAATAATTGGGAGTTGCCATTATCTGTGCTGTGGTGATGACCAACAGTTGCATGTTATCAGGTTGCCTGCGTGGACGGCACCAGTTGGCAAGCTATTTCGTTGATTGAGGTCGTGTCGCATTGGTTTATCAAGCTTGTCCCGGCCCCAGTGAAATGATCAATAGCGATAGACGTTCCTCAGAGTTCCAAAGAATCTAGGGACGGCGACCCCCCTTTACCTATCTATTGTTCTGTGACACAAGTTGACACGGACTGCAGGCGAAACTTAAGAAGTGACTATGGGCGGGCTTTGTAGAATTTAACGCTCCAGCACCCCGACGCTCCAGAAGAGAATGCAACGGAGGTAATATAAAAAGTGAGATTAGTTACAGGGTTTCAGCTTTGAGGCGTTCATTTTCTTCAACCTGGAAATATAGTTATATGAGCTCCTAGAGGACTGCTGTAAATGATGAACGATAGGTATTTGTCGAGGCCTTGCAAGGGTTGTGCTAGATGGAGAAACTGGTCAATATATCTATTGCTTGCGGTGACGTGTCGTAACTAAATCAATACAGTTGCGGACAAAACTTATAGCACTGATAAACTCTCGAATGCTATTGTGTGTTTGGTCAATTTAAAGCACACTTGATCGCACATCGAGACTGCAATCCGTCATTGAACGCTAACAATTTGAATGTTGATTTCTTTGTGAAGAAACATCGAGAACTGTCATCCATAGCGCTGCTGAAGGCTTGTGTGCACTAGCTAAAGGTTGTCGTCAGGATCTCGTGTCAAGTAGGCATTTCAGTTACATATCACTTGAAGACGTTCCTGAAGAGGTCAAATTCGACATTGGTGAATGTTCAAAATCTAAGGCAGACTCGACATATTACTACTGCAGGCTACGGTTACTTTGAAATACCACAAACTCTACAAACTTCCGTTTTTTTCTTCACTTTGCTCTTAACACAAGCTTCGTGTATTCCGGAGCTGAGGGCAGCACATTATACTTTGGAATTCTAGGGTTTAACTTGAACTATATGACAAAATGAAAAGTACATAATATAAGGGTAGCTGTCTCCTGTTTGATCTTTACAATTAAGTTAATTTTATCTCAGTAATCTTGAATATCAGAACCACTTTTGATATTTTAATATTATAACAGAATGGTTTGTCTGAAGCAATGGAAATTCACATTCTTATACCAAACATAATAAAAAGGAATTTATATATATATATATATATATATATATATATATATATATATATATATATATATATATATATATATATATATATAGATATATATATGTATATATGCATATATATATATATATATATATATATATATATATATATATATATATATATATATATATATATATATATATATATATATATAGTATGCCGATGGATGCTAACCATAAATGAACGATGTTGTCAAGGAAGAAAGAATAACAGACATCCACAAGCTTCACTGTTACCCCCATCCCCTTCAACTTAAGCAGGGAATGACTTTATGGCATTATTTTGTAGTAAGGCGTTGCCGTGTCGTGCCATCATGGTGACTTACAAAGAGCATAGTTGCCAGTATATGTACGTTAATGTTATGTATTTCAACAGGGCTTTTTCGGCATGATATCAATCCATTCTTTTAAAAAGCAGTTGCAAAGCGTTTATAAATTCCTGCAGAAAGGATTCATAAAACTGTCATTTTATCGGATTTTTTTTCTGAAATCAAGCTCAATCCCACTTGAAGCCACAAAATATCCAAGGCAAACTATCGCGCGCGCTTTTTGATCATTACAATTTATCCATCTGAAATTTTAAGCGCTTTCGAGGCTTAGATATAATGGTTATAGTCTGTTTTAGGTGACTAGAACAATACGATTGGTGACAAATTGGGATTAAATGTGGTACGTTTATTTATGGTTTGGCACAAAAGGTATTATATTATGGTAAATAGATTTGACGAACATCATCAGAAATTGCCTTTTGCTGAAAATTAGAGCAGAATATGCAAACTGCCATAAAGCTGGGTGCAGCTCACTTTCACCGTCTGCTCAGTCGGCTCATGTGTATGAAATCTGCAAGCAAGTTCAAAATATATAACACAGCACAGCCGTGACATAGCCAACAGGTCTGCATTTATATTTCAAAAATGCTAAACGTCATCTTTGATACAAATCCCTATGAAACTTGATAAAAATTACACGTATGCCAACAGGAAGTCTGCCCGTGAGATGGCAACTTCTATTAAAATATCTTGAACAAAAGCAAGGTATGAAGTTTATGAGTGTCTCAAATGTCGGGATCGCTGGAGGAGCTATCAACTGACAGCTTGCCAACAATGGAAGACGGAAAATCACCTACTAGCTTCTCCGCCAACGAAAAACAAAAAAGGAAATTGACACCTAGAATTCCCAGTTAAGATGGCGTTCTTGAGGTACATTCATGTATGGTATCTAGATCTATCGAAAGAATATAGACAGGCTAAATAGCCTGCTTTGCGGTAAATCAATATATTCATACTTCACAAGAATCTGTTGTTGCTTCAGGCGGCAAAAGAATGTCAAAACGAAGAAAGCCTTTAAAGGGGTTAATACTACTTGGATGACAGTACTTTTGGGATACAAGGATATCATCTATAATGGTGACGAGATAAAGGAGAAATAAAATACCCAACCCCGACATCGACGGCAAAAGGAGTTCCTTGCCATCCCTGCCACAAAGATTCCATGTGAACGGATTTTCTCAGACGCAGGAAATAATATAACGCAGAAACATGCTAGACCGACACCTGATTCGGCCGGGATGATGATTTTTTTGCATGTTATTTAAATGGTAATGCTTTAACTCTGTGCGTTTTATGTCAGGAAAGTGTCATATATATATATATATATATATGTATATATTTGAGTCATTTTGTTTAAAAGAATCTTGGTACAGTTGTGTCTATACGTTTATGAATATGATTTTAAAATAATATATATCTATATCTGTATATATATATATATATGCATACATACATATATAATTAGACAGAATGTATTGTGTGTTAATTTGGTTATACATTTCACTTAATTTCGGATCCCTCTGAACCTTCAGCTTGGCGCACGACACACCTTGAGTCGGTGTCAAAGAATACTGCCCCCCCCCCCCATCCCTGGGGGCACTTCATTCGCCCAGCAACACCCTTTCCCCTCCCATGAACATTTAGGTTGCCTCCATTAGATCCCCCTAGATCGCTACATGTTTCTGATGTGCCCTCGTCAAGAGCCTACATCAGTGAAGGCAATAGCGATTCAGGGGGATGCTTTGGAGGCAAACATTTAGACCCCTCAGAGTAATTTCGCACTTGCCCCATATATTCAGCATACATATATCTTGTATGGTGTTTTGTATATTATAATTGAAAAAAATATGACATAATATATATTTTTGGGTAAATAACCAGTTCTCGAAAGATGCATGTACATGCAGTGTACTAGTTTCGGGATATCATAATTGAGTTTGTTCAAATGAAGAAAGCATGTGCATCTTATGTAGTATATACGAACATGTTTCAGATTGGAGATCACCTTCCTACTTCAATGGCTGAAAGTCAGATTGCAACGGAAGCCTAAATATCCTGAAACAGAGGTTCCCCTAGAAATCGTTATATGGAAGGGGCCCGGATATTCTAGAGCGAAAGGCCCTTCGCGATTGAACACTGACTGAACGGAATGCCTTATCATGATAACGAGTCGATATATTCCAGAACCACCCTTTCTCTTTTTATTCAATTTATAATTGTTCTGCACTGACGACTGAACGGTAATGACACAGGGCTTAAATATTCCAGCATCACAAGCCTCCCTCCAGTCACACAAATACATGTGCATGTACGTAACTGTCTAAGTTAGCATGATAGAGGGCCCAAATATTCCACAACCAAAAGTCCACTGACTAATTTTATAAATACATATATTATGATACCCACCTTCAGAATACTCTAGAGCGAAATGGGACTCAACAAAGAATGACAAAGATGAGATAACATTAACTGTAACAATATATGCACAATCAACATTCAATACGAAGTGGAGAAATTAAATTGTACACTTTGTTTTATGCTGATACTCCAATATTGAACAGACTATGGGAAAATTCTAATCACTCGTGAGATATTCTCCACAGTACTATCTTACAGTTCGAAGTCTTGTGATAGGTTCCAAATACCCTGGTCCAAATACCACAGAGGTACGGTTGTGTACTAATGTGGTACACAGAGGCACAGCACCAGTCTGAATTCCACAGAGGTACAGTATGGTTCCAATGTGGTACACTTCCAAATACACCAGTCCACACAAAGGCACTGTCCCCAGGTAAGTGAGTATCTGTTGTAGCAATAGCTCACAGTCCCACTGGCATGATGACATACAGCTCTTGTCAGATTTCAGAATTCTCTCATTCCAGAAGAGAGCAGCTTTATAAACCCATGCTGAGAACTCTCACCGGTGTTCCTGAATTTTCTAACCATTCACTCATCTCAATTCTCTGAGACCTTTCTAGACCACAGAAGTCCAGAAAACATTCATTGAACTCAATGACCTTTCCAATTCCAAGTGATCAATTATTTTGACACCCACAACAACATGATCTGACTTGACTGAACTGGCTGAATTATGTGATAGATAGTACACCTAAATATCTTCAAACCAATGGCTCCCCCTTCCCTTCAAGTTTCATTTACGCATGATCAAGGTTGGTTCAATTGATTTGATAAGGGCCAAAATATTCTTTTACAAAACAAGCACCCCCTTTACCCTTATCTGTTGATCAAATTCACTAAATTATTGTGATAGGGGGTCCAAATTATCCAGATCCAACTGCCCCACCCCTACCCCTTCCATTTATACGTGTCCTGCATTGACTGGACAAATGTCATGAAGGGCCCAAATATTCTGATTCCAAAGGCCCACCACCTCCCAAATTGGCATAATTATATTCATGTTATGTGACGTATTTATGTGGCATCACATTATATAATATCAATAAAACAAGAAAATCTTTGGTTTTGAGATTCACAACTTTTTTGGTGCAGTTTGCAAAATGTAGTGACACACTACCACAGTTAAGCAAACTGTATCCAAGTGTATTGTGCTATGTATGAAATTACGGGGTCTGCACGGAGATGTATCGAATAAAAATGTATTGTATCAATCCTAATATATGGTGATAGCTGAGAGTGTAAGGTTTCTGGTGCTGGAAGTGCAGTGTAGATCTCTCAGGTCTATGTGGACAAGTTGGAAACAAGGTCCTTACTCTCTTCAAAGTTTCATATATAAATGTACATACATTAATTGTTATTTAACTGTGGTCATGATAACAATTATGCAGCCACCTGTCCCCTCAGTTATAGCAGTATGGTAAGCTGGCCCCATGTTGTTTGTATATTTATGTACATTTGTATTCTATTTATGAAGTACCAAGATTATGATCCAAGATCGTAATATTGTACAAACTACAATTGATCTAAGCTGACTTGATCCACCTTGACCAGAATGGTATGCAAGATATAAACCATGCAAAATGTACTACACGAGGCTGCTTCATGTCGCTCTGAAAGTCGTCTGTACCTCAGAGAAGAGAAACTGAACTCCACTTAAATACCGCCACATGCTGACTACCAAGGCTTTGCGTCGTGTCCTGCTGCCTCCAGGCTGACAGATTGCCAAGTTTCTTTCTTTTTTTTTTCTTTTTTCTTTTTTTTTTACATTTGATGCGTATTTAGCACCAGTCATCAGAATCCTCGTGAACTGATTTGGTCAAGATAGGAAGGGTGCTTTCTTTATTACGTTTAATTTCTGTGACGACGTGTTGCTTGTTTCTATACTCAAGTGTCTTGTACAGATAAGACGGGTTTACATGTGATCTACAGTATTAATGTAATTCATGCACCCCTTAAGTACGCGCCATTATAACCACATATGTCTTCACCAGTCCGCAGTGAACGCAGATCATTAGTAAATCTAACAGCTTCTTGGGAGCGCTCATTAACTGCTCTCAATCTATTCATTTTGTATTTATTAGCATTAATTACCAGACTATTCCGTCTTAAGGATGGTTATTTGTATCCCTATGGATTTGTATGTCGCATCAATGTGCAGTTACCTCAAAATGGCTACTTGTAATACACAATACTAGCCAAAAGCAGTACCTAAGGATAACGTGAAGTGTATTATTCATGCTGTGCATACCAAATTGGTTGAAAAAATAATTCACTTGTGTCTTAAATATTATCCTGCAAATGGAGCTTTAGACCCATGTTCCGTAATTCCTCACACATGCGATGAGGTAAACAGTCATATTGAATTATATAAGCATCTGAAAACGTTGTGTTGGTAGCATCTGAGACACTCAAAAAAACTACTCTGATTTTATTGATCATCCAATAGGGCCGTTGAGAACAGTTCCGCTCATGCTACATGTCGATACCAATGGCCAACAACTATGCTCTTTGTCAACAAGTTTCACGAACGAAAAGGTATGCAGTAAAGGTTCAATTTAATGTATTCATTTTTGACATCGGTGTAAATAGTAACAATTGAAAACAGGCGTTGTCCTTTTTGGTGTTGTATGTGGAAACGTGCCAGCATTGTTAAGGAGAATCCCCAGATGTCTTAAAGTTACTGTTAATTAGGCTGAGTCGTCTTTAATGCATGTATGACAAGATGTGAAGGTTAAAACCTATTGGAGTCATTACTAATAAAGATTGATTAGTAATCAATAAGATGTGTGTTCGGGTCCAGCCTTCTGGCACGAAGTTGATATCGATGTCTGAACTTCAATGCTTATCATTTCCCTCTGACCGGAAGTGACGTGCCGTCTAGTGCACCGACCATCTTGCAATCCTGTCAGCTTTCCTGCGTCTTTTAATTATCCTCACGCACCTGCCTTCCAACATGTCGTGACCTCACACAGTCTTTCATTTTCTTCAAGCAGGGTAGCTCGTAAAGTTGCCTGCCTTTTACTTTTTGACACATAAACATGTTTATTGATGAATCTGTACGGGTCAGCATTATGAAGACCTTGCATGATGCATTGCATTACAAAACCTATGGGATCAGATCCATATTTCAAACTGGCGTGGAAGAATAAATTCAGCACAGAGAGGGTCAGAATTTTTTTTCAATTATTTTGCTTGATGGACTATGGCCGTGAATAATTGAAAATTTATTTCAAAATGAATATTCCATCTCGTTATCTGAAATGGAATTAACTTCGTATTGACGAAAAAATGTATGATCCAAATGGTGTTACAGTGATGAAGGAAAAATCGACATATTTTCTTTGCGACGTTAATATAAAAACTAAAAAAAGAAATTTGCTTTGGAGCAAGTGTGTCTGGGTGCCTTGAAAATCATAAATGTTTTAAAGCTTTTGTTGAATGTTAATCGAGCATATATTGACCACAGTCTTTTGCCTATAAATTGCCCCTTCATTTTCAAATGTTTAAAATGGCAAAAAATAAAATCTTAGCACAATTTTAAAATATTAATTTCACATTATTAGACACACTTATAATACAAACCAATCAATTGATGTCACTTTTGACACCTCTTTCTACAGTACATTCGAGGGGAAAATAATTTAGCATTTCAAGTTCGGAAGTATACCTAATTAACATAAATTCAAATGTTTCACCTTTCACTTTCATTTTATTGAATGTACCTGTGGCACAAACCTTATAATGGAAGTTGGATTGACACCTTTATCTGTCAAATATATGTATATATATATATATATATATATATGCATGTATGTATGTATATATATATATGTATGTGTGTGTGTCTGTGTGTGTCTGTGTGTGCGTCTGTGTGTGTGTGTGTGTGTGTGTGTGTGTGTACGCAAATCAGTTTTTGTGTCCAGAGGGTAATATGGTACTTCATTGAAAGCGGGAGGTGTTGAAAAGTTTGAATCTTCAAATGTGGTAAAAACTATGACAAAGAGAAGTGTAATTGCAACATTTGCCGGTGTATATATGTATATATATGCAGTGTGGTGCACCTGATAAAGGGCTTAAGCTAGTACCATTTAAAATTAGATTAATTAGAGGCATTTGGTATTTTAAAACTTGAATATCAAAGGTTTCATTGAAAGCTAATACTCAGATATGCACACAATTCCAAGGGCTACTCATACAGTTACCCTCCCCTGGGGGCTGGCAAAAAAGTGCTCCAGAGAGCGTCACTTCTTTCAAGGATGGATGAGTATGAACATAAAGAAATAAACATTATTTGAAAATGCACATACAATTATATAATATCATGATCCAAGAGGAAATAACTACATGTATTGTTTTCCTGTTTCCTTTATCAAAAAAGGAGGAGAAGAAGAAGAAGAAGAAGAAGAAGAAGAAGGAGAAGGAAAAGGAGAAGGAGAAGGAGGAGGAGGAGAAGGAGAAGGAGAAGAAGAAGAAGAAGTAGAAGAAGTAAGTAGAAGAAGAAGAAGAAGAAGAAGTAAGTAGAAGAAGAAGAAGAAGAAGAAGAAGAAGAAGAAGAAGAAGAAGAAGAAGAAGAAGAAGAAGAAGAAGAAGAAGAAGAAGAAGAAGCCAAAAGCAACAACTGCAACACTGATCAGATACCAAAATACCCTTTGAGGATGGGGCTCATTTTGCTGGTTACAAGAAGAAACAGAAACCTCTAAAGTCTGGCACTGAGGGCTTGAGCAAATCACTAGAATGACCCGATTTAAACACTTTCCTTCGGTGGTTATGGCATCCATGAAGTCAGACTGGAAGATTGTTACGATGGCACCACTAAATTATATTTCCCATAGACTGCCATTATAACATATCCTGGCATATCTGAGTGTAAAGCTTTATTTTAAGAGAGACTAAGCTCATCAATTAAGTTCCTTTTTGACTTATAAAATAAGAGGCATTAACATGTATGAAGAACACCAAACGTTTGTCTTTACCTTACCTGAAAGCAGTCCCGTTGGATTTTCGCCTGTCTGCACCCAATATTATTTTCAAATTTCCCACTCCAAAGAAAAAAAATGGCCTAACCACAAATTCCTTCACTCTGGTCAAGCCAAATCCTACACTGCTGGTCATAGAGACCCTTATACTTTGAATAGCCAAGTCAACTCTCCCACTCCTAATCTATTTTTGATGGGGGATATCACATTACAGGCTTCTAACCAGTGACGAAGTGGTCTCTTGAGGTCAAGGGCTAGCGGAGTTTGCCCCAGGCAAAATGCTTCTTATAAAGCCTGCAGCATGGCCTTGATGAGGCTACCTGGTTATTTGTAATATCTGTTCAAACGTCGATAGTAACAGAATATCTATGTTTTTTAGAGAATCGAAGTTTTTACACAGTTGTTGTTCGGAGGTTTTGTTTCTCTCATTTGCTGCGAGAATGTCTGCTTTGAAAGGTTTACCTTTCAAAGCACACATTCAATTGTACTATTGATAGTAAGTTGCCCTGATAACAGATTCTGACAGTGCAAGCTAAATTATCATGCGTGCAAAATGGTTGCATTACAGCATGGAGGTTTATAAAAAGGTTCTGACAGTGCAAGCCAATTTATTATGCACGCAGAACTGTTGCATTACAGCATGGAGGTATATAAGAGTAACCAGCTATGTCGTGATAGAAAGGGGATGTGTATTATGGAAAGTCTGCAATGTTTTCAGCGAATTTAGCATAAATTGAAAGTCCTCACATTTTGTTTGCATGCAAGAGGAGTTGCTCATGCCACAAACCTACGTGTATGTATTGAACTAGCTTATAGCATCTCTGTCAAGAACAGTTTTGGAGATATGTAAGATTTAGATCTTAAATCAATTGAAATGCCTCTAATTTCGTAAGTTTGAAAGTATTAAATTTATCCAACCCAGTAAACTAATTTTAATGGAAAGGCTATGAACCAAGCAACTGCTTGGATTTCTCAGCCATCTCCGAGACATGCTGCGGACAAGATGTAGAAAGAAAAAAAGAAAAAAAAAATAGAAAAAAATTATATGTTTGCACCGGGGGTTGGGGTGGGGGGTGGCACAAGAGGCAATTGCTAGCACATTTAATCGACAGAGCCTGCACTGATGGTGATCTAAACATATTTGTCCATAATAAAACTTCCATAGAACTATCAATGTCAAAGGCACAGAAAAAAAATCCGAAAATACTTCCTGTTCGTTTGAAACTTCTGCTCTAATTGAAAAGTTCCAATTAAATTCCTCTAGGGAAAAATAGACAGGCCACACGATAAAACAATACAAAAGCCGATTACGATGCAGTTAAAAGTTACAGGTTAACGACAAGTATTCTTGACCTTTCAGCAGCACACTGTAAACTAAGGATCAATGATAAGACAAGGAAACACAAGGCAGTCGGTGTCACGTCCCGTGGTAGCACAACTACACTATAAAGAGCCAATGATACTGTAAACTAATGCAAAACAGATAGGTTCATGGCCTTTCGGTAGCAAACACTACACTGAAGGTCAATAATGGGGCACGAAAGCAAAGGCAAATGCTGTCATAACCTGTGGCCGGACAAGTTACAATATGAAAGATTAAAGATGGGGTATAGAAACAAGATAGACTAATCGTAGGTAGTACTTTCAAATTCCAATCTTTTGGAATAATTCGAGTAGATCCAAGCTTTCATAATTTATGCACATCAGATCATTTTTTCATATGGTAACAAACCACGAGTTTCTGCTCCTGGGATCCGTTTGTTCTTGATATCTTTCAGTTAAGTACGGATATAATATAGAGGGCTACAAGCATGACTTCATACATCCTATTCAGTGTGTTTGTTATATAGAAACAATGACAGGTGATGACACCGAAGAACTGTACATCAAATCTTTGAACTTTAGGAAACACGTAAAGTAAACATGGTTTTAGGATTGGCACACCAAGATACAGCAACCCAACGAGCTTTTCGATTTAGCTTTATGCTCAATTTTAAGTTTGTTCATGTACGTTTTACAACAGGCAATGCAGCGTTAAGTGTTGTCCTTGTCCATTTAGCATATTTTGGCGCATTGCCTATCGTCAGACGGTATCACTGCATATTGTGTGTAAACGTTTATGATTAAGATTGTACGCCGATATAAATGTCTTTATTTGTTTGAGAGGGATATATAACGCACTTCTAAAATACTTTAAGTATCCAATCAACTATACAATGATAAGGAAAATCTTATATATGTGACTGAGGTATTGTACAATGTACTCCACATGGCAGTATTATCGGTGTAATAAGGTAACTGAAAACCCCAATGATAATGATAATGATATAATTATACAAGTTAAAACAGGGATAGTGGTCATGATGTTTAAGACAATGATAATCAGATCAATGATAAGAATAATAATTATGATAATTATAACTGTAAAAAAATGCGTTCATTAATATTATTATTATTATTATTAGTAGTAGTAGTAGTAGTAGTAGTAGTAGTAGTAGGAGGAGGAGGAGGAGGAGGAGGAGGTGGAGGAGGAGGAGGAGGAGGAGGAGGAGCAGCAGCAGCAGCAGCAGCAGCAGCAGTAGTAATAGTAGTAGTAATAGTAATGGCAGTATTTGAAACTTTAGCATTACATTGTACATTGTAGTATCAACTTAGACCTGTGCAAATTAGTCACTTGGTACCCATTTTGCGAAGTAATTCTGACTGGCAGAAGAACAAAATATCATAATTTCATCTCATTGTGTGATTAATTCTGAATTCTTCCAAAGACACACTTTTGTAGCTTTTCACTTCTCCACTGATTATCAATTAAAAATTCCAAATTTCTCGCTAAGCTGTTCTTGTTCTCAGTTTACCCATGGGAGCAGATGTTAAAATCAATCTAAAAAGAATATTCAAAAGTAGTTGGTACAGTGGTACACAAATAATATGAATAGACCTTATAAGAAGAGACCAAACAGTAAGTTCGATATGAAGCACATCTAATTCCCTAAGTTATGGGCTCATTAAGCAAATTCAAAATGATTATCGATATATTATTTAGCAGTAGTTCATAAAGCCACAGGGACTATTATATGCATTCTTTTCCTTCCTGAAGACACAACTTGAGTGAAAGTGAAAAGAGCTAGATTCATAGGAAAATCTGTTTTTTGAGGAAGTCATTTTGATGTGAAACAGGGCAACGCCTGTAAAAACCATGGAAGAAATGCTAAATTATGAAGCAGACGAATCTGCAACAGCTGAACATTATTTCAGATGCGACAAACAGATTAATTGGAATCAATGCTAACCTTCTGTCTATGAAGTAAATAATAAGAATAGAACAAAATCGTGAGTAAATGAGGTATTTGAATTAATTACTTTATCAAAGTAAAACCACTGACTCAATATTAGGTCTACATATGGTCTATAATAGATTATTTATTCATTCATTCATTCGTTCTTCTTTCATTCATGTGGATATGCTTTCTTCTGTAGGGCTGTGCGACATTGGCGTGCGTCTAATTATCCAGGCATAACTGCTATTATCCAGGCATAACTGCCATTAATACCTAATCATTTTAACGTTCCGCTATTCGATTAAAAATTTCTAGTCAACCGAGGAAGCTTGAAACATCTAAGCAAATGTTTGGAAAATTATATATGTATTTGGTACAATGTCAAAGTCCAGCAAAGTCAATTTATTAATTATCATTAGGATTAAATATATAGCTGTATCTTACTATTCATTAGAACACACCTCAGTAGGGGCCTTCGACCCTCTCTCTCTCTCTCTCTCTCTCTCTCTCTCTCTCTCTCTCTCTGTCTTTCTCAATGTTTTTTCCTTCCTCTCTCTCTCTCATCCTGACAGTGTGGTATTTGCAGGTACGAGATGTAGGCTATGATATACTTGAACTAAGCCTAGCAAAATAAAAATATTTCTTACCAGGGAAGATCACGTGTTAGACTGTAAGCAGTAGGTGAACAGCTTACATAGTATAGAAGCAGCAAAAGCACTTAGGGCGTAGTTCAAGCAGCTATTTCTCAGGTAATCACGCTCACAAAGCATTTTGTTTAATTTTCCAAATCAGTGATGTTAAAGACCTATCAGGTTATCAAATTCCATAGCTTCTAAAAGATATATCAGTTAACTGGTAGTATATTATGACGGGCCGGAATTTAGAATGGTCCATTTTTGCTAATGTGTGGAAGCTAACCTGACCAAACCCGCACAAAGATAAAAGTGACATATCGGGTAATAGAATCATTTCATCATCCACATGTACTTTTTTTCTTCAAGTCTACTTCCTTTGTAAAGGTTTTATGATAAACTAAAGAGAAGCAGAGTGTTTGCAATATTTGCAACTACAGGCGCGTGTTTCTGGTGTGTCGTGCCGTGGTGCAGCGAGAGTACATCCTAACCACAAATGAGCTGCAGTTAAATCAGCGGCTTATGGCTCGTCATGGAATGACAATTTATCGAACCAGGATTGGCGTGATTAGTAATTGGCTACCAAAACGCGGGAATCAGTTTGTAACTGGAAATTTGCCTCAAAATAACCTTGGGGATTAAAACTGATTATACTGTTTTGCAAAATGAAGACATGAATTTCATATCCATTTATGAAAATATGTTGATGTTGAATAATTATTAACTAAAGATGTTTCACGTTAATAAAATTAATTCACCACCTTTTACTTTCATTTTATACTTATATTTCACAATGTCCATTTATACAAAGTATATTTTGACTTGAAAGGCTTACCCTACTGTAAAGCCTGTGTAGGGCTATGTGAAGCCGCTAAAACCGTGAGTCGTTGAATGCAGGAACGATATTCTCCCGACATCTTTCAAACCGAAACTGATTAGTTATTTACGGCACAAGGAAGTTTTGATGGTTTTCTGTATTATCACGCTTATATCTAGTTGTTTAATGCAGATTAAATTCATGTTTCTTTACGAAAAGCAAGGTTTGTTGCCAAGTTCTAGTTGTGCGTGTAAAGTTGGCATCGGTGTCTTAAATCAAATTATTTTTCACTATCAATTAAATTCAATTTTTTTTATTCAACATAATTTTGTGTATATGATTTCTTTCATAATTAAGTACCTGAAAAGCCTGCTGATACGATCAGATGGTTTTTCTTTTCGCTCCAAAATACAAATGCATTTCCCACTTGTAACACATGAGCACTGCATGGGTAATTTATGTTTGCACTAGCACTTCTTAGTTTTTATTTGCATTGACGGACTCACGATTGGGGTTTACAAAACGTCTTTGGGTTTCAAGTTCAAAATTAGTCGGATATTCTATTTAAATTGGTAGTCTTTAAACAAAATGATTTAGATGTTCGTAAAAAAACCACTGCAGGAATGTTGTAGAGCCACAAAATATAAACAACGCAAAATGATAAGCCTCTACATTTTGTCAATGCAGTCATCGGAAAAATTATTCAAAAATTTTTTTTGGGGGTACAAAATGTATACTGACGCAAAATGTAAATGCCAGGACTGTTTCAAAATTGTCCAAATGGGTACCAAACTCACGCTCGTTGCGCAAGTGCCTCCCAGAAATAGATAAACTGTAACGTGGACACTGAATCGATAAGGGTATCATTTGTATAGAGGATTGATCTCCTGAAGTTACACAGTAACATTCCTTTACACACACACACACACACACACACACACACACACACACACACACACACAGACACACACATATATATATATATGTATATATATACATATATACATATATGCATATTCATGAGAGTTTTCACATTACAAAACACATACTTTCATCCTCCTTATTATATATTGTCGCTAAATTTGTTGCCATTAAAAGTGAATAAAGTCAGCATGATTGATATGCCTGTATAAAAGCATTTTAAGAAAGTTGCTTTTTAATCATATAGATAGATAGATAGATAGATAGATAGATAGATAGATAGATAGATAGATAGATAGATAGATAGATAGATAGATAGATAGATAGATGGAGAGATAGTTGACATAAAATTTACCATAGAACAAATAAGGTTTCATGCGTTTATCACAACATCGCCAAAACAAACGAATCTAACTTTATGGTTGGTGGTAATATTACCCCTGTTCTGTGAATTCAGAAATGACATTCGCACCGTGACATGCCGATGATCTCAGCAAGTCATATAGTGGACCCCCTGGTGTACCGTTCACGTTATCTATTGCTGTGCATGCTGTCCTGTGACGCATAACCTACTCGTAAAGGCACCCGGGGACCATTGTGCATGGCTGTTTCTGTGCCCGTGGCTTCCCAGCTTTAATATAGAATGTACCGTAATAGATTAAGTGTGGCATGACATCAATCTTCTATGATTAGATATATCAAGCAACGCAATAAATGTGTATCCCGGGGTATGATTATACAATATAAGGGGCATGTGTATGTGGCCTATATCAAGACAGACACCGATCTCCAGGCTATAGAGTAGAACATTAAGTACAGATCAGGACAACTTAATCCCCAGTTCTCATATCAAGCATGGTGAATTTAAGAAGCCGCAGAACGCAACCCGACATTACTTTCCAAAATTGGTTTAACACGTCACAATCGTAGATTTTCAAAATACCTTATGACTCTTTGTATATATTCTCACATGTAACTGATAACATATTTTATGTTTCTTTGTGTGTTAATTCATTACTCTTTTGAGTTGAAACAGAAGGTAAAATAAGTGGGTATTCTACATCTGGTTTAATAGTGGCACCGTACTTTGAATTGATATAATAATCACGCCTTTATAAATATGGTGTCATTGCCTAAATATCAATTAATGGTGAAGTTACCCTGAGAAGACGCCCATCGCTGTAACTGATATTGTAACGCAGGTGTACCAGACAGTCTTTTTGGTTTTAGATCCTGAAACCTCAACCTTCTTCTTTTCTTCTTCTTCTTCTTCTTCTTCTTCTTCTTCTTCTTCTTCTTCTTCTTCTTCTTCTTCTTCTTCTTCTTCTTCTTCTTCTTCTTCTTCTTCTTCTTCTTCCTCTTTTTCTTCTTCTTCTTCTTCTTCTTCTTCTTCTTCTTCTTCTCCTCCTCCTCCTCCTCCTCCTTCTCCTCCTCCTCCTTCTCCTCCTCTTCTTCTTCTTCTTCTTCTTCTTCTTCTTCTTCTTCTTCTTCTTCTTCTTCTTTTTCTTCTTCTTCTTCTTCTTCTTCTTCTTCTTTTTGCATTAGGGACGTCATTTGCAGGTAAATTACATAGATTATATGTCATTCCTATTTTGAAGGTGTAGTAATACTGATTTATCTCGAACTCTTTGATCTGATATTTATCAGCAGGGAAAAGAAAAAAGTTGACAGAGAAAGGGCCGCGTTTCTTCCTGGGCGTATGTTTACCGTGTATGTAAATGAGGGGCCGCTTAATCATTCGATGCAGGGAAACAATAAGCAGCAAACTATAGTGTATACAATTTCTTACAGTCCGCATGTTCAGAGCAGTTACTTTCCGTTTTGCAGCACACCTTTGTGCTTTTGATGCAGCTCCTAACCAATGTGTTTACCGCCAGGTTGACAATCGGATTTTCTTACTACTGCTTCCCTTTCATTATACGACTGAAATCACCTTTTCTTGCTGTTTCCATCACTCTGCCCTTCGTGTTCACTTGACAATATATCATCACCGTCTGTTTATACCTTGACTGAGCAATTTTTTTACTGGATTGTTGTGTCAAAACTATGAAGTCCCTCCACCTTTACGTGTGTGTTCTATGGAATAGCCTAAAATAGATGAACCTTGATTCGTTTCATTGTTTTCACAAAGAACGAGTTAGATCCCTGACTTGTGACATTTCCAAGGATAAGAATTTGTGTGTTGAGAGTCATATTTCATATCTTTTCTGGGAAAGCTTTCAATATGCTGCCGTTTTAATTACACAGATGCCTCTGCTATATTTCCCAGTAAGACATGTAATGTGGGTTTTCAGCATGACAAGGCCTTTTCTTTGGCATTTTTACCTGATGGTCGCCTGGAGGAAAACGAATATGGTAGTGTTGCTGCGAAAGTGGAGGTGGATAATCTTATTGGAAGGACATCTTTCACGCTTTTGCCTTCTATTGATATTGTTTGCTGTTGGTCTTCTTTTACAGTCCCCAAGATACCACTTTCTGGTGCATACTAGCCGCCTTACAAGGCAGCAGGGCAGGATTCTAATAAGATCTGGTAGGCAGGCAAACCGGGAGCTCTCTCTTATTACGAACAGGCAAAAGTTATCAACAAGAGCAAGAAGCCTACACGGAGGTGTAAACAAAACGCTAGTCGATGTGGTCTACGCACCCATATCGTTTATCGAGTTGAACATTGTCCGTGAGGCCAGTGTTACCACAATGCATGCAGTCACGGTAATCTCGAACTGTTTGCAAACATGGCAATAAAAAAAAAGAGTCAATACTACATTTTTGTTTCTGAATATATATTTTCCGATAAACGTGCATGGGATATGAAAGAATCACTAGGGTAGAAAGAAAAAAAAATCATGCTCTCTTTGCCAGTACATTTGAAATTCGTGCACATTTATAGAAATACGCTCTAAATAAAAGAGATCAAATTGAGATCAATGGACAAATAATTCTTTATTCATGTCGTACTTTTGCACATATTGTCATCAAATGCCGTGATCATAAAGTACCAGCTCTTCTGTCTCAAAAAATAAAGTAAAATGAAATAAAATAAAATAGAATAAAATGAAATAAGATAAAATAAAATAAAATAAAATAAAATAAAATAAAATAAAATAAAATAAAAAATATATAAATAAATAAAAAATAAATAAATAAGTAAATAAATAAATAAATAAATAAATAAATAAATAAATAAATAAATAAATAAATAAATAAATAAATAGATAAATAAATAAATTAATAAATAATCGACTCATCAAAGTGTATTATGTGGCAATGGTTAAAATAAGAAATGAACAATTGGCTTGAATAGAAGCTGGCTGGCTGTTTTGAAAAAAATAATGTTTTCAGGAGTGTTTTTTCAGCCCATATAGCCTCCGTGGCAGGAGGGTTTTATACAAAAAAACTGTGTCATTTATAAAACATGCCCTCACGTGAACCCCAAGCCTGCTCACCTGACAGGGAACTGCCGGAAATACGTGGAATTTACTTAACGTTATAACACAGTTCACCTATACGTACCTCAGAAGATAAAATTTATTTTAATATCACGTAGAAAATATTATCATTCAGTACCTAAAAGTAATCTGATAAGTGGATTTATGTGTACAACAATAAGTAAGTATAAAAAGGAACTTTTCTATTTGCGAGGACAGACAGATGGTGGGGTTTGAACCCAGTCCCTGTCTTGTCGCAATGTTGCATCACAGTACCCTCCAAGAGGGTCTCGTGCTTTACATTTATCACACCATTAAAAAATAATGCTTTTTGAATTGGTTTGTTTTAAAACATTTACAATGGACGTGTGTCTCCATTTGAGGAGACATCGTAATTTGCATGGTTTTGCAAGGATGCTATTATCCGTAATAACAGAGAAACCAAAGATTGTTTCAAATGCCTAACTGTGATATTTGGATTGGACTCAGGATTACATTAGGTTCCGTGTGAATATGTATGCAGATAAAATAAAATACACGATTATATATAATGCAAACACCGGCGCTTACATGGGGCAGTAGAGCACTAATCATATAGGGTGTGTGTGTGTGTGTTTTCTGGCATGCTCATGCAAGTGATAAAGGTCGAACTTGGGTCGGGTTGTGTGGACCATGTAGGCCATTTACCCCTGGTCTAAAATAGAACCATCTTAATATTTTATGTATATAACATGATTTCATCGCGCATATCAGCAAAATTGTCTGACCTACCTACTGTATATACCTCCCTACAGATCTGTCTTCTCTCATCTTTTCCTGTCTATCTATCTATCTATCTATCTATCTATCTATCTATCTATCTATCTATCTATCTATCTATCTATCTATCTATCTATCTATCTATCTATCTATATATCTATCTATCTATCTCTCTATCCATCCATCTGTCTGTCTGTCTGTATCTGTTTGGCTGTCTAAAAAAGCCTTTAGCCAAGTTGACAAAGTCGTTAGAAAGAAATCGGAGGTTACTCCCACATGTGGTCATGAAAGTTGAAACCATTCTGCGCGTACTGAATAGGTTAGGTCAAGATCAACTGGTTCATGTCGGTCTCAGTAGAGGGCTCTGTAGGCAGGCGGGCTACGTATTGTGTATTTCCATTAGTTTCCGTTGTAATTTGCACCTTTATTACTTTAAAACCGCTCTACCTAGAAACACAAAATTTCTTGTGGTAAATGGTTGGCATATAGTTAAAATACTCCTGTACATTTGGTAACTTTTGCTGCAAAATATTCGATAAATTGAATGTTACTTTAACATAGAATCTAATGGTAGTACACTTCTGTAGCCCACACGAATGTTGTGTATTGGGTTGTATATTCAGCCAAATACACATACAGTTGCTAATTGTGCGCACTGCTCTTTAGGGTCACAAATGAGCCCCGTTTCTCATTTTCATGGATTCACCCGGTAAGGAATATCTTCCATTTTGGGTATGGCTGGCAATAAATGCCTACTGACAATGTATACAGAAGCACTGCTATGCTTTCTTACGTCACAAGTCAATGGTTCCTGCAATTTGATGCTCATCTCACACGACCTCCGATACCTTTTTATGTATGCTGTTTGTTTAAGCTATAATTTGGTGTGACATGACCAATGCCAACAGAATGTCTACTGGGAGGTAATTAAATGCAAGCACGAGCCTATATCGAATTGTATTATTTATTTAATCTTGTCATAAGCTTGAAGCGACTGTCTTGTACGATCCTGCTATTTATTTGTTTTACCTCGTAAATAAAGCATAACATGCAACTCTGATGCATTTTAATTTGGCGTTTTGCCTGCCGAGGTACATTGAAGTTTTCCCATCTCAAATCTGTGCACGCTACCCAGCTATCCGCTAATACATGCCGCAGTTTTGGGAAGGTCCTCAATCCGCCAAATTAATATTGGAAGTTTTAGAATATATGTCGTGACAAGATTAAAAACATGTATTGGGTTACACCATATGTACCAGAAAGCGGGCATGTGGTGTGCAGTCATTCTCCAGACCACAAGTCAGTCCGTGTGTGAAAGTCTACAGGTCGGCATCTATCATCATTTAGGAGACAATCACTCCAATGCTTCACTTAAAGAAAATTGCCAATTTTGCTTTTCATCACTGTGTCATGGAAATGAGGAAAGAAGTGTTTAAAAATCACCCAATAATTAAGGGGAATTGACTTATGTTTTAGACACAGCAAAGGTATTAATCGGAATCTCTTTGACACCAACTTGCTATATCAGCTGGTGCTTAATTTCCTCCATACGACATCAAAGAGAAGTAATTAAATATTACGAACTTTTTTTAAAGTGTATAGAATGGAAAAGCCGGTGCATGCTGGCCCCTCGGAGCGCAGTTAGAGATCTACGGCGGTCGTTTACCCCCAATTAGCCAGCAGTGCGTAAAATATGTATGCAGGTTGTTGCCCTCTGCAGGATAAGGCACAGAGAAACATTCCTTGAAGCTACCATAAGTCCTCATTTGCTTGCTTTAAGATATTCTTTTTGAAGACCATGGTACATAATTGATCAGGCAAATTCAAACCAAAATATGACAATAATCACTGCAAGATATCATGATCGAGTGCCACACAAAATGATTGATAAAATTGATGCATAATTGCGATTTTTTAAAATTGTTTTTTCAAGAGTCTAAATAAGAATTGCATCTTGACCTTCCCCGTGACAAGGTTTTCACGAGATTACCGGAATTCCTGGCCTATAATCAGTGTTAATTACAGAGTCTGCCAAGTAACGTTACAGGCACAATACAGAGAGCTGCAGCATCACTTGCCTGGTGATACAAAATGCTCCATCCAAGGAATTTATCACCTGAGTATGCAATGTATCGCAACATTGAATGTCAATTTACAAGACAAAGAAACAAATAAGGAAAAACCAACCCCCTGTCATCAAACTTTCATGAATTCAAAACATTTTTTGTCAATGTAAAGTCAAGTAAATTTTCCAGAGAGTGCTAGCAGATCCATAAAATGATAGTGGGAATGTAGCCATGACAATTGCCATGTCACTTGTTTGAGAAACCATTATGTTGTTTCTGTTGTTTCTGGTTGCTTGTTGATCGTGCAGTTATATTTTTAAATTAAAGGAACTCTTACATTCCAATGAGCATGCGTCAGAGTAGATAGCATGTTGGGACAGAACATTACAATATGTTTCAGTACTATGGGTATATGCATCAATTATCAAACTAAGTTTTGACGCGGAAGCACGATAGCATTTGGCTTGCACTTACAACAAATGACGTGCTGAAACGTGAATATAGAAAAAAAGGAAATTATTATTTTGATAATCAAATGATACCGCTGGGGCATGACAGAGGTAACATAACTGTAACATAACTATGGCATGGAAAATTATCAGGCAATACCCTATACACATTGCCCCACTTTCGCAAAATAAACAAAGAAATTTACATTTTTAATCAACTTGTTCAGCTCCGATGCAGACACCACATCTGATTAAGATTTGTTCCTCATAATGCAATGTTAAACATAAAAAAAAGAACGACAGAATTCGAACTTGATCATTGGTATGACCATTACGAACCATACCAGTAAACGTGTTGCTGTATCGCCAAGTGTTTCCATGAGCTGAGTGACCCCAGTCTAGCAGCATATGGTTGCTTCAATGTAATGGACTGATATTAGCATAATTATTTAGTTGGAAAATTGACCTTCCACGATCCTATCAACTCCATACTATAGAGGAGGTCAACTATTTATTTCCCTGGATTGAAACCGAAATTACATGGGTAATAGATACACAAGTGGTTCATCGATGGACCGCAGCATTTGATACCAATGAAGTCGGTCCCTGGATGTTACAGGTACACCTGCTGCAAAATTCATGGTCAGAACTACCATGGACCTAAAATAGGTCCATGGACCTACCGACAGGTGTGTCTCACAAAGATTATATTGGCCCAGGTGGATCATTCGCAGGCTTGCGTCACTTCAGCAGCCCTAAAAGATTGCCAATCCCTGTTGAAGGAATCCAAACCAGAAACTCTCGTGAGTTGTTCTTGAGCCGGCCATTTCACAAAGAAAGCCAGGATGAAACTGAATTGAACCCAGAAGAGTGGAATTACAGCACCCAGAGTGAACTGTGTCCGGGGGCTTCTGCAATTTAACCTCTCTTTCTAGCATCCCCGTAATATCAGAGACATGGTGAACGATATGATTAAACGGGCATATGCTGGCTCCCTCCCCACTCCTCTTAGTCTCTTTTATGCCTTATATTCTTGCTGGCGGTACCCTGGGATACCAGACCACTAGTTTCCCTACTTAGTCATGCCAAATGCAAGCTTACAGGTTACTGGTAACGGTCAGTAGGGCGCACTTAGCCCAGTAAAGATACTGTTGGTAATTGGCAAGCGTCCTGAACATATCCTGTGGGACTGTTCTGTCCGGTTCTATCTTTACTATGACTTGTAGCACTTGTTTTTGTCTGTCCCTGTCAGAGTTACTTTGTCACACAATAGCATATAAAGCAGGGCCGACGGTCACAAGAACTTTTTAATTAGGAAGGGATGAACGTGAGCAAATCAATGACATCCTTTGTAGACGTCTGAAGCAAATTACCAAGGGATGAATGAATGTATAAGAGAATAAGAAAATCAATGAATACATCTATGACCCGTGCTTAGATCAATAACTGCCGAAATGTAGGGTTATTGGGCGAGAGTACCAAACAAAACTATAATGACTGAGTGGTTAAATGAAGAATGAAATCCCTCTTCTCCTATTGCACCAAGAGAGATAGCTTCCGACCCACGGGAAACCCACCGACAAATTTATCACTTGATTGCATGTAGAGAATGGAGAGAAAAGATCAGTGTCCAACAATTGGCTGTGCTGGGCTTTTTATGCTGGGTTTCTACATGTGCAGTCTTACTGACGTCTTCATCTGTGCTTTTCCCAGCAGGCCCCTCCTCCATTCTTCTGTGGAATCTATTGGCAGATTTACTTGTTTTCATTGAATTACCTCCCTACAGCAACACATATTGCAATTTGCTGCCCAAATGCGCTCATTGATTGGATGGATGGTTGGGATTGAGGACGTTTGAAATTGAGGTCACTGACAGACGACAATCATCCTTTCGCGCGCAAACTGTTTCTGATAATTTTGAATCAATTTCATATACTCGTTAAGCAGACAGATAGTCGCCGCCAATTGGCTTGATACCTCGACAAATGACATCATTAAATTGAGACCGTTTCAGTAATGAGCAGCCCCTTCAGAGCTGAATAAATCCTAAAGTGATTACATTAATCATGTATAGGCATTTTGAATAAGCCAGTAATGTCAGGCACAATGCAAACTTATTTTGGCGAAAGTCCAGTGCACTGACCGACTGTGCTATGTGATGCTACGAAGCGTTGGTTGACTTCTTGCTGCGCCAGTTCACTCCCAGTAATGGACATCAGCAGGCCTGTGTCAAAACTACATCTGATTTATAGCGTTTTAGCGGGACAGATCTCTCATGTGGCAAGATATTCTGTGTTTTTAACCCCAACGGTGTAACACTACAGGATTTACACCCCACCGTAGACTCGAGGAAATGTATCTGAAAACCAACTTCTGAATTGCAGTAACATGAGGGGTAAGGCATTTACTTAAATGGAGTACCATCGTGAATATCTGATAAGATTTGCATCATAGTGATTGAATCTTTATTACACTGACCATGGTGGCATAGAGTAAACAAATACATATAATATAAATAAGGCACCCTGCCAAACTGAGCTTGTATAGAGAGTTTAAAAAAAAAATATATATACAATGTGCTAGAGCAGAAAAAAGCAGTGAGAACATGTGTCATACAATTCTCCACTTTCAAAATATGACACCTTCACTCAGTTGCACCAATGTTTGTCCTTACATCGTATGCTTTTATGACATGTTTAGAGACAGAGGAACGATATTGTGTCGTATCATACATTTTTTTAAACTGACGAGGGTGCGCTTGCAAATTGACCTTAAAATTTCCATTCACCCCAAAATATTGTTCTAATTACACCTAAAAGAAGACAAGTGAAGATAAAATGGACTTGCGTATCCTCGACAGCGTTTAAATGACGCAATTCATAAAACCTTTGCTCAACTGCTGGGAGTCTATACCGACCGATCTCATTTCTTAAGGGAAGAACTCCTGACCTCAGCTACGGTAATAAAGGTCTCTGCTTTCGACTCAACATGACCAGAATGTATTTTCAAGTAAAAATATGTCCTTTAAACGGTGCGTAAGTATGTAATTTCGGCTTAGCATTAACCACTTATTTCCACGCAGTTTTTTGAAGAATAATTTATTTTCTTTTTCGGTAATTAAAATATCACATATCACCAAGTCTGAAAAAAATATAGTTATCATCAACATCGCTCTGAATATGTTTAACATCCTCAGACCAATTTTGATTACATAATTTATAATCTCATTTAAAATGTCATTTGCTATACTGTTATCGTCCATACTTATCAAACGGTTCCAGAAACGCATTGCGCAAATACAGTTTTTGAATTGAAGCTTTCGCCATTCCATTTCACCATAGCGACCAAGGATCGAAACTTTATTATGTGCTCCCAAGAAATACCTAAGAACTCTCAATAGTACCATTTCAATATTTAAAATGCTTTAACACACCAATTACCTGCACCATATTGTAAAATTAGTAACACGTCAGTTTCATTAAGGGACTTACATGTGGAATAAACAACGTTTTATATTGATTTAAATTTACTAATCAAGACACTTAAGGCACGGACCCCAGAACCATCTAAAGTATTTACATTTGCTTTTAACTCTAAGAAGTCATTAACAATGAGACCTAAGTATTTTTATCTATTTACAAATTTCAATTCTTTACCATACAAGTAAAATGATGAGTCGTTTTGGATACGCGCTTGCGTTTAGTGTGATTACGTTTTATTTTGAGACGTTTATTTTCAAACCCCATTTATGACATCAGGATTCCATAAAGGTTATCATATCTTGCAATTTTCCCACATCCTTTAATGTATTGTTTGATGGTTATTCAAGTCTTGCTGTTGTGTCTGATGATGTTCATGTTGATAGACGTGTCCGGATTTGGACAGTTTTAGACTGATTTTTGTATTTTTAACTACGAACTACGATATTAACACATAATGGTCTGACTGCAACTTAGTTCCCTGTGTGTATGATAGTCTATTAGTTATTCACTGTTTTAGTGTGAAATACAGGAAGTATCTCCCCCAAAGACAGCTGTATTACCCGAGGCGAAGCCGAGGGTAATACAGCTGTCTTGGGGGAGATACTTCCTGTATTTCACACTAAAACAGTGAATGACGATTTTATCCCATTTTTGATGATGTAATCGACGTTTAACTTTTTGTGGCTGCTCTTCGCTGTTCGACCCGCTGCTGCTGCAGTTCACTTCACAGACTTCTGGTGGCTGATCGATGCACTGACCAGATAGGGAGATACAGCGAGAATACCGCTGTATTCCCCGGCCAGTTACGAGAATACCGCTGTATTCCCCGGTCAGTTTCAGGAATCGCGCTGTATTTCACCTTTGCAGTAATTAATGCACAAATAAGGGTAATACAAAGAGTGTACCATAGCTATTAACCAATCAGAAGGCAAGGATTCTATCAAAAATGGGATAAAATGCTGTGTAACATTTACACCTCGATTCACAGAGAAGTAAGAAAAGCAAATTGCGGGTGGCTGAGTGTACAGTGCATGAGGAAGGAACCTAGAATTGGCGATTCTATGGCTTGAACTAATGCCAGGGGGAAGGGTGCAAAGAAGAAAATATGCTTGGCAGTGCGTTTTGAGGCCAGTTGCACCCATCTTATCATATATATATATATATATATATATATATATATATATATGACTGTGTCTTCATTAAAAAAAACATGCTCACCATGAAAATAGTAAATTTGTCTCGGCTGTCATGACTATGGGTGTAGCATCCAAAAACAGAATCTTTTAGATCTAGTGCAGTTTCAAAAATAAAATACGAAGCCATGAAAAGAGGGTACCTGAGATGATTTGAGTTGCGTGGCTAGCTAGCCACTGTACACCGCTACAAACATTTGTAAATTCGATTAAATCGTTTACGCATTTCTTATGTTTTCAAAATTTGTATACATAGGAGACATTACCCACTGGTCATCAAAACCTGGTTATTCGTACCATTTCTTCGTAAAGCCTCGATAAAAAAAAAAAACAAAAAAACAAAAAAAAAAAAAAAAAAAAAAAAAAAAAACCATCGATGGAGTGAATATCCCCTTTTCTTTTCAAAATACATGTCGTATATCAGAATGTTTGCTTAACGCTTGCCACTCCCGTTGGGTGACGACGACTGGCTGACCTATCCTCTGGATGGTGAGCAACACCTCAGCGATAGGCCACACCTGACAAAATGAAAGGTCAGCAATTTATCAATAATCATTACCCATCACACGAGTGATCATGTATGTCTCACAAATGATATCTAGCGATCACTTTTTGACAGATAACACTAGCCACGAGCCCCCCCCCCCCAAATAGTGGATGTACGAAGAGAACATCCATCTTTGATCTTTTCTAAGTCATATTATTAGCTTTAACTACTACGCTGTAAAAAGTAAGAAATTCTAAGGGTCTGATATCACAATGTGGGCGGATTAAACATGAAGGTTGGGCGCATTAACCGAGAAGACAGCACTCCTTATGAGGGATTCCTGATCAAACTCCTAGAGGCAATTATACTTGTCATAGCACGTAGACTTGCTGCATGTCCCCACCCACCAGCAGTTCCTCTGAGCTTAAATTATTGGACTTGACAGAATGTTTTCAAGCAATTGCTTGAGGAATGCAGGCACGAATCTTACACAGAAGGTTCGTGTGTTTATATTTTAGTATCGATAAACTGTTTGTGTTTGTATCTAAACGACTTTGATCTCTGAAGCTTTATGACTATGGATACTGTGGGGACAGTAAATTATGCTTAACATGATGACAATAAATCATAAATACTTTTCTGATGTATCAGTATTTTTCAATATGCAAAGTAAATGACTATTTCTGGTATCACAGAAAATTGCTTTGTTGCGCGTGCTTTTTAATCGTGGGCTTTTCGCCCTCAAACTGTCGCCATATATAAATCATATAGCATAATATATTGCGCACTGCGTAGGCATTCGTATGTGTTTAAAAAGGTGTGCTCATTTAGCAGTGGGGATTGTCTGATTTCAAGATAACAATGAAAGCAGGTACATGTTTTCAGCACCAATATCGATTTCGAAAGAAATCGGTGAGTCTAACCCTTTTTCATGACGGACAAAAATCGCCTATTGGACGTATTTGGTAAATCTCTTTAAATGTATTTTGGAATTTTATGTAGATCTTTACTCCAATGCGATGTAATTCCAAAACTCAAAAAGAAACTCTTATAATGCGTTGCGAGTGCAGTCAGGTAGGCCCACTATTAGTACCAGAAGACACCCTTTTATTCGTGAATACATCGCACATACAATATAAGATTGTGCATACATTCAGCAGAAATGTATCAAGGTGCACCATGGGAAGGTTTCATTTTATGATGGAATGTTACTGACTACAATTCGCTGTTTTCTTTAAAAAATCAATAATTGGATAGTGAAAGCAGTTATCGGCTATAGGCTATTCCCAATTCATGAAAAATAAATTGAACAGAGGACATGATGCAGAAGCAGGCAGTTCCGAGTGAGCAAGTATGTTTGTGAAAAGACATTAAAATTCTGAATTTCGTTTACACTTAATGCAAAGTGTACGTTTCTCCACAACCAATAAAACTGGGTATTTTGTCACCACGGTGCCGTAATAGTCCTTGTTGGAAATATTCGCACTTTGTATACATAAATAATTATCATGAATTAGATCATTGACTTATCAGTTTTTAATTTTTACACGAATTCAATGGCTTCGTTACGTTTTAATAGGTCGGCACATATTTCAGATTTTTAACCAAAAGCAGTCACTTGCATTAATAGAAGTAGTAGTAATAGTAGTAGTAGTAGTAGTAGTAGTGTTGTTGATGATGATGATGATGATGATGATGATGATGATGATGATGATGATGACAATAATAATAATAATAATAATAATAATAATAATAATAATAATAATAATAATAATGATTTCTTGAAACCTACCCGTGACACAGGGTGCAGTAGTGGGCCGGCTTAATCTGCGGTACTTTCAGACAAGAAATATTACTCAGTGATACCCAATACAAGCGCGTGAAATTCACAAAGGAGAAAAAAAAAACACGTGCTAAAATCTTATCACAATTTGAAATTTATAGTTAAAAGAAGTTACCAGTCATGTGTGCGCTTCAGGTCCTTTCTAGTTGTTCATGACGGTATTTCTATGGGTTTTCGAGAAATACCCCGGCAGACACTATCCATTTTTGCATCACTTAAAACTACATGATTTTAAATGAGGGATTCATTTTAAAACTTTGCCAAGTGCGTGCAAGGATATGATGGTTAAAAAGCTTGTTCCAACATCCAACCATTTTTAGTATGTATGTCATAGAGACTTGAAGAAGCAAACAGAAAATATTGCATACTCTGTCGTCCACTATCACACATTTTTCGTCAGTTAATTACACGAAATGAGTCAGACTCCACAGAGCTAAAGTTCGCCTTAGATTCGAAGTTTTCATACAGCGCTCTCAGATGTCGCCATGCTTTGCCCCGAATGTCTATATTCCAATGTTCACAGGAAAGGCGACCTATGTTCACAGCATCAATGGCCTAAGATCAAGAAAGGCAAACAGCTTTTTTGCCTCTATCTTGTCTTACATTTGATAGACTTTTAAGTGCAAAAAATTGGTCTTTCAAGTGTCGTCATTTTCTATAGGCCCCTCTGTAGATCGCCAAGTATGCCCTCTTCTACGTAATTCATCATTTGTCTTTCCATGAAAAGTTGTAAATACTTTGCTGACATTGGATGTTAGTGTGATACCGTTGTTGTCTAAGGATACGGGCTTGCCGTTTTTAAAGAATTTTTAAGGCAATATTTCACAAAGTGAATACCATCATTGTTGCAATGTAGCAGAGCTGCATGTAGTCGTGGAAGTCGATATTACGGATTGAAAAAAAACAACTCGTAATTGTGCGGAAAAATTTATAATAACAAGAAAAATATCTTACTTGCGACTTTCAGAACTTGTAAAGCAGGGCAAAATTCTTAATTACCCGATAAAGTGTCATAATTACGAGTTTTAAAATATTTTGGTGATCCCATAAGGTTTCATTACGTTCACACTGTCGAAGAAAGCAAAGGGCACACAGTGGTACAAAATATATATCTTCAATTCGTACACAGGTGGTATACAATATACATAGTGAAGAAAAAGTGAAACACGTAAAAGGTCCTAGAAAAAATGTACAGTTCTTGCGGAAGGTCCTTCTATATTGCGTATCTGGTGCAGCCTCGTGTTGCTATGAAACACAGAGTCAATTGTGTTACACAATTCCTGCCTGGTAAATCGTGTAGCTATAGCTTCCAGTCCCTTGGCAGGCAAAGTTCTCTCAAGAATTCTCTTATATGTTGTGTTCCTGTAAACAGTGAGGACTCTGCAATACAAATACACATGCATTTAAAGATCATGGTAAACACCTATGTGTAAATATGACAAGAAAAAAATATCCCTAATTAGAGATATTATGCCCGTATCCACCTTTTTGAAAACATAGTTTGCTTGTTGCAAAGACAATTTGCAAGGGAGTGCCACAGGCGCAAAGCTAGGCTAGGGGGTTGGCAGGCATCTTCCCAAAACGTTTTGAGATCATATGCATTCTTCACATTTTAGAAATGTTTGACAGTGTTCTCCTCTTTGCTGGCAAGGAATATATTTATTGAATACAAAATTAGCTGCAAGGATGGGGGTCTACTTGAAAAGGTGATTCAGAGAGACCTTATGCCACCCACCTACCCACCCCCGCGCACTACGGGCCTGCATATGGCAACCGAGTAAGCAAATTACAAAATACATAAAAAAAATCAAATTCCACACAAAATGACGCAACCTGTTGGGTACTGAGATGGTACAAAGATTGTGTACGAAGATATACGCGTTGGAGAGAGTGGCTTATTTATAAATGGAAAGCATAGGACCTATAATCATGTACCCTGTAAAATATTTGCGCACCTCAAAGTAAGATCTACCGTCAATGTTTGAGCCAAGCGATGGCAAGGTTGTGGGATGCTATTTGAATTTTAGAACAACAGTTTTAACAGAAAACATTTAACCTCGCCATGAATTACTACTTGTTGAGCTGTGCAAACATCTAAACGTCATTGACAGAAGGCACAGAAGATAGAATCTAATTTGATAAAACCTTGGTTTAGGTGGATATGATGAGCAGCGAAAAATTTATTTGGCAAATTTAATGGATCAATTTGTTTGCTTAGATTGCAATTGAAGTGAGACAAAATTCAGATTGCTGAGGAAAATTTTCAATATGTATTTTGTCAAGTTCAAGTTCCAAGCTGGCATTATTTTGAGGAAATTAGCTTTTTGTAGTTAGCATGTCAAATTGCGCGAAGTAAATGATACAAGTGTTGTTGAATCATACAAACAGCTGTTGTTTCTGGTGAAATGACGGTCTCATTACTTTGAGAAGACAATAATGTCAACATGCAATAAAACTAATATCAGCTTTTTTAACTTTTAAAACATTAAATAATGCTATCTTTTTTCAATAGCTTGCCATGAAAAACTGTTATTTTTTGCTGTTGATGTTTGAGTTGTCGAGGTGTCGATAGAATAGATAAGTTGCTTTACATAAGGCTTCTTGGCACGTCAACCCACAGGTTTTGAACTTTTTTTAATTGATGATTGTCATTTGATTCCATTTAAATATGCATGATACGTCACATGTATAAAATTGATGAACCACAGAAAGTCTTAAGTCAATGTATTGGCATATTACTTTTTCCATTAAAATTTATTCGAAAGTGCCAAGTTTTATCACTGGTATACGGCTTATCAACTCCGATGTATCAACATGTTACCTTTTTTTCAAATTTGAATTTACTCAAGAGCGTCCCGTGTTGTAAATGTCGTCTGTTTCTTTTCGCAATCAAAAACATATACAATACGTTAACGACCCACGGCTTCCCTTGGCGCACTGTCGGAGAGAGTAGCGCACGGTGCGTCAGGAAAGCCGTCGACTCAGTCTCCAGACTAAAGGTTAATGTCCGTTAACAATGGAACTCGTGGTTTTACTATGTTCAACGATAAACCGGTGTTTTGGCTCTTCCTCAAGCGTGCTCAGGTAAATGAATGGACAGGGCGTTTGACTGCCCTGTGAGCATTTTTCACATCAACTTCATTTTGTTGACAAGGGCCTCTGTAGTTATGTAATGGCTTTATTAAATCTGCGTGCCTTGTTGTACAATTCGTGAGATACGATTGCCGCATAAATGTCCAAGATTTATTATGATATGGGTTATAAAAAGGCATGGTGAGATTCCTTTTATAGTACAGAAACATAATGACAGAGGCCAGGCCAATAGCGAGTCCACATCCAGATCACGGGCGGCACAACACAACATATGACTGTGATAAAACATCCGCAGAAATTTTTATCTGTTGTGTTATTGGAGCTAGCTTGATCATTTCGGTGCGGTACTATGACATATGACAAGAGCACATGCATTTTAGTGATGGGCAACATGAAACTTTCTGTGCATTTGGCAAATTGCAAGTTGACGTTATTCATCACATACACTATATTTTGTGTCAGTACTTTGAAATCGTTGTAATGTGCTCTTCCGCATCCAGGATGGAGAAATCTGATCAAAGTCAGCGGATCACATGGTATGATAATCATTCATCTATTGGCTTCAGCTCAAATGAAATAAATTATTCTTGGTATTGTTTGTTGCAGAGATGAAAAATATTATGATCCTCAAATGTCTGTCAACTATCCCTTAACTGCGTGAAGATGCAAAGCTATTTTAGAGCATGTCTTTATGATTTTGGTTAGCCGAGTAATACATAAATTCCCCATATAACACACGTAGTACTGCTAATGTGAATTTATCATAAGCATGAGGCGGTTAAAGATACCTTTAAAAAAATACTGTCAATTCGTAAGGTAGATTTTAGTGAGATACCATTTTCCCCGCTAATGCGCTGACGTTCAGCCAGACCTAAAAGTTCTGAAAAATATTCTCCATATTAAATTTCAACCCAACAACGAGAGCAAAGTTAATTACCATAAAAGGCAGAAATTCAGGTATTACCAAAACATTCATCCTCTAATACGGATGTGAAGAAATAATTTTCGCTGCTGACTTGAGACAGGCAGTCATCCATAAAAGGCAACTGGTGACTTGAAACCGGTCCTCTCAACCTTTGAAATATTCTTCATTAACTACAGGCTTTAGTTTATTCCAAAACATACGAGGTTCACTAGGAGAGAAAAACACCAACAATGCAGAACGACAATGAAGAGTGACGTCACAAACAATAAGTCAACAAAAAAAACAAAAAAAAAAAAAAGAAAAAAACACACAAATAAACTAACGTTTAGTTTACTTAACCTTAATTTCATATGCAACCCATTCTAATAAACGCACACACATATACACATCACATATCTGTGTCCCCACATTGAACATAAAAATTGTGTAAGCATATGGAGAAACTCAATTTACCAGTATCTGACAAACATGTGAGTGTTCAAAATATTATTTACTGTCTTGATCTTGGCCATCCTATCGCGGGTAGCTTGTCATAATTCACTTTTCCCGCTCAAGATATACAGTTCAAGGGATCAAGGATGGTGGTAGCTTTCGTGATTGGGGGTGGTGGCGTCAGTATTAAAGGCGACGGCTCCAGGACAAAATAAGCAACAATTCTATTTGGTGAATGACGAAAAGCAATAGGTGGAAGAAGCAAAATAAATTGATGGTAACATCGAATATAACCAATAAGCAGATTCTTGATATAGTACATGTTAGACTTATCTGGACATGAAAGCAAAAAGACTGTATACCGTGATGGTGAGCAACCAAACCACACAAGTCCAGATCCCAAAGAAAGAAGGAAGAAAAAAAAACCTAGAGGCACAGTTCAAGGGACATCTCTATGCTACTTGTATTCAATATGAGACTGGCATTAGCTGCATCAACAAAAAGCTTTTAGATATGGGTGCTCCACTCTGTGCATAGAAGCAGCACACGATGTGAAATTGTGATGGGTTCTTGCACTGAAGAAAACAGTGCCAGGCCTTATAACTCCTGTCCATTTCTTGATGCATTTCTGTCTAAATGACAGTAAAAATCAATAAACTCATATTTTTGAGCCATTTGACTCTGTTGCTATGTAAGGTTATCTTCTCTCAGTGAAGATTGCTTTTCGCTGCCGTCTTGCAGAACAATTGACATATATTCAAGATGTACCGGGTACCGATTGGCTAAGACCAAAATGGTCATATTCTCATCTGGACGTTTTGTTAACCCGAGACGAACTGGTAATTTATTTTTCCATTTACAATGTGTACGTAGCAAAACTTTGGAACCAAACATGCAATGTATATATTAAACAGTCAGTATTAGATGAAACGCTGATTTTCCGTGTTTTAAATGTGCCGCACATCTTACCCTGTATCCTGTAAAATGAGTGCTCCTATTATCAAGACCAGAAACACCAAACACGTGAAAATGTATATTAAATAACTGCCAAAATATTATGCTGAATAATTCGCGCGAGAACGCCTGTTTCTTCTGCTTTGCATGCTGTCGGATATAACAATAATAAAGTAAAGATTCTTAGCGTTATTTTAATTATCTGTACATTTCTATGCTAAGAAGCAGTAGATTTACATTTAAATATACAATCAGATGCTTCCAAGCTTAATAATTAAAACTAACAGCTGAGTAAATAAAGCGATCAATAGCAAGCAAGATATCATGCCAAACAATGGTACTCGTTCTAACAGCCCTAGCGACTAAACGAATATATCCACAGAAAAGTATATCGAATGTTTATGTGTATACTATGTATGTATGTGTGTATAAGTACGTATTTATGTGTGTACGTATGCATGTATGTATGTGAGTATGTATGACCTTGTGTGTATATTTATGTATGTATGTACACGTGAACATCTGTCTGTGTTTATGGATGGATGGGTGGATGCACGGATGGATGCATAAAGGGATCCCTTATTGACAGTTTCAGCAACAAATTAAAAAATTATGTATGGGATCTATGAAGTACCTGATGAATGATATATCCAGTTTAGTTCCGATCGTTAGATTAGCTGAGTTCTTATATAATTATACTGGAAATATGATGAAATGGTAAAATTGTCCGAATGGAATGGAAAATTTATTCTGGAATGACTCATATATATATATATATATATATATATATATATATATATATATATATATATATATATATATATATATATATATTTATATATATATATATATGTGTGTGTATATATGTATGTGTGTGTATATTTATTTATCTATTTATTTATTTATATTCTTAATACCAAGAAAAAGATGAAAAACACAAGATTAGCAACCAATCAATTTTATTCCATTTCTAAGAACTCCAAACAAATATAAAACTAAACAAATTTGCCTGAAAGACTGTCACCTTGCCTATGTTGAAATAAAAGACATGAGCACATGGACTTCATTTCGTTTATAGTTCAAATGGTTAGGTGTCCGTAAGATTTCTCGGCCTCGCAACTTAAGTATTTGCAGTTATTTCACAATATCCAAAGACAAATAAAACGATTGTTCGTGGTTTATTTGATCCTTTTATTAAGTAAACAGCATCATATATGCCGTTCACCCCAGCTTACTATTCGTATGCATGTGACAGCGATGGTATGATGAACTTTTCTTCATATATTTTACATTTCAGGTTATTTGCTTCTAAGTGTGTAAACCACCGGTTGCTAGCACGCTGTCTCTATTTTTCAAACCTTACGTATAAACAAAGTGCATTGCAGATCACAGGATCAAACGTAAAATTCAGAAAACCATTCCTGATGTGGCAGTATAAACTGGGCAATATATAGTGAGCAGAAGTGAGACTGGGGCAATTTCTTTCGTGATCAGAGATTTATGTTAGATTTGTCCGGTGATATGACACTCTCTCATGAAATAGCGTAATTGGTTAGAACCGTGGTTTGTTCGGTCTTGTCTTTATGTGCATATTTGTATTTGTCTGAACAGAAATATCAAAATCCAAAAGGAAATATCTTCGCTCTGTACGAAAAACGAATAGCAGTTAGCTTATCGTTCCAGAACTTGGCGCATTATTAAATATGTTAAATAGCAGTCACTGTGAGGTGAAAAAAAGTTTTCGAGAAATATCTATTTGTTGGTAAAAATCATTACCTACATTTGTTTTATATTACATAACACACCTGAATCGAAATAATAAAACGAAATTCAAGTAAGCAACACTGTATGAGCTCCCAATTTTTTTTTTCCATCGAAGTGATGTACGTGTATTTAGAGTTTTGGTCGACAATTGGTTCAGCTTGGTATATTTTCGGTTCCTTAACGGTAAAACATGCAAGCAATATTAACTAAGCTCTACTGTAAAACTTAAAACACGTACCAAGCGTTCGAGACTGTCAACATTAAAAAGCGGTTTTTCTTTTCTGCAGGGCGACATTAATGTGGTTAATGTGTGTGTGGTATTTCACAAGCTATACGGATAATCTGTATAAAATTTGAAACACTAAATTGGATATGGCTGTCTAGAGATTCTGTAAATCCACACTTAATATATTGTGTATATTTAATGCAACACGATATATTAAATTCTCTATGTATACTATAATACAAAACAATATGCAACACAATGTTATACAATACAATACTGTTATTCAATGATTAACAGAATTTAATTTTCCCTACTACTTTGTACGTGTACTTTGTTCAAGTACTTGTTTATGTATACCCACTTGGCGTATGCACATTAACCGTCTGTAACGTGGTAGTGTCAATTTAATGAATTTATGAAAGTAAGCCATATAATTGAAGCAGTTACTTTCAAAATGAACTATCGTGCATTAGCGGTCACACCTTTTACTGACAAGGCTGACTTAACCGTCTGTAACGTTGTAGTGTAAATTTATTGAATTTATGAAAGTAACCGATACAATTGAAGCTGTTACTGTCAAACTAAACTGGCATGTATAAGCGGTCAAACCTTTTACTGGTAAGGTTGGCACCATGATAATGACATACCTTTTCCGTGCTACACCAACTGTATGAGTGTTTTAGCCATTAATAGAAACAATATTCGGTGTAGAAATTTGTATAAAAAAGATTCACGATCAAATTGCACGACAAATGAGTCCCAACTTGCATGGACTTATACATACTCAATGGTGGGAAACAAAGATTTAAAATGCAGATAATATTATATTATGACCACTTTTGTGGCTTCTTTTTTTTATATCACCATACTATTAGATGGGGATCATATATAACATGTAATAAAAAAATGCATTGCTGGGCTGTCACATATTACATGGCGAAAGTAATGAAATTTAAATCCATGTCATTTTTGCTGTACGTTAAAGTAATATGCAATATTTATATTTTGGACTATATAATTTGGCATGAGATCATTATCAATTTTACACATACAGACACATTCACACACACACACACACACACATACATATATATATATATATATATCTTTATTTACATAATATCCCACACGTCACGGACAATTTCTGTACTAGGTTCGTCAAAGCTAAAATGTGAAAGAATACGTACAATTTTTCTCTGACACCAGACTTTGACTTGCTGAATCAAAGGGTACTATATAGTCATGAAAGTGGCTGTATTGTTTTTTACTCTGTTAAGAAGGGCCCTTTTATGCTTTAATCTATACATTTTCTGCCAGTTTATGTGTATGGATTGGTAACTTCCTACACTTCTCGGAAAATGTTGGCTATTTTACTCGATAATATTTCTGAAGTAACGTTTTCTCCAATGCTCAAAGCATGATGTAACTAACCTTTGATTGCATGTATATTTTGTTTTGGTTCTATCTGTTTTTCTGTATACATTATATTTGCTTGATATTATAGTAAGCAACGCAACCTTTTCTCAAGGCATTTTTCTTTACTGATATATATATATATATATATATATATATATATATATATATATATATATATATATATATATACATATGAAGTATCTTAAAACTAAATGGTGATGTTGAAACTCTTGTGAACAGATTGGAAATATGTTCATTTGGATCATGACTTGAAGTCACAGAGTTCTCGACCTGTAAAGAAAGATGGAGAGGGGGCATGAAGTGCTGGCAAGTTTTAGAAGTGATATGTCTAGAGCGCAATAGATATATAGTACATTGCACAAAAAAAAACCAAACAAAAAAACAAAAAAAAACATACGCGGAAAATTGAAAATAGTTTTGTATATCTGTCTAAAGATATTCTCTTTAAGACCATTTTTTGGTCATATTTATTACTAAAAGCTTTATCAATGAGGGTGACAGTACTGTCCAAAACAAGGACTGGTGAGTTTTTAGACTGCAAGTAGTAATAGTTTGAGGACGAAACTGCGTCTTAAGTCGAACTAATTGCAACGAACTGCTTTGAATTATACAGTGAGTGCTAGATTCATGTTCATATAAAACCGTTCATTCAAGTTCAAGCTTGTCTTTAGTCATATAGATTAAAATGGTCCAGGTCAGCAGCTTTCCTAGCAAAACGCCAAAGGTGTGCCGAGGAAAGCTGTTGACTTGACCCCAAATTTGGCACTGAAAGAGTCACATAGTAATCCAGATTATGAATATCATGACCGTGCATCACGTTGATGTCATGAACGTCTCTCATGTATCACGTTGATGGTGTATAGAAATACACTTAGGTTACGAACACTTTCATATTGTACATGAATAATAATTCACTTTGACAGGATTATCCTAAACGTGTTGCAACTGGGATCATATGTATATATATACATATATATTTATATATATATATGAGGTATTTTTATAGGCTTAGTAATCCATGTATCAAGTATACGTGAATTGCTCTTGTTGAAAGGATCAGTGCTTCTTACAATGATATGTCCTGCAATTTGCCAGATTATTTTGTAAAACAATAAATTAAATTGTCCATCATATACAAGAAAGAGGAATAATGAGATAAAAGCAAAAGAACAAAAACGCAGAAAAGGGAGAAATGGAATCCTTGTTTCAGCAATTTACATAAGTTTATTAACACCCCCCGTCCCCTCTCCCCAAAACAAGTTTTTAAATTATTTTTAAGGAGTCTTGAATTCATCGGGCAGCTAGATTGTTTCAGTTGCATTTTGTTTTATGTGGCATGTGATCATTGGTTGATAATGATTATCAAAGCACATGCTTGGTCCAGCCTCCTCACTGACAATCTGTAAAAGGTAAGGAGAAGAGAAGAGAAGAGAAAAACAGATTTTGCTGCTGTTAACGTTCCAGCCATCTTTTCCCCATCGGCCGTTCCGTATCAACACTCAGGTTCTGCAACATACATTAGTGGGAGGGTTTGTTAGGCCATCATTCATAAAGTTGTGAGAAGACCCAACGTTGTTTGTTTTTAATATTCAGCGTCTTGGTACTATTTTTTTTCTACTCGAATATGTTGTCATCTTGACGATGATGTTTCGCACTTTTTGTAATGTGGGCTGTATCTTGGTTTATTGGATCATTGTCAGACAGAAGCACCGGGCATCACTGCCCAGTTCTAACACAATGCCGTATTCATTCTCATTGACACCTTTTTTTATCCCAGCGATTCTCAAATTGTTATGTTTGGAGTAACTAGTGTTCTAACTCCTCTCATTTCATTGTGAGGTAATTCACTTGCTAATAATTTTTTGTCCAGTTCTTCGATGATATCATGTTTTATGTTTGGCTTATCTTGCGGATATAAAGAGTGGTCATCAATGAGTAAAAATAATTTTGTAAGCAGGTTCTATGGATCATGATCAATGGGTTTTCTGAATTTAGCCAGCAAATGGCTTTTTGAAAAGGGCCTTTTTACGGCAAGAACCATTTACTTTTATCTAAAGGGAAAACCATACCCTGTGACGTAGCATTTTAACCAACAACTCCCTCCAAAATTAATAGTCAATATTACATTTGAAACTGAACATGGCACTTTGGCTTCACGTACCTTTCTTTTGTGACTTCGGGGTCACGTACCCTTCTTTTGTGACTTCGGCGTTGTGCACATTTCTTTTTGCGACATGTAATTTCTAAATTTGCATTTCAACACAACATACATATCACAGTGCCGAAAATACAGGTCATAAATATCAGATAACAGGCACTTCCACTTGCCAGGTCCATTGAACAATATCTACATAAAGTAAGCCATAATGTACTGGGTACCTCAGGGGCTTGGTAAACCGTTGGTACATTGTAGGCCTGGAATCAGCGAAGCCTAACATGCATATCAATGAAAAAATGACGGGAAATAGGTGGTGAACTCGGGGGGGGGGGTTGTTTTTGTTTTTGTTTTGTGTGTGTGTTTTTTTTTTTTTTTTTTTTTGCGCTGTCCAGTTTACCATAGCAGTGCTTATTTTCGTGATGCTGTGCGTAATTTAGTACAAGGTGAATTATAGTTGATTCTATATCGTTAAACCCTGTAGACAAACGGACAGGCCGTCCCAAAGAAAGGAGAGCATTAATGTATCTCCTTATTGGTGAATATCCTCTTTGATATTTGAGCCCTAGGCCTTCACGAGTGAGCAGAAGTTAGTTTCAGTTGGCTGCTTGCTGTTTTATGCCATTCCTGGTCAGAGTCGACTGAATCAATAGTTTCCTTGGTGCGGATTGGGTGTATTGCACCAAACCCACGGCAAGGAAAGCTATTGACCCAGTGTGTGCCATCATGCATGGTCTTATATGCAGATCTCAGCAAAAATGTTTTTTTGGCAACGAGACATTTAAAAATGTGAAGACAGATGACACATCCAGGCGCTTTAGGGCGATGGGAGCGGGAAAGTGTTAATGATGGCGTTTGACGGTAGCTAATGCACGCAAATGCATGAGCTTAACGATAACTCACCCCTTTATGGTGATTTGTGTCATAATTCTTCCTGCAATAACATTCAAAGGGACCTCAAACATTGCAGAATAAGTTGATTTGGAATCAAGAGCCAGATAGACTCTCCCGTGTGTACATTTTTATTTTCATTGATGTCAGCTTGCAAATATGATGTGGCATAGGCGACGACACACACTGTATTGAAAAGGTCAAATTCACTTGCTAGGCTAATCTAGTTAAGATTGAAGCAACAGCTTTTCTTGGTTGGCGCCAATTACCCGGCCCTCCCCAAACTCGCCACGCGAGGTTACGGACCCGTTGGGTGCTATTCTGATAAATTCCGCTTCTCAATTCTAATTCACATGTTTTCCTGAAACCAGGAATGCAGGTAAGAGACATTAATGCAGTCGACATTTGACGTCCTCGCACCTTTTGGACACTTTTAGCGAAATACAGTTGATGGTGATAATAATTTGTTGACGGGTCCGTTCGGTAAAAATGATGCTCATGTCTTACTCTGTTTTATCATGCCGTCAGTATCTATGAATGTATTGCAAGGTTATAATGACAGTAATGGCCATGCATACGAAGGGTCAGGGCATAATGCCACTCTCGTATCCAATCAGTCAGACCTAGGAACTTGCTAGAGGCTCCTTGATCAGACACAATGTTTGGCATCGGTTTAAAGTAATTCCATTTTAAGAGTAGCCGTTCTCATACTGGAAGAGCTTAGCTGCAGGACACATTTAAAGATACGGATGCAGATTCAAATCATCAAGTAACACGTTCCAAACATCAAATAAAATCAGACGTTTCATTTATAAACAGGCCTTCATTCATGGTTATATTAAGAATTAAGAACTTCTTTGTTCCTTTCATGACATCCAAAACAACTTGGTCTATTTTAATCAGTGTAGTTACAGGCATCAGATGCATTTCTTCAAGAGTATCTCGTGCGGCTGATGCATACTCGTGTCAATGCTGCATAAATGGTGATTCTTTTAATCTTAATAGAATGGTGATGACTGAAGAAAAGGCAGGCCGTTAGCAAATAATTTTACATAATGCAAATTGAAATGCTGCGGAAAAAAATGTGCAGCGTCTTCATGTTTAATGACACATTCTGAACTTAATTAGTCAACAACGTCACACAGCGGAAAATTTTCGTCATTTCGAAGAAAGAAAATAAATAAATTAATTCTTCACATTTTAAAACACATGGAGCTAAAGAGAATCAACATATTTCACACCTGAACTCTTCATAATGGAAGTAATTTGGTTTTATCTTACATTTTTTAGATGTCTTGATTTTGATTTCGGGTTTTCCTTGTATGCATGGGAAGATTAAGAGCCATATGTATTCAAATGCTACGTTGACAAAAACCTGAAATTATGAAACTTGTATCTTGTACCTTTCAGTCTGCTAGAGGTCACAGTAATCTCATCTTTAACGGTGCCATGGCAACCATGGATTGTAGGACCGGAGGCAGTCAACCCACCACCCCACATCGGACAGGCGCAACTAACCGAGCACAGAGTCTGGGGAGCCTTCACAGACAGAGGATCGTATATAATCCCATGTACGCCTGGCATAGAGAAGACTGGATAGACCGCGAGGAGCATGTACGAAACACCTTTGTTAAAGCATCTTAAGAACAGACATAGCGCATGACACAATTCAAGCATCGTAGCTTGCTATCTTTAGTTGCCTTGAAATATATCACCTTTGCCGCCCTCTCCCACCACATGCTTACTTTTTTGCCGTAGCGGCTACGCCTGTGTTTTCATACCTGCGTTTCGCAACTGAATAAAATAATGAGTACGTAGCGCTAAGGAGCAAGAACATTCAACTGTTACAGTATCAGCTGTACACGTCGTGATAGTAATTGTTTTCTCATAAGTTATCTGGTTGTATCTCCTACTACCAATAGACACCCCCTCTTCCCTGTATGTTGTGTTGGTTTGTGTTCATATGATAGCAGTTTGTATCTGCATACATCTTGCATGCACGGGTACCTCAGTAGAACATATAAGTATATCTGACTATGTACATTGCATTGTAGGAATTATGCCATAAAAGGATGGGCCTAAAACTGTTGCATGGGTGGAACTATTGTCATTTGAGGCCCATGTTGTACGTGTACACGGAGTCTTAGGTCGCTTTATGCAAATTCAATGCTTTCTAAATTATCGGTTTGTGCTACACAGCCAGCCTTTGCGCATCGCGCACTGCCTAAATACTTTGAACTTGATCAGTTGAGCGCTGATGCTGAATTCAATTCTAACCAGATAAGAGCAAATTACTTTTGGCGTTATGATGATATCTTTGTGTATTTATATGGGCATACGTCTAAGGTATGTGAACAAAGTCCGTATGCCCGCCATGCCTTGATTTCGTAACAAGTCACAAACAACTGCAAATGTAAGAGAAGCAATACACAAAACTCTGATAAGTAAGACCAGCGATTAGAATCAAATTAACGCGCAAGTTTTATTAGAGAACGTAAGACTGCCCGCCGTGTTATCACATTGTACGATTTACTATGATTCCTGGACTGCATTCACCCTTGTAGAATGGCATAATTAGCCCAGAGGATTTCAGTACAGTTTCACGGGTACAATATGGAGAAATTATCACATTTCCCTATCGCACTCGGGCGACACAATGCTATGCTAACAAAGGAAATATTATTGCAGTGAATTTTCTCCTGCTTTTCTGCTCACGACGTTTTACACGAAAAATAGATAGATAGATAGATAGATAGATAGATAGATAGATAGATAGATAGATAGATAGATAGATAGACAGACAAAAATATATCAATAATTTTTTTTTGTAAACGTTAGATAGACAAAAATATATAAATATTTTTTTTTTGTAAACTCCCTGTCCAAGTCGATTGGCTTGGACGACAAAGTAACTAGGAAAGTAAAATGTAGTAGTACTCCACGAAGGAATGGGGTCAAAATATTTGACCTTTGAGAGCTCAATTATAAAATCCCGTTGCGCTTTAAATCCTTCTATCTTTTTGCGTTAACCTTGTTCGCTAACTTTAATGGAAGCTCTTGTTCACTAAAATTTACACGGAAAGACAATTATTTCAGTGAATCATCCAAAGTTTGTTGATTTTGAAAATTGCTTTAGGCACTTACAGTTATTGTACGATGATAGCGGTGCTGCTGTGTCATTATCTGTATAGGAATGTTGTCTGGCTTCTGTCACAGCGCCACCAGTGAATGACATTTAAGCTTCTAGCATGTTCCGTGTGTTTTATGTTTAAAAATTGCTGGATGGAGTGGACCAGTGTGCAATGGTTTTCCTGTCAATATATATATATATATATATATATATATATATATATATTACACATCCAATCAATCCAACGTACAGTGACATGCGGGCTGCGTGTTCTCTGTTGTGTGGAATTTCATCTATACATACATAGTATGTCAGAATACTACTTTTCATTACTGGGAATGATTGCCCTTTCTCGGCTGACTTTTGTTTATACACAGTAAAGAATATCTGTCATTCCCAAGACCTTTTTATGCACTAACACTAAGTAATTCCCCCTCTCCCATATACATAGTTCCTCTTTGAGGTAAGCCAATTATCAAATTAGGAATACAGCAATCCAAAATCCACTTCAATTTGATGAGGCCAGGGGTCTCTTTTAACTATAGTCTGCTACGGCAAGGAAGATAATGAGCAGCAAATTTTATCAGCAACAAGATTTTGTTTCTCTCTTTTGGCCGGTACAAACTACGTTAGTTTAAAAGATGCTCAATTTTAGGTATATTCTGGTTCTCATACTCCCGTCAAAGAGTCTGCAGATTTTCATGTGTCCCTGGTCTCTCTCTGATATGTGTTACAGCTCACGTGTAGCTTTTGGAGTATGTCACTCTTTGTACTACACAGGTGGCAATATTTATGAGGCTGTCAGTACTGTGTACGTATTGCCGGCATGATCGACTATACCCCGTATATCGTTTCGATACATCATGCAAGGCTATTATCAAAACGATATATTTCCCGTTTAATCCAAGATAAATGTTGTCGTCCATGGTTTTATAATCTAACACACAGAATTAAATAGTGATATCGGTCTAGCCACATAAAGTCTGCAAACAACTAGTTTTTGTTTTTAGCTCAGCTCACTTTTCAGTGAGCAGAGTTTATACGATGCGTGGTCATCCGTCGTCCATCCGTCTGTTCATGTTTCAAATTTTCGACTTCTCGTGCATAACCGTCAACCCCATTCACTTCAATCTTGGTGCGGATGAACATTGGTGCATTTCTCCCAGTTTTTGTTTCCATTGTCACGCTCCAGTGATTTTTGGTTAATTTTCAATTATTTTTCTTGTGCAGTTTTTGACCAAATCGTCGAGAAATCATTTTCTCCAAAGCAGGTTGCCTTCAAAGTTGCATAGGCACCCTTGCGGGGACCCTTAGACCCTAATTTTCCACCAGATGGCACTGCTTTTTTATAATCATTTTTGAAACTTTTTCTTTTCTTTTTGTGTTATCAATATTTTCGACTTCTCCAACGCTTAACTCAGATTGTTCCGGAACCTGGTGGAAATGTAGCTTGGAAGGTTTAAACAAACTTGATCACTAGGTGGTGATACTCTGGATCCCTGATTTTTATTTATTTATTCATTTATTTATTTATCTATTTATTTATCTATTTATCTATTTATTTATTTATTTATTTATTTATTTATTTGTTTATTTACTTATTTACTTACTTACATACTTATTTATTTATTTAGTTAGTTAGTTAGTTAGTTAGTTAGTTAGTTAGTTACTTATTCATTCATTTCTTTATTTTCATGTTTTTTTTTAATTTGTCTACCTGTGAGTTGATGCATGCATTCAGATTTTTCACCATGTAAGTCAATGGAAATTCATGTTTTATACTTCTCAAAAACTATCAACCAGTTTCACTTCGAACTTGGTTCGACCAAATTTGTACAAGTGGTACTGCTCCAGAGATATTTGAAGTTTTTTATGATTTTGTTTTTATTTTTTGGTTCTGTTTTTATTAATTTTTGGCTAAAATCTTTTCAAAATCTTCACCGAAACCACGTTGGCAATAGCTTTGCAGGACACTTCTGGAAACGTCTGGACCTTGATTTGTTAAATAGGTGGCACTGTGGTTATTTTTCGCTTTTTATAAGAATGTTTGTGCATTTTCACTTTTCTCTAAACTTTCTCTGCGAAACCATAGGTTAACTGCTTGTCACACTTACTAGGAATGTACATAGACTGGATCTCTATTAAATCTGTTCACTACACTGGTGGCACTGCCATTGCTGTTTTTAACAAATTTTTAAATTAGGAAAATCGGTAAGGGGATATTTACATGTTATCAACGGTGATGATGGACGATATCTTTCTGAAGTACAAAAAATATTTCAAGTTTTGCATGCACGGTCAGCTGGGCACATAGTTATCATATTTCCTTTGTTTTATCGTGGGACTGCTAGATATTAAATCAGTAACCTTTTGGCACCTATGGTGTCACCCCCCCCCCCCAAAAAATGAATCGCGTATATCCACTTTGCTAAACGTTTATTCTTAACAAAAGAATGGTTCAACACAAGTAATAAGCATGAACCCAGTATTAAAGCTCAGTCATCAGGCCTTTATATTTTAGCTATGGTTTACATATATCTCGGTGAAGATTCTGCCTAAGTCAGGCTTGGTTACTTGTTGGTTTTAGATGTATCTAATAGGGCGAATTACATGCTACAACTCTCCCAAATTTCACTGGCAATACTGGAATGCTATTCAAAATGGCTCATCTTTAGTTTATTAATACTGACAAATACCCTGATTCATTTGAAATTGGAATCTTGGCACTCATACACACATACATACATACAGAGTCCGACAACAAGAAAAGCCCAGTCTGAGTGTGCGTTTGAAATGCCTACTTCTATTTGAATAAGATATGGTTATTTTGACACAAGTTAAGCGCAGGTTCAAGACACTTTTTGGTCGCTTGAACCATGTATTGTGTAACAGACTGCCATGTCAACAGTTGAGGCGGATTTTACCGCTGTTAAAACTGTGAAACGTAAGAGTGATTGGAAAGGAAAGCTCTGTATCCTGGCTATCTAAATTACCAAGTGCTACGATGCCCTTAAAAGGAAAGTGAAACTACGACCATGTGCTTTGCTAGTTTCTCCAACAATCATTATCACAAATTACTGTCTAATAGTTGTGTGACAGCAGCAGGTAGTTGAGAAAGAAAGGAAGGGCGTGCTATATAAGGAACGTGCCTGCCACCCCAGGCAACATGCTGTCCGGATTCATTTCTTTGATTAAATCAACTTGACAGGGACTTAATGATCAATGTCTGTATGGAGTTACAGCTTGTAAGACACGAAGGTAATAGTGCGTTTTCCGAGCGAGTTTGCTTAATGATGGAGACCTCTTGAAACCTGACGTATACTTATCACTTTTATTGTCTATAATTTATTTCAGACATTTTTCCTAATGGAATGACTGTTCATAATCGATGGGAAGGCAGTCAGTACCTATTCTAATGAAAAACCATTCTAGAGGACAATTTATGAATAGAATTAATCACCACACAGGCATTTTTATGGATTACCTGTCAGAGGTCATACTCCCATTTGGTGAAGAAGATGACATTCTTGGGCGAGCGTTGGTTAACCACCTCATACAATCTATAGAACACACTGTAGCATTTGCACGCCAAACAGCAATTATGCCTATTCAAGTGTTCCCACGGACTACATCTGTGGACTGAGGAATTAAGTGTTAATCCACTTGCTCCACAGATTCGTATTGCTGTGTTGCCGCTTCTACGTCAGTTCTGTCAGATTTCGGGAAGCGTGGTTTCTGCCAAAGAAATCTTTGCGATGTATGTACTCATGATGCATAATGTATACAAATTCATGTCAGATGCTGCAAACATAAAATAACAGAGAAAATTGTGATTAAAATAGAATTACTGACAAAATGCGCAAATATGCTCTTCAATGGAGGACATCATTTAATATTATACCCAGTTTCAGTACCCTACCAATGGTGTGCTGCAATGTGACATTCAAAATTGCATAGACTGCACATGTAAGCTGTCATTCACGCACAAACATTGCTGGTTCAAAATTGGATTTGCACTGCTTGGCAAACTGATGCATGACTTGCCAAGCAGCAGAAAAGCAATCACCAAAGCTTTCACGCGTTTACGGAGTGCAACATTGTGTTAACTGACGGATAAAAAGAAGGATGGGTAACTGTTGTTTGAAGTATCTAGGGCAGCTCTAGCAATAATTCCATTGAACTTTCAAGGTGGCTCACCCGCACAATTTGTTGGCTTTGTTAAAAAGGGGTTGGGTGTTGCCAGTGTTTTTTGATGACCGTTTCCGGCGTTACAGGCAGCCAACTGTTGTACTTTGCACTATCTCTCACCTATCACTGCGATTTGAGAGAAGTGGGTGAATTTATCGATACATTTGGTTCACCCCCTGCTTATGTTTGTAGAAAACAGGATATTTTTAGCTTTGGGACCCTTTGTACTTTTATGATAGGTGGCATTGAACATACACACAAAAGGATCATTCTCTATACCTGATAGCACAGGCGACCATTTGCACTTGTGTAACTCAATAATGAATTTTATGTTCATGTCCATTTTGATGTATGAAATTCTGGCAAGTGTTGATATAAAGCAAACACTGTACCATGTTTGGTCACCCCCACCTCCAAGAGATAATAAATGCCTAGCTTACATCAGGGTGGCCTCCGGGAAAAAATCCAAAAAAATTACATAGAGATTTGTTTTTTGCCGTTTTGCTTCTTAATGCTTAATATTGGAAGTTGTAACTGAGTTTATTGAATCTCCTGTCTAAGGAAACAAAAAACCTGATTAACAAGGTACATACACTTCTACCATCTTTTTTTCCGATAAGATTATTATATTGTTTATCGCTTTTGACAGATATACAAATTCCAGGACAACTCACAGGCCAGCAGGCAGGACTCGGACGGGTCCACAGCTGACCTAGATGCGTTCAACCGTTTATACAGCCAGTATGAGTCTGGCTATTCCAGTAACCCTACGCAACACACCACAGGTAAGTCATATACCTATACCTTTTGGACTCCTTGTGAGTGACAGCAGGTAAGTCATCCCAGTACTCCAGCAATGGTTCTGGAATTTTTCATCAATACTCAAAGGGTTGAGGTGTCATTTCATGTGACTTACCACCATAAGACAACATGGCATGTTAATTCATGTAGTTTACAAGCAGGTGGTAGGAAAATATCTTAATGTGTTAATTCATGTAGTTTACAAGCAGGTGGTAGGAAAGTATCTTAATGCTTGTGGTTAACCAACAAATGGTTGCGAAGTATGTCAGTTCATATAATTAATTACCAGATGGCAACAAAATATCATCTGGTCAACTAAACGATATTAGATAGTATGCCTGAGTGTCTTTAGCTGTAACGTATTGAATTGGGATATAGTTTGTTATCCCAAATGTATACCAACTAGCGCTTGTCATCCGATTTCAAAAATTGCAAATAACCATTAGTCGATGGTAAAAGGTATGTCCGGTGAGTTCAAGTAATCTATCGTTTAAAAAGCTAGTAAAAGCAGCCAGTTGCTCAGATTCAAGCATAATTAGGTTTTTTTTCCTTCTCCATTAGAGAGTCGGGTCCAAGGGGTGTCTTTTTGACCCCAGGACACCTATGGATGCCAAATAACCACTCATCGTACTGACCATGATTTGGCATGGGTCAGTCTGATTTAATTCCAAATACTAGAAGTGACTGATAACCAAAGTTTTGATTGCACAAAAATGACAAACTTTATGAAGATGTACAATGGTACCAATTACATTCAAGTGCAAGAGATGCTGAAAAATTCTTTTCTCGTCTTTCTAGCCACAACGGATGTCGAGTGCCGCCAATCACCTATTCAGAAGGGCGTGGTTTTAAGTAGGAAATTAATATCAGCTTATACGACACATTTCTAGATTGCATCGTATATAAATGCAACCCATGCAAGTTGCAGAGACCATTTATTTCCATTTGCATGATAAACTTTGGTTCTGTTGCATGGCTGGATTTTATAATGTGCCCGGCGCAATTCCACAGGGCTAATCATTTGTTATTGGCTATGTACAACATACTTATACGAACATTTCTGCCCGCTATCAATGGCTTAAACAGTGTGAAAAAGCTCAGCTAGGGAAATTGAGCCAAATCAAGATGTGTTTCGAATAGCAATCACACAGAAACTAGGGTCACGTAGCATGGGAGATTTCACACTGGATGCCGGTGGATTTCCCATTGCATATTGTCTCGGGTATAAAATTAAGAGTTGCTACTTCCTTATTGTCATCTAATTGAATTAAATTAATATCTGGTGTCCGTGATGAGGTCCTTTCCATCACTACTGTCTGCTTTCAGCGACATACGACCGTCTTGTGAAGCACACAGCGGCAGCCGGCGGCAGAAACATAAACCGCTGCTGGCTGCCACGGAAAGCGGATTTTTCTGGCTGCCACGGAGGCCTTTGGCCTCGGCGGCGGACGGCAGTAAATCGGTTCGCCTGCCGATTGCTGCAATCTGCCACCGGCTACGGCTCTGTACTACCAATTGGCGGCGTTATATGTGAGATACGGATTTAGATAAGGAGGAAAAGGTCCAAACATTTACTCACATGAATGTGCGGCAGCGTTCTTTGAATTTAAATGCCTCATGTTTCGCCTTACTTACATTTTGTTTTGCATTGCATTGAAAACAGTATATTCCAGCAACATTTGCGTCACATGCATTAAAAAATGATAATTTGCATACGGTATTTTGAAATGAACCTGGTATACACAGTCTTTGAATTGTATACCTTTAATTACTAGATCTTCAACGCCAAGTGCCGGGCAAGTAGCGAATAGTCTTAGTTGTATTAAAACACAAATGAATGAATTTCATGAACATTTAGCAAAAAGCACACCACCACATTCGTCTCCGCTCTATTTTATGGACGTAAGAGTTTTTGAAATTGACCTACACTATGAGCGATTTCACAAAATGCATATATATATATATATATATATATATATATATATATATATATATATATATATATATATGTATGTATGTGTGTGTGTGTGTGTGTGTGAGCGACTAGATCCTTTTTCTCCTCATTGAACTTCTTACATATAGTGTAATAATGAAGTCACTAGATAGTGCAGAGCGGTGACCAGATGGTGGAGGGGGTGGAAAAGCATATGCTGCAATTCTGTGGCACTGATGAAGCTGCCTTTCAGCTGCGGCCGGTGTTTCCGATGCTGACCGCCGCTGGCTGCCGCCGTGTGCCGCTGCCTGCCATTTGTTGCAGCGGAAACCAGTAATATGTCTACAAAAGCACAAACCAGCATGGAATATGTTTTAAAGTTTATCTTAGATGTTCAAAGTTTGCACATATTGATACTTTCTTCGAGCCCAACAAAGATTAAATCTGAATTCCTATATACACCATATCCTGAAACCGTTGAGTATTGTGGTTAAAGTAAACACATGTTACTTCTTGCAACTCAAGAGTTTGTACAAAAAGACTTCAGTTTTGTTTAAAAGCCGTGTTTTCCCACTACACCACCATTGTTTGGGACACTAGAAAAATTAGAGCAAAATTCTGCAGTTCACATGCTATTTTTTTCGATTCACACCACCCAACAAATTTTAAGTTGCAGGCAATTACATATCAAAATCCTAGGGCCCAATTTAGCAGCCAATGATAATACACTTATACCTCATTGATGTGGCCTATTGACGTCTACAGCCTGTCTCATCGCCCAGTTACTGTTGGAATCTAATTGAAGCATTGACGTAAAGATCCAATAGGGCGGTGAATGTGACGGGACTATCGCGTTACTGCCATGCTGATATTGAGCGGTTCTGTCATTCTCTTTCATTTTGATCAAAACTTGGGCTTAAATCAAGCAGGAAAGGGTACTCATGTGACATTATATGTGGATGGGCCTGACTGGTCCGGGTCGTGCGGGCAATAGTGATAAGGTACGGCCGATCATTTCTCTTCTACAGCCACATCAGCACGAGAGAGCCTTGTTGGCCGTCCTCAGGAGCAAGACATCAAACCTCGGCCAAATGGAAAATCAGAGTAAATGTTTAAGTCAGCTCTTACACCTGGGTGGCTTCATATTCCATCTATGTGGCTTTATTCTACATCTACTGTTTGCGATCTGCTTTTTGAGGCGTAAAATACCGCAGCTGGGTCACTGGACGTGCGGCTAATAGTGTTCGCTTGGCAAGTGTTTGAAAATAGGTTTTCTGTAACAGTGATGGGCTGGTCCACTCAGGTCAACGACCCTATAAGTCAACAGCCTTCTGACGCACTTTCATAAGCCATTCCTCCCCAAATATTTCGTTCCCGGGTACATACCAAGGATAGAGAAGCACACTTTCGGCATATACAGATAAACAGAAGATCTAAAATTTTCACCACCAAGTTTAAATCATTCCAATCAAAAGAAGTAAATTCCCGAGTTTCATCATAAAATCCTCCATATGGTAATTTTTTATGTTGCACGAAACAGAGCGAAAGTTCATTATCTTAGAGTATAAAATATTGTCCTAAGTATAGCGTAGCACCTTTTCGGTTCATTCTAGTTTTTAATTTAATGTAGATCACACCATATGTCAACGATGAGCATTAATGCAAAAACATTTTCTTGTTTTGAAAAATTATGACCATTCTTGTATTATTATGTTTATAAGTAGAGCATTAACTTTTGTCAATGCTGCTTTTTCCTACATATTTCGAACAACTAATATGTAGCTATAACCACATGAAAATATTTACAGGCAAATTTGGCTGAGCTGTCGGTCCATATTGCAGTTATGTCCACATATTAAGAGTGTACCTGGGTTGAATGTATTGTGTCTTGCCTGTGTCACTGTAGAATGTGTGTCATAGAGAATGCATGTGTGGCGCTGTTCGCTGCTTCATTAAGTTTTGTGCATAGATGTTTTGTGGTTTGGAGGAATCTATCGTTATGTCCGGCTTCAAATCATTTATGTTCTTTTATTTCAATCAATGTGGAGTTCGTGGCACCGTTTGTCTTTCTTTTTTAATGTACACTGTATGAATGTTTTTAATTTTCCAGACATCCTCGTCTGGTTTTTGCTAAACACATCTGTGGCTTTTTTGTTTTAGATTTCACTTTTTTTTTAATTTTTCAAAACAATTCTTAAAAAAAACTCACTCGTAAATGTTTTTGTCTTTATCCTTAAGCCTTAATCATTTTGTAAATACTCATGTCTTACTGTAATTTTTAACGGCGTGTAGGGTAAATTTATCCGATGCTTTAGGTCCTGATCTTTATATTAAAATATTTATAAATCCACAATATTACAGTCCTGCCCAATATTTCAATCTTACGCCTTATGTCTGAAATATTTTAAATTTACCGGATGGCCGATGTGTACGTTAAATGTCTTTTCAAGTTTGCCTTGTAACCCAGTTAATAAAATATTTTGAGTGATAATTGTTTTCACACTAGAGCAAGCCATAGAACGTCAACAGCTTTCCCAGTGATTGGTTCATCTTTGAGTAGTGTGTCCAGATAATGCACCCTATCCTGCCCACTCAGTCAAAACCCAAATGGGTTAAATATCTGATATTAAAAAGAAAAACAGAAACATATAGACGTAATCTGCTACAATTTTGCGACATTGAAAATAGTCTGCATATGTCGAGTTTTGATCCTAGTATTAATCTGTGATTTCCATAGGTTTCACAAAGTCTTATATATTAGGCAAATAACGAATACTGAAACTTTTTATCTAAACTCTGAATTGTAACTGGCATTCCGTAAACTTACTTTTGCACTTTTATGGTAAACCCAACCCTTTAGTAGATACCGTGTGTGAAACGGTTAAGTGTTTTTACTTTGAGGTGCCTGCTCTTACTCAGGGTACATATAACAGAGGGGTACAAAAATTGCCGTAGTGTCTCAGTTTTTGGATACAAACCCATCGATGCATACATTTTGAGTTTTGTCAATATGTGCAGTTTCTTTGCATGTAACACTAAATTTCTAAGATTCATTCATAAAATTTGAGGGGCATTTTATTCAAGGTGTGTTATTTAGACTTTAAGAAAGGACCACAACAAAATTTTCGCATAAAAAGCTTGAAATCAACGGTCATGTAAAGACAATAGTATAAATCAGATAACCATTTTATTTTTTTTTCTTTCCGTCAAAAGGAATGGTTTTTATGTTATTGAATTTTGAAGCATCTTCAGTTAACATCGATAATTTTTTCCACTTTGGAGCTTAAAAATTGCATTTAAAATTGGAATGTGGCCAAACAAAAAGTTTTTACCTGAGTTACACTCTTGGCTTAACATAGCCGTTTGTTTTATAAAGATTTGTTCATCCAGTTTCGAGTGAGGCTGTCTCAAAATTACAAAGTCTAGTAAAAAAACTGTTTCTGAGATATTCACTTCCAAAGATAACCAAGGGTATTTGCTGACTTTAATTACTCACAAATGACATCTGCTCCGGCCACTAAGAAGGGTGACTAAATGCTAATTTTTAAACTCTATCATAACTTTGACTGATACACTTAAAAACAGTATATGTAGTGGTTCAAATCCGTCACCTGCGAAAAACCCCGCTCACCTGTGAAAACATATGCAGTGAGACTGTGAATGGTTATCTAAACATCACCATTAGTGACCACATCTAACAACCGATGAACTGATTTACTATATAAGTCAGGGACATTTTTTCATCTTAAAATTTGCATAGAAGTAAACTTGTTACAGTGAAACTTTTTGGCATGGATAAATATTAGTACTTCATCTCAAAAGTGGCAATAGCTCAATTGCACTGATTTGAAGGTCTCAGGTAAGCGCCTTAACTACTTGTTTACATCTAGTGCTCGTAAATATTCTCAATATAGCCAACGAATAACGCTATAACCTATGCTTATATATAAAACACACATAGACACGATATGTGCAGAATAATAACTTTCGTAAGAAGAAGCCACTCTCTTATTTACATATTAGAACCACCTTTCTACAGCCCTGGTTCTTTCTATACCTAATAGTTCGAATTCTGTGTTCAGCTCACTTCCCTTTCGGAACTATTTCCTCAAGCCCAGTCACTGGTTCTGAGAGATGTGTATATGTACGTGCACATACATCCATACATATATATATATACATACATGCATTTATACATACATACATACATACATACATACATACATACATACATACATACATACATACATACATGTACATACATACATACATACATACATATATACATACATACGTACATTCATACATACATACGTTGGTGGCAGCTAACCTTGGAATTGGCATGTCACACTTTCTAACGTTGTGCATAAAAGTTCTAATAACCAATGAAAACAATCTCACAAATATTGATATCCTCATTTTCTTACAACTATAAAAACAACTCCATATAAATACATATATATTTATATATATATATATATATATATATATATATATATATATATATATATATATATATATATATATATATATATATATATATATATATATATATATATATATATATTCATATATGTACATCCATGAAACAAACTTGCGATAATTATTTATTTGGGTTCCAATATGTTTCCATAAGTTCTGTTTGTTTTGCGAATACCCTTAATAAAGGAACCCAAACCAAACCCACATGTGCTCAGTCTCTAAAATTGCATAAACAGATAAGTCGAAATGTTAACGATACATCCTTGCTTAAAATAGTTTACCTTTAATCACCATCAAATATTTACATATTTGGCTCCCTTCCTTCTGTTGTAGACAATGAATATATGTCTGGCGGCTCTTACATTTGTCCTTCGCAAATTTGAATGTTCCTACACCTATAGGTACAGTGATTTGAAATAGTATATTCGAGAAATTTTATTGGCAAATTGAACCTTCCTTGCAATAATTCTATCCTTACAAATTTCAGCTTGTATTTAATATATCAACTGAAATTTTATTCCTTTTTCCATGCCACTTTTTGTAATAATTAAATTTTGTGATACTCTCAAATTACATGGGAAGGATTAAACTGCAAGAGCTGCATACAATATCTTTTATGGAATGTACTTGACCCAGCGCTTGAAATGTTTTCCCAAGCATAGATATCATCTTGGTATAGTAGTGGTAAAACAGCGTTGAGAAAAACCAGTGTGACACCAACTTCTGAAAAGAATCTTAAACAATTAATAGTCAAGACGTTGCTTATATATTTATGTTGTGTTCTCCATCACATTCCATAGTTAAAAGATCATATCACGAAAAAGTTGCCGAATATTTTTGCACATAGACGTTTTAGGAAATGTGATTTCTGTAAGAAACAAAATGCTTCCCCGGAGCTAATTTTGGATGTGATGTACTCTTATCCAGCTGCGGTCAGGTGATATGACGTGCTCGAAGCGTAGAGGGACGACAATAATCATAAATATGCCCTATTTATGGACATTATAAACCTGATAGGTTCAAGATTTAAGCACACTTGGCATCCAATTAAAAAAAAAAAAATATTTTTTTTTACATTTTAATCTTTGGTTTTTTGTTTGTTTGTTTGGTTGTTTGTTTTCTTTTCTGTTGTTTTTTGTGTGTGTTTTTTTTTGTTGTTGTTTCGCTTTTTGTTGTCTTTGATTATCATACCTCATTATAATAAAATATTTAAGCACCTGACTGTACCTCACTGATGCTTAAGCATGGCCTTAAGCATATCGGTGGCTTTAATAAACTTTTGTAAATAGCAATTTGGTATTACGTTAGCTGTTGATCTTTAAGAGCTGTATCTGAAATAAAATATAAACAAGTTAGAAACCACTGAGCTTTAATTTTGCTCAAAATTAAAAATCTTAAGTCTCCAATGAGGACTTCTTCAGTTCATGACATTGCTGTACCTAGAATTTTATCTGGTGAGCCGTTCGATATAACATGATATGTCGAACCATATGCACTGTTTCTGGTATTCACGCCACGTTTTTCTTGGCTAGGGTTTAAGGTTTGGCGTATTGTCAATAGCCTAAATGGGGTTTAATATGTTTGGTCTGAAAAAAAATCAGTTACGTGCTTGGTTGGAAACTTAATTACCACTATAATTTATATTTCCAATCTTTACAGTTATAAAAATTTCCGGAACTTATTTCTTTTGACTTACCCAACACGGACAGGCGTACAGATGTTACAATTTTCATAGGTAACATCCACAATTATCTAATATACTAAAAGTATACCAAATTTCTAAACCAGTATCCTTGAGTGCCTGGGCGACACGTAGAATACTGTAAATTTTTGGCATTATGCTGTACTACTCCATTAGTTGCTCATAGGAACAACAATTATGACATACCAAATCACTTCTTGACGTCCATAGTATGACGTCTTCAATGCAGCACTATTTGCGGTTGAAAGATCTTTACATGCGCTTAAAAGGCGCCAAATTATGAATTTGATATCTGTGCACTCAGATATGGCAGGTGTGGGTGATGTTCTAGGCAGCGCCTCGTCAAGCTACAAACTCCGGCGTAGGGTTCTGGCGTATAATGTACCAGAGAAACTGCAACCCTTACTCCAGGCACATGCAAAGTACTTCATGGTAATTTTTGGGTGTGTTTGATTTGAAATATTTCAGAGTTTAGCTGCATAATGGCATATTGGGGGTCCAGTAAATGACAGTGTTCAGAAAAGCTGGGCAAGATGCTACATGTAGTTGTGATATTCATAGAGAAATAACAATTAGTTTAATTTAAACATATTTATTTCAACTGGATCGCCCTATAATACATCAAGATGTCACTAATCGTCGGGGATGGGGGTTCTCCAAACATATTCATTTCAACTGGATCGCCCTATACTACATCAAGATGTCACTAATCGGTGGGGGGGGGGGGCTCTCTAGATTAGTTGCCACTTCCTACTAACCGCATTACGGAACAGCTTCAAATAAGAAAACAGACGCACAATTACACTTTGCATGATAATCGTGGTTTCCGGCTATGCTCAAATGTCTTTTTGTGTGCCAGCGAGGTACTCATTTTTCATGATCTATAACTTGATTAAACGTGACATGCCTATAGTGTATTTGTATTTTGACTGCGATTTTTAATTACAGGTAGCAAGTGCCAAAAAAATTATAATCCTTTGAATTGGAACCCGAATGTATTCAGATTAGCAAGTTTCAGAAATGTGCCATATGCTATCGGTATGAGAATTAGTGCCTCACATCACTGTTTAACCCTTTTAAATTCCCTCGAATTTTGTGCTGAGCTGTTACGACAAACGTACTTTTTGCAAACACCTTTGTAGGATGTTAGTAATACGTCGCTTGTCATAATGAAAACTTATCAGTACCAAGTCTGCCAGAATCTTAAAGAGCGAATTGTATTTCCAATAATGATGACTACGCTAGTTATGGTTTGAAAGGTAGCGTTCGTAAAGACTCTTATCTGTTCGACGAAAACCGTGTTAAGTGTACTAAATAAGTAAACGTGTGAAGTCTTTTGAGAAGGTAAGGGTTTGTATACACAATGTCCCTTGCGTATGCATGCATGCTTTATGTTCACAGGCAGCCAGTAGTTATTATCACAGTAGACGTGTCTCCTTCTTCGGAAATTAATCATTTAAGGTTGATTAATCCTAAGTCTGGGTGCATTAGAAGCACCATGGTGTTGTCCTGTACCATAATTATCGTCGCTAACGCTGTCATAATTAGCGCGCGTGAATTGTAAAATCTTAGCCAACCTTTTGGCATATGCAGATAGATTATGGCTGAGATATTTGGAAGAAAGAATTCAACATCTTCCTAAATAGATTGCCCCTCAAGAAGCAGTTTATTTTGTGCAAATTAGAGGCAGAAATGTAACATGTCCATGCTTTTCATACACAAATCAATGCATGCATTTCAGAATTGTGAGCTGTTTTTTGCCGCATGGAAATAGGCAATATTTGAGAGACACTGGTTTTATGAATTTTTGGCCCCTGTTATTGCATAATACGGTGAGGACAGGATGTCTGTTGTGGCCACAAAAGCAGAGCGCTTCCTCCGAGGCGCAGAGAATTGTTAGATAATTATGCGGGCACATATCTTGACTTACTTGGAGTCGCCATAGCAAGTCTGTACACGCGCAAGATATGATACAATGGATGAAGATTATTTCCCAAAACGGAAAAATAACATGGTTGAAACAATAACAAAAACTTAAGAGCCACATTAATTTTTGTTAACACTCATTGTGTCTGCCAAATTAGTTTTCTATCGACGCAATTTTTGTGATGTTTGCCGTTCCCAGGAAACCATAATGCCGCAGGAAAGAGCGCTCAACGTAGGCTTACATGATTGATACTATGGTGCAGTATTTTCTTGTCTTACTGCCGCATAAAAATATGTAATGAAACTGAAGGCATATGTACCTCGCACGATGTTTTTTATTAGCACTTTCAAGTTAAAAATTGGCAAAACAGTGTAAAAACAGCAGTAAAATTGCACTCGTTTCTGCTTTCCGTAGGACTGGAGTACGAAAAATAAACACCGCATATATGGTATCATTGGAAAGATCAGGACTCTGTTTACATCAATAAAATGCTTTCTCGTTGGCTAAATGTGGCTGCAGTGTGGTTTATTAAATGCTTCGCTGTCTGAAAGTTTAGAAATGTTATGCAGACGATCGCTACTATTGGCTGATGGTGATGTGGTCGGATTCTCAAATGACTTCACTTCCTCCCTGGACTTCTACCCTGGTCTCAACAGCATGCCGTTGGTGAAAGCAAAGCTTGTGAGAACTTTAAAAACTTTGATATTTTCATGAGATTAGGACTCAGATAGTTCTTCTGAAGCTTTCTGTTACGACTGCAAGACATTATAAAGGACAATGACTGTACATTTGGTGCCGACGAAGGCAACGTCTTGTGCCCGGATTCCATTTGAACATCGGAGGCAATGTTTTTTTTCCAAACATATTAGTTTTCCCTTTAATAAAACTAAGCGCTAATAGTAAATGACTTGTAAAATAAGCGAAATAAAAAGACTTGACGCTGCGGAAATCAATCACGTGTGGCAACAGTCATTTCAAACAAATAGCTGCAGAAAAGATATGTGCACGTTTAGAGATGTACTCCGATGATTAAACTCGCTCACGTTGGCGCTAAGAAAATTAGCGGTCTTCATGTTATCTATTCAAGACAGCTGACAGTTCCCAGTCATTACTAGGCTAACGCGCGCGCCCTGTATGCGCAGGAGGGCTAACCAAAATTTGGGCGCATGACTTTGCAGGTCGGCAGCTGTTTTGCACACGGGTCCTACCCTGTCATTGCCGAAATAACACTCACGGACCGGTCATGTAGGACAGATGCCAATAGCTTAAGGTATCGGACGGTGTAAATAGTCGCGTTTTCAAATGTTGCCATAGACACGTGGTCAAGCTGTTGTGAGGCTTCTCAGGTACTAAAAGTATACGCAGTTGCAGCGTCGTACTTCCCGAGACGTGGTAGTTATTGTTAAGCCTTGTTCTTGACGTTGTTGATGCGCTGGTGTGATGTTATAAAACTTCAGCCCTTGGTCTGCACACGTCGTGAAACACAGCCCGTCTGTCAAAGTTGGGGACGTAAGCATAGTCAGAGTTACAGTATATTAATTTGACAACAGTTACATATAAAGATAAGCCGTACATGTTGTGAAATGGGTAATCCATGTATGGAGTAAACTATAAGGATATTTGTAGGATTTTGTACAATAGTCTCAGGATCACCCAAGCTAAAGCCAATTTGTCCTCCTTCACTGGGGTCACCTAACGAAAGGAATTTCTGAATACAACACCTTGCAATGAAATCGGGACACATATAATCGTGGCATGCTGGTGCCAGAGTGGAAGGTCCGTTTACAAATAATATGAAACTGGTATCCTTATGTCCATTCACAGGACACCAAAGTTTGTCGAAATAAGAAAAAAAAAAAACAAACAAACAAACAAAAACAAAAAAAACACAAAAAACACAAATATCAAAAAAAAAAAAAAAAAACATACAAAAAAAACAAAGCAAAAAGAAAAAACAAAAACAAAAAACAAATAACAAATAACACACAAAAAAAACCAAACAAACAAACAAACAAACAAACAAACAAACAAACAACCCCCCCCCCCCGTTTCTGGCAACACCCACGAGTATAACATAATGCAATTACTGAGAATGTCACAGTCGTTTCAAGAGGAAGAAAAGGAAAATGTAGTAAAGATTTATGTCCCAGGAAATATTAACGAGGACAGAGTAAGGGTCTGTCTCTCTACACTGATTAAATGGGATAATTAGTTGTAATTGACTACGAGATAGAACACATAGCGCAGCAGCGAGGCGTGCTATCTGCAAACGGTAGGAGTGTGTTGTGTCCTATCTCCTGAACACACCACTGGTCAATATTGGCAGCTTTTATTTGATTCTGTACACCTTCCCTAATATAAATGTAAATAAGGCTTCACCTGGTTAGGGAAATTAAAAAAAATCATATATATCAGTGTTCACATTGAATTTAACGACACGCATAACGCGGTCTGTGTCATTTAATTTCACAATGCACATGAAGCGGCTTGTATCATTTCACTGCCTGCTCTAAATTTGCGCCTTTCAGACCTCTCTGGTGAGAGAAATAAAAAGTCAGTTCATTTCGCAAATTGAAATGGTGCACACTGAAAGCTGAACGATGCTTTAAGAATATGAATTAATGCACCATCAATAATTACCATGAAGAACAGCTGATTAAACTTATAGTGAAGACAATGCATGATCCCTAGAGAATTGTCCATTTAATGCATATTTGAAAAAAAAAATATCGCGGAGAGTACTTTCATTAAAGCCTGGAAGACAATTTAGAGATCAATTGAGATGGATAGATTGTCTGCTTATAAATACTGTAATATTTAAATTATCTTTAAGAAAAATGTTTAAGGTACAGAAAATAGTATGTAACTGCATGTGCAAAAATTAATTGCAATTATCCATGCACCAAGCCATGCGGTGAAATACTTAGATTTAATGCAGCATTGTGTGACAGTTTTTCGCTGCAACAACTATAATTTTATTCTTTCTGTCGTGCACATGTTCGATTAAGTATACGTACCCCAACCTAAATAGATAGAGTCAAGATGAAATAAATCAATGCCTAAAAAAATTGGTCAGGAACCTTCCTTTTGACATTTTCTGTTTTAAGGACATGTCTAGGAGACCACGAAAATGGAGGTTCCCCCCTGGTAACAAGTCACTCGTGTTGAAAATGCTGTTGAACTGTGTTTACTATCTTTAAATATGATACATTGAGTGTGCATTTGGAAGAATAGAAAGTCGGTAACTTACACTACCTTTCCGTCAAGTCAACACGATGATGCGACAAATGTATATTTAAGGGAAACAACACCCCCATCCATGTCCCACCAAAATGAAATTAGTAATAACGATAATGATAATAATAATAATAATAATAATAAATTGATGATGATGATGATGATGATGATGATGATGATGATGATGATGATGATGATGATGATGATGATGATGATGATGATGATGATGATGATAGCGAAGGTGACTCACCGCAAACAGGGTTGCTGGTAATTTATATATATATATATATATATATATATATATATATATATAGTATAAAATCTGCTGTGGCAAATGTATAGAGGTTTTATTGCCCAGTTTCGTATGTGTAAAATTCTACAAAAGCAATAATAAATCCAATTAAACTCCCAAGGAAGCCCCCGGACGATTAAAACCACCCGATTATGTTATCGTTCAAAGAAAAAAACACGCAAAGACAATAATTATAATGATTTTAATTGACATGTAGTATTTTAACCTTCCAGTGCCTGCTATTTTGAATTTTGTAACAAAAAATAAAGAATGGATTAAATTTTGTTCCCTATTATATCACAAAGCACAAATCGAAGTTGTCATTTGGCCCAATTTAATACTGGTAAAATTGTGTGATTTAGTACGAGGACGATCTACATTTGTAATTTACAAATCTGAGATGCCAATTACAAGAAGTCACCTGAAAATGTCAACATATTCAACCCTTCCATTATAACTAAAATTAGGTTACTTCTAGATAACGATTATTAGATAAAGCAAACTTGATTTTTTGCAAGGTTTCAACTTATTTGCTATGCATGAACTGTAACGAGAGTAAAATGACAGATAGCGTTCATGAAATGATGGCGTACTCTGCGTGCGAAATGTTTGTGTTTGAATGCATCAGTTGACTTATCTATGAGTGTACCAGTCTCAGCTACTCTCAAACCCATGGATGTACGTACATCGTTCCGCAGCAATTCCAACTAACGTAATAAAAAATGGCCACTGAAATATTTTACCGCTGTCTTTGCACAGGATTTATGATCCTGCAACTACAATGCAGCATACTGTAAGGTAGGTGTTCCGTTTCGCTGCAGTATCCACCTCATGGACAGCTGTCAAATTGGATCTCAGGTTGAGATTCTCTGCCCTTTGATCTCAAAAGAGAATAATTCATCAGACCACCTGTAGGTTATCACCTGCAATACTACTTTGAGATGTTGAAGTATAATAATGTATTATTGTTGATTGTGATCCATGTTCGTAACTGTGCATTTCACCTATGTTGCGCGAGCTTTATTAAACATATTGTTATTTCAGTGAAAACTCGTTATAATGATACTACCTGACTGTTCCTTACGAAATGTGCCAGATAACTGAATATGTTAGATAAGTGAATCAAATAACAAAAAAATAAACTTTTCCCATGAACATTTGTGTCCTTTTCTTGAATATGTCGGATATCTCAGTGTCATTGTAATGAGGTTTCACTGTACCCAATACCTATCTATACTCTAGGCTATTAAATTTAATCTTCCAATTTACAATATATATACATATATATATATATATATATATATATATATATATATATATATATATATATATATATATATATATTCCAGTATTTCGAAAAACCCATGATGAAATGCATCAGGAATTGCTAAATTGGGGTAAAGCACACAATACACAATTTTCTTTCCGTTTTGTAAGTAGAGTAAAGCCTAGTACCCGGTATTTCAACTTATTCCTGTTGTCGACTCCTCAATGAATGCCTAGGAAGCCAAAACAATTGAGCGCTTCGCAGAAAAAAAATGGGATTTCAAAGAAGCCAAAGATGGTAGCCATACAGATCATCATTTAGCACTACATGTTCTTTATTCCAAGCGTTATTAGATAAGAGTCAATGTGGTAACTTGCGGTAACTTTAAGCCATAAAGGTTACTGAAACTTGATACGGACTAACAAAATCCTTCTATTGTTGGCAACCACTCAAGCCAGCTTAAGACAAAGTAAGAGCTAGTACGTGGGCGTCAACGGATATGCTAAAAATATGAAACACTTACATTTCGAGGAATAATCCGATACAAAAAAACAAAAATATTGATCAGACTATACATCCATCACTGGATGTTTTCGATGGCATATGAGTAGTTTCAATGGCATAAAGCGGCAACGGCAAAAACGCCGGCCTCCACTTGTTGCCGGTGAAAGCCGGTGGAGGCATTGTTGCCTCAACGGCGGCCAATGGCAGAGCCTACATACTTGTTTACTGCCTACGTACCTCCACTGACCACTGCTATCTATCGCCGTCTGCCATTGATCGCTGAAAACTACCTACCGCATGGTGCCACATTTACTTGGTGCTGTACTGTTTGTACTTTACAGCTAATTTTGCAAACTTCACTGAGAAATGGTTCATGAAATATCTATGCTGCCACAAGATTTGCCACCGAGGACTCTGGATTTTGACCTTCCCTATTGTTATAGGGAATATATAGAGATAACGCATATGTGCGCGAATTGGCCATGAAGCCTTTCTCCCCTGGTCATTCCAGACAGGCAAGGCGCGACACCCATCAGACGGAATATCACAGAGTTAGGAACTAAGTATGCAGAAAACTTTAAACAGGCTAGTTTTCGATGCCTTTACTTGTATTAATACATGAATACAATCACGTTTGCTTAAATTTTAATGCAATGCAAAAGTGGATGAAAGCAAGCTGATCCTTTCCCTCCTGGCTGAATCCATATTTTGCATGTAGCACCGTTCAGTGAAAGTACAGACCGGCAGTTAACGGCAATTAAGACAGACATATCTGCAGCCAGCCGCTGATTCCTGCCCCAAACTGTTCATATAAATATTTAACAAGCATATATATGTATGTTTGTATATATATATATATATATATATATATATATATATATATATATATATATATATATATATATATATATATATATATATACATATTTATATATATATTAATATATATATATGTATGTATGATTCCTCAGTTGAAATGATCGTTGACTGTAAGGGGCAGTCATCACTCCTACGTGATGCCACATGATTATTTTACGCCAGAGTTTTGCGTTCGGGAAGATAGACTCAGACTTAGAGTCAAGCCGAGGCTCAGGCCCAGGCCCAGGCCCAAACTCAGACCCAGACGCAGACCCAGACCAGTACAAACAGTTGATACATATATCCATGTACAGGGAAACGCATAAAATGGTAAAGGAAACTTCAACTAAGGTAAAATTTGCCGGTTTTCAGCGGAGCCACTTGCAATAAGTGGACAATGCTGGTACGTTATCTTATACTGAGATCACAAATCAACTTTGATTATATAAGATAGAGTGCATATCAAGTGCATATGTGATCATTTCAAAAATTTTGCGAACTTCAGATATGTAATTTATGTAAATAATCAATAGGATAGGCCAATCCAATTTAAAACCCCAGACTAATGTAGCCTTGTGGTGATCAGCTATTTTTGTCGATAATTCAGATTTCGTGTCATTCATTTCTACATACTGAAAACGATTTGTCAGGTAGCTTTTGAAAAGTTCGGCAGGTGTATCCTTGATCCCATTGGAATGGAATCAAGTAATAAACATGAAAGAGTATGTCCAGGTTGCCTCTCTATCTATCTCTCTGTCTGTTTCTCCGTCCATTCATCCACCAACTAGCCTCCCTTCCGCAGACAGACAGACACAGACACAGACACACAGACACAGACACACAGACACAGACACAGACACACACACACATATATATATATACTGTAAAGGCACAAATTTTCCCGAACAGCAAATCCAGTGGAAAAAATGCACTTAAAGGGTAAAAACTATTAATCACTTGAGACATGCATGAACTGATTTGTCACGGTGGTCATTTTGCTTAGTGAAATAGAATATCGAATAATACATTTGTTTGGAATTGATCATATTTTTATTCTAATGCATGTAAGAACTTTGTAATGAACTATCAACCATGTGAGACCTGGTCCAGTTGTACTTATGTACAGTGTATGCCACAGATATTTACCAGTTTTTTTTTCCAGACTGGTAAAACTCGGGAAAATTTGGGAAAATAAATTAATACTTCGGGAAAATTTGTGCCAGATATACAAAGTTGTGTCTGAAAGATATGATGAAAAAATGCAAAGGAATCTCTCTAGATATTTTTGTAGGAATTTAAGAATTAAAAACCCTACCAGATGATTGCTTCCAGAGCAGACCCAAGCTGCGTATACTGTCTGCTCAAGTGCAGTAACACGGACCTTAGTCTGCTTTGCAGGCAGGCCTAGTGAATCCACAATTTTTTTTTAGGCTGGCCTAAAGTGTCTCATGGCCAACGGTCCATGGGGGCAGAATGTACCGATTTGCCATCATTACTCCCTTTTCGGGGGCGGCGAAATTTTTCTCTTAATAAAGCAGCAATTTCACTTTTTCATATGAGACACAGGGAGGTTTTCCCACAGATTAAAAACATCAGTATAGACATAACCTTACTTATATATATATATATATATATATATATATATATATATATATATATATATATATATATATATATATATATATATATATACATAATTCTGGTAGACCACAATACTGTACGTGTTTTAGGTAGTTCACCTCACCTGCAAGTATCTCAGAACTACCTTTAAAAAAAGCTTCAAGCTAATGAAATTATTTAAGGTCACACTGGAGCAATATATGTTCCCAAAAAGCGGAAAAAATGATAAATTGGACAATGATATGGAAACTGACTGTTCTAATCAGGTAGCAGCTATGTAAAAATAAATTCAAGCTTTAATAAAAAGTATATAGAAACACGTACAGCGCGAGGGCCATGCTATGACACTCAGGCTGTGAAGGCACTGTGCACGTATTATTTATTTATTTATTTATTTATTTATTTATTTATTTATTTATTTATTTATTTATTTATTTATTTATGTATTTACTTACTTACTTACTTACTTATTTATTTATTTATTTATTTATTTATTTATTTATTTATTTATATCTTGTTTGTTTGTTTTGCGTTTTCGGTAATGAGAAAGACAAGGTTTCTTTAAAAGCTCACGAGGCCATAGTAAATCGATATATAAATGCTCAGGTCTGAGGCATGTTATATAGTGCTTTAGCTGAGCCGACTTGTCAGTCAGTTCAGCTTATAAGTTGAGTCTGCAAGCGTCCTCTCTGTCGTCTGTCCACAATTACATCTTCGACTTCTTCTCCAAAAGCTTTTGCCAGATCCACTTCAAACTAGGAGAGGATCTACCTTAGGCGAGTCACCTCCAGGGGATGGGGATATGCTGGTACTTTTTGGGACCTGTCATCAATTTCTTTGCTTCTGCTTTTGCCAAATCTAAAAGAAAAAATCGTTTCTTTGGAAACGGCTCGGTCAATCACTTCAAAAGTACATTGGATTTTTTTTCGAGGACCTCCGGTGGCACTGCGTCTTTTTCCATTTTTATATGATATTTATTTTAGGTTTTTTGGTAAAATCATAGAAAAAAAAATTGGAAAAGTGCTCGGCCAATTGCGTGGAAGTCGAGAACATCCAGGGGGCCGTAATTTGTTTATCTGCTGGAGCTGCGATTTAGTTCTGATTTTGGAAAATTTGAGGGGGGGGGGGGGCGTTTGTTTGTTTGTTTGTTTTTTTCTTTTTTGCTGTTTTGACTTCTCCAACAACCTCACTCAGATTGTTTTGAAACATGATAGGTTGCTTGTAGAAGAGTGAAACTTTTTCAGTAAGTGGTAATATTCCTGATCCTCGACATGTAACCATATTTTTTTCAAGTCTGACACTTGTGGTTTAATGCACACATTCCTGTTGATTTCTGGTTTAAGTCAACGAGGATTGCGATTTTCATTGGATAAAGGGAAAACAACAAATCGGGCGTATGGGCTTGAAGCCTGGAAATGGTGGATCCAAGGCTTATGGTTGCTATTAAACACTGACGGGATAGTATCTAATTGCTTTCTTGTGGTGTTGTTAATTTTAATTTTGAAACACTTTGAAAGGTCAAGCCCGCGTTGTCTATTAACTTCCTATAGTTTATTTTGCCACAAGGTTTTCAAAGTTTTAATGAAAAATTAAAAAGTTGAATCCATTTTAAACTTGAAAAATTACAAAAATTGTACGGTCACTTTGCGCATTAGCTGTAGAAACACAAGACAAGGGACACAAATGACAATGACAAAACACAATTTTCCACTTTTTGTACTTTTAAAAAATATATACTTTGTTGGACGAACTATTGTTATAGTTTATTGTGTTTTAAGGCATATTGTGTGGACACCTCTGCTGAGCAGAAGTACATCCAAAATGGATCCACTTTTCATTTTAAAATGATAAGACTTCAACAACAGTTTGAGTGAAGACTGACATTGCCAAAATGATTATAGTTTTCAATTTAATTTTGACATTATTTCTACGGTTACAGGATCGCTTCAGTCTGTGCATCCAAGGTCACCTTGATAAATTTCCTGGCGCAGGGGCTACATTTGGGCTAATGCCTCGAGCAACACACTACCACCCGCACACACACTGCAAGCCTGTGCTTACCTTTTGGTACAACTATCTCTTTTATGTAAGATGAAAGACTCAATTCATATTGCATAAAAGTAATGCAGACTGTTGGGGGCTTGTCGTCTAGATCTTCTTTACGATGCAGGTCACTGGGACGCAGCACCGGTACCGCAGTTCTGGCAAGTTTTGTACTTCTCCAATTCTAAGTGAAATAGGACTTTGTATTCAATACTTTTTAAACTTTTCAACATGCCCGTAGTTATTATCGTTTGTATCCATATATAGGGTGTTCACTTCAGTTTTCACTATTCCAATTCCCGGAGTCCTTGCTCTTGGGTCCATATCATTAGATATACAAAGTACCAATGAACCGTGCAAAACACCAGCAGCTCACAGTAGCTTAAATCTTAACCAATTTTGAATATCCCAAAATATCATGTTCACGGAAATGAAAAAAATACAGGCGTGAAACAATTTGATACAGACTACTCTTAAATTTCGTAGAAGAATTTAATGATCATGAATTGATAAAAGGTGTGGAAATTTGCATCACAAACTATTTAGCTGCTCGAGGGAAATCATTATTAGAATATATTATAAAGGTATGACTGAGTTGTGCATGGTGCCTTCCTCATCTTCTTCTTACTCTTCTTCTTCTTGAGTATCATCTAAAGTCTTTAGGTTTTTTATGTTGAAGTTTTGTGCGATGTACATATTTGTTTATCACACCTCAAAACAACAACTTCTTGATGTAGTGCATTGAATGAAGTTGAATTAGTTGGCAAGGTGTGGCTGAGTTGTACATGGTGTCTTGCTTTTTTCTTTGTTTTTCTTTTTGTTTTGTTTCTTTCTTTACTTTCTTTCTTCCCTATTTCTCCTTCTTTTCCTGTTCTTCTTTGCATAAGTGTATAAGCTACAATTTTTGATTGTTGACGCTATGCGCTGCAGACGAGACGTATCTGTTGATATCTTTTGCCAAAAAAATCTGTTTTTTCGTCATCTCCTGTAGCGCAGTCAATACATTATTTTTGCAAAGTCACCAACGCATCACTATCGTGACACGCATAGGCATATACAGTATGCAGAACAATTCTGAATCCACATTTTTGAACAAGTACCGTTCAGTCTTGTTAAATAAACCATTTGTGGCATGAAATAGTTTTAAAACAATAATAAACTTAATATTTTTATCAATGTTTGCATTGTGTCAATTCAGTAAATCACAAGTACCAAAACGGTTTGTGACTAATTTTGTTTGTTTGCTGATAACGTTTGAAAGACGTTATGTACACAGGCAGCATAACTTGGTCTTTTGCGTAAAATAAGAAGAGGCCATGTATCCAAGTAAACCCTTGCAAGAATGATCTGCAGACAAAATTAATGCAATTAAAATTTCATAAATATTACCGCCCGCGTCTCCGCCTCGCCCACGCATTGGATACCCCCACCCCCAATACGTCTCATTTTCTAAAAGGTTGTCAGGCCATAAAATACAATAAGCTGCCAACCACCCAAAATTCGACGCAAAAATGGATTTACTTCTTTTTTTTTCATAATCAATTGTGGCGTCTCATTTTTAGCGGTGAGATTATTAAGACGCCAATCTGCAGCGTAATTAAAGTTGACCTTCATGCAACAATTTGCACTATGATTTAAATTAGCATTGGAAACATCGTCTTGCATTCAGGCACAGACAGACAGCATGGATTTCCATGGATAATTGACATAACCGCATAGCCGCCGAAGCGCATCCAATATAAAGCAGATACAGTTATAAATGAAATAAAATACAGCATACATACACAGAAAATCGTTTCAAGCAATACACATAGTAAACATCAAAATTGCAGTTTCATATATAGTGCATATACTCACAGTCCCGTCCACCAAGGACTTCTGGAAAGGCCAAGCATCTCATAAGATTTTTGGGCAGGCACCATAAAATACTTCACTCATAACATGGTAGGATACTACCTCCTCATGAAGTAGACACACCTTGGCATTCGGAGAGACACCGATGAAATGCTTTCAACCATACACATTATTGCTATTGATGATTTTTGTTTCGAGGTCATTCCAAATCTTCATAAAGTATTTCATTAAATGTCGGGTAGGTTATTTTATTCTTTAAGTACCATATTTTGGACTAAGACATTAGCTCTACCGACACGCTTTGGGTGCTTGGCACACAAAGCACACTGAGGGAAGCTGTTGACCTGGACGATTATCTTCTATGTCACTGCAGACTGCTGCTTGAAGTAAATGTGTTTTTCACGAAGAATATGCATCTATCACCCTTATTATAATTCAGGGTGGTTTCCTTTAACAAGTTCGTCTGAAGTCGCAGTTGGTATTGAAAGAGTTAAAAATGACAAGCATTTCAACCTCATATTTACACATTTAAAAGCCCCCACAGGGCGCAATGTTCCATCTGAATTAATTTTCCCCTTAACCCAAACACCCTGCCAGTGCCTTAAATTTAAGCCCTGCAGATTCACATTCGTTAACGCCAAACAAACATACTTCTTGAAAGAAAGATTTCTTAAGTAAACCGTATAGAGGTCATGGTGGCTTGTTGTCAATTTCATGAAAAAAAAGGTGAACATGATTAACAACAATAAGCCTATAAGTTGATACATTGGCCGTCTTGGCTCTGTATCACATTCTGTAGACCCGCATCTGTTAAGTTTATTTAGATTTCTGTCATATTGGGCTAAGGTCAGTACACGCCACCGAAGGAAACATTTTCTAATTCCACGAAGATTTTTTTACACAAACGTGAGTCGGGCACTACATATTTAAGTCTGTGAAAGTACTTATTTTCATGTTTTGTATTCCTTTTTTTTGTGTTCAGTTACACACAGAGACAGCCATCCGAAGTCGCCAAAGGCAAAGGTAGCCACCAGAACAGGCATGCTTTTGTGCGCATGATTGCGCGAACCACATTGTATTTTACTGACTTTATGACAGTACAACATTCTTTGGAATCAAAAAGCCAAACCGCTGGCACATGTGATAGTGCTGGTGCTATTGAGGTTTCCATAAACTGCCACCATTTGGTACCCGATTAATATCTTCAGGACACGCTAGGATACCACACGTGTAAGCTGTAAGACGGATAGCGTTATGCTTAACTGGTTGCTTCACGTAAACATTGTCTGCTCATGATTTACTGAATAGGGTGTCTTAATACTTATAAGCAGCACACTCTGCCAAGTCAAATGACAACTTTTGATTTATTTTATTGAATTTCATACCCCATTTATTTTCAAAGATATTTGATACATATTATATGGTTTAAAGTTAATTTTGGCTTTCGTTTAAAAAAACGACATTATCTGCACATAGGAATGACGGTATTATGTTAAATTAGATATGATGCCTGAATTTTGGGTCTGAAACACTTTTACTAAATCTGTCATAACCACAATGAAGCAAGCGGGAACATAATGCAACGTTTTTATGATTTTTTGTGTATCAAAACAATCACACTCCAATGCACTAAAATCACCTTGTTTTCTACATTCCACGATAGATTATGTACCAGGCGGCAGCTGCTTTAACCTGATTTCCAGTCCTCCACAATTTACAGAAAATGCGGCCTCTATTTCGGGCTCTATTTGCAGTATCAAAGGCTTTTCTTGCGTTTAAGAATGCCAGCCATGTTTGTTCTTTGGGATTTATCTAAGAATACAGACCTTTTATCAGCAGTGATCCTTTAAGCGTCTTCTTCCCATTCTAAATACGCCATACAGCTCACCCAAAACGTTGCTATTCTAAAAATATCATCATTCGATTTTCGATTACAGGCTCGAAAAGCTTCTAAACATTTGATGTAAGCGCTATGCCACGAAAGTTGTTTTAATATTGTTTGTTTCAGTCCTTGAATCGATGTTTTGTCATCACCCTGTCCCATTCAATAGGGGAAAATTTAAGTGGTTTGTAAACACTAAACATCAATAATGGAATTTCTCAATGATGCTCCCCCATTCTTGAGAAACTCATTAGGTATATTCTACACGGCATATGCTTTACCATTTTCCAATTTTTGAGTCGCTTTTTCAACAGGACAAAAATTAATGTCTATGTAACATAATCCGTCTTGCGTGCTTTCGTAATTTTGTAAGTCTTGAATTTCTACCTGTAATTCAACACGACCAAATGCATGTGCATATGTACATCTGTTCTCTATTATAACCAATCTTGCAAGTATCTAGGAAGCTTCAAAACATTTTTCTAAATTACGTTTGTATTGGATTACCGAAAGTAAAGTCTAAAGTGTTAGCAACACATATACGGTATGACGTAAAACTCGATATGAGAACAGCAGCATGGGCTGTATTTGCTATCAGGTATTCCTGGGTAGACTGTGGAATTCCGTGAACATCGTATGGTTGTATGGCCCAAAAAATCAGCTGTAAGATGATTAAACAGTAAGTTCGTGGTTAGGTGTTGGTTATTAGTTTGTGACAATTTTCTGCCCAACCGTCTTGTGCACAAGTCTGTGTCAATCACATCTAAAGTAGATCTGCTTCAGTCGGACAAGCCTGAATTATCATTAGGATCCCAGATTGATATTCCTCGCAAAAAGACCTTTCATTCAATTACCAGTATGCCTATAGAGAATATCCCAGGTTAACTGCTTTTCTCGGCGCGCATTGGGCGCATCGTGCCCAATGCGCACCGAGAAAAGCTGTTGACTCAGTAAAATATTTGGCACTGAAAGGGTTAATTGGGAAAGAATTCGTGCAATGTTTGTTTAAGCTTTAGCGGACCAGACCGACATTTTGTTGACAATTGTAATTATGGACAAAAACAGCATACGAGCCGAAGTAACGCTGATGTATCAAATAGAAATACATCGGGGAGGGGGGGGGGGTCAGCTCCCATGGTTCTGCCGGAACAGCCAATCCTAACTTTAAAATTCAGTTCCAAACCAAATTAATGTTGAAAGACAGGAGTTACTATCCCATGATCCCATGGGTTGAGGTGAATTTGAATTATTGTACCAACGAGGGCCACCCAGATAAAAGGTATCTATCTCTTCCAGTGAGGATTGTAATCTCACGCACTTCGGGGTGACTCGTACCCCTAGGTCATAGAGCCGGGTGTCGAGTGTAACAGTAACACCACCGGTTAGATGTATCGTGTGTTAACTCTTTCACTGGAAATTTCGACGAAAGTTGGTATGCTCTGAATTGACATAACGACACCAAGTTCATATTGTCTGCAGAGCGACATTTGATTCAAACTCGCGCTGGCTTTTAAGTGCAGACACCATTATAATGGCTCAGGTAAACGAACTTCCTCGCAACCCGTTGGGCGGGATGCACCCAATGCGTCTCAAGGAAAGCTGATTTTTATCCGGTCAAAGCTTGGCACTGAGAGGGTTAAAATGAATTGACACGAGGATCTGTGTTTAGATGCCCAAAAACATAAAGTCAAAATATCCGTTTCAATTTTAGACCAAAATCTTCATGATTTTGTCCATATTATGAATGCGGTCAAAACATCATAATAGTAATCAGTCATTACTTTTACACACGTAACTTAAAGCATAACAATAAAGTATTCCAAACAATATTAATTGGGCTATACCAACAACCTTACTCTTGACGGGGGGGGGGGGGGGGGGGGCAAGGGTATTTTCGTGACTCGTGATCCTAACTTCTTATTTTCCGTGATCTGTGAAACAATAAAACTAATTTTCGGGATTCTTGATTAAGCCATTGCTCGTGAATCGTGAATATGCATATAAGCTGAATCATATTTCCTGTGAACTGTGAAAACATTTTTTTCCTGTGAACTGTGATCAATACCCCCCTTGCCCCCCCCCCCCTCTTGATAGAACATGACTATAATCTAATTTTGTAAAGAGCATTTCACAGGCTACAAAATATAAACATGATGTGTGATACAACACAACAGAATGTAATCTGATTTTTTTTCGTTGTTGGCCACAGCGAGCTCACTATGACTCTTAAGTTTAGTAAGAAAAAAGAAAAATTATATGCATAATTTGTCTAAATCGGCAAATGACTTTGACGCTGAATTGACATAACTACACAATATGTGACTTTGTGTTTTTTCCCGAAGTTACATTAAATTTATGTTCTTTTTTCTGCTTTTAAAACAGAGTTATATTTGTAGACGAGAACTCAGAACTATGAACATTTTTATTTGACAAACATACCACATAAATCAGGCAAGTACAAAAAGAATTGATAAACTACTGGTAATCAATATATATAGCAATGTTCGGATTATTTGAAAATATATACATGTATAGTCAGGATAGCCCCCGTTAAGGACAATCATCCGGTGTCAAGAGGGCTACCTGGGAAGACATATCAATGTGACATAGCTGTCGAGAAATTACGAAAAATATACATTTACATGAGACTGTTTAAAAGTTATCTGTTACAATACATAACAATTTATAACAGTACAGACGTCTGTGTATTTCTGGATCATATGATGTCTGGCGTACTTGGAAAAACCTTGCAGTGAATGGGTGTACAGTTTGTCTTTGATACATGGTGCTGTTTTTTTTTTTAAGAGAGATGAGATAAAAAAAAAAACTTACACTATGAGAACTTCTGTTTCTATTTGGAATAGGAAGTTGAGATAGATGTTTGTTCCTAGTTTGGTAAGTGTGGGCCACATATGGTAAGGCATAAAGATTATGGAAAGATATAGGTGATTGGTCCTGAATATATTCATAAACGAATTTCAGAAACTTCGGTTCAAGTATATCTTGAACTTTTGAAATATCCAGTAATTTGAAGAGTGGGTCTGTGTGAGCGTAAAATTGTTTGTAACATGTAAGTGGAACTACAGATTTTTAAAGTTTAAAGATCCGTGCGCATGAGTACCCCAGCAAAGAATACCATAATTCAATGTGGCAAAAATAAAGAATTATACATAATATGTAAAGTGTGTGACGGTAGATATGTGTGTAAACTTTTGGAAATTTCTATTACCTTTGATAATTTATCACCTACATGCGCAATATGTGATTGCCAATTTAAAATTTCGTCAATAACTATGCTTAAATGATTAAGGTGTGGTACTTTTGATATTAAACTATCATTTGTCTTTAAATCTAAATTAAAATTAATTTTACTTTGGGGAAAATAAAAAAAAAATCATGGGTTAAGTTTTTCCAATATTTAAAGACAACTTATTTACTGCTAGCCAGTTATGTACATTGGTCCGTTCGTCCTATATATTTTTGGATAGAAAGCTACCAAAATTACCTGTGAATGTATAGGACTTAAAGTAGCAAAGGGGGTTTATCAAAGTTGTATCGCCCGCATTGCATATAGAATAGAGTCGACTTTAGATGATGCAAGGTGTATATCGTTAGTGTAGATGATGAACAAAAGGGGGCCAAGGATGGACCCCTGAGGCACCCTTGTTGTTAGTGGCAGCAGGCTAGAACATTCATCCTCAAAAGAGACATACTAGAGTCTGTCTCTAAGGCCAGACTCCAGTATGTCGAGAATTGCTTTTTAGTTCTGGCCGTCGAAGTAAGAGATGATGTTTGCCTGCTTAAGTTGAAAAACAATTACACCTTTTAGACCAGTTTGGCCCACGGGGTCCAAATTTACCTGCTGCGGGGAAAGGAAAAGGTTATGAAGAAAATACGTACTAACTCGATCTTAGACGATTACATTTGATGGCTTGCACCTACGGCTTTCAAGCCAGTTTCAAAAAAAAATCTTCAATCCAACTTTATATTGGGAATAACATATGCAGGGAATAGTAAGAAAAGGGAAAATTCAAGTCCATCTTAGATGATAAAAAAAAAAAAAAAATGAAAAGAAGCGAAGTAGAGTTTTGGAAGTAAAAAAAAAACAGATTTTCTCAAAATGTCTCCATTAGAAAGTGTGGTAAATTTTGATCCATGTCACATGTACACATATGTATATAAGCTGGTGCTTCAAAGTGTACAACAAAATAACTATCAAAGGAAATAACATTGCAGTTAGGAATCATTTCCGTAAATACTAAAATGCGATTTTTAGAAACTGTAAAATAAATTGCTTTAGGAGAATGAGAAATTCTTCCGAGTGATATCTAAAATCAAAGATTTCAAAGCAAAATGTATGTTTTGATTTTTCTACACTGTACACTAGCCTACCCATAGAAAAAGTCAAACGTTCTCTTTCAGAATCAATAAGCAAAGTGTTTAAAAATTATGGTAAACAATACAAAAATATTAATTCATATTCAAAGAAAATATATTAGTCACACAACAAGTATTCAAAAAGTAACGTTAAATTTACGCTGTTGCAACGTTGATAGATGCTATAAAATTTCTTCTGGTTAATACTTTTGTTCAATGCGGACCACTGTTTTTTAGAACAAATAAAGGGCACCCCAACGCGCAGCAGGTGCTCCACGTTAGTTGCACTTTTACATTTAACCTGGCTTGAATTTATGTATATGAATAGATTGATGAAAAAAGACTTTCAAGTGACAACAAAACAGCTCAAGATATATTGATGACATTGCTTGTGTAAATGTACAGAATTTCAGTGAAATTGCTAAAGAAATTTACCCAAAAAGACATCCCTTTGGAAGGTAACAATTCAGATGGTTTCAGAGATGTGTTTCCAAGACCTGCATATTCGGGTCACTAATGACAGCTTTTGCTTTAAACTCCATTACAAATAGTACAGAAAAACATGATCCATATTCATTAATTCCAAGCCCAACAATGACAGCAAAGAGATTCCAGACTTGCCAAAGGATCAACATTTCTCTTCCAATACCAATGTGAAGAAACAAATTTCACTCCTGACTTGAGACAGGCAGTCACCCATAAAAGGTAACTGGTGGTTTTAAACCGGTCCTCTCAACCTTAGATGAGTTTAACTTGAAGTAGTTAATTATCCTTTCCTGGACGGTTATATTTCGAGAGCTATTGGGTATAATACATTTTTGTCACAAATTTTGAGATTTGGTTGTATTTGTACAAAGTTACAGGACTTTGCATCTAGATCCATTTTTTTCAACAATAAACCTGAGTCAAGTGGATTCAAAGATGTACTTTGATCAAATATTTCTACAAATTTTGCAGTAAATATCCAGAGATGGTTAGAAATTTTGGCTACAATAATTTAAGAGACTTCATACGTGCCTCTTTTGCTACTTAATTTATCTTTTGGCATCATTGTTATAATTCACCATTGAGGCATTTTAGGCTAGCTAGGGTTCTGTCGGGTGAAATCACAGGGGCTACCGGTAGCAAGCAGCGGCCTACGACAGTTACAAGCTTCAATAATTGTACTTAAGAATCTGGTTTAAGAAATGTTATGTTTCGATGACATGTTTTTGATTCTGGTCTACGAAAATATGTTTCGATGACATGTTTTTGACTTAAATGCTAATGACTTTCATTCTTTTCTGACATGCGTAAAATACACATTTGCTCAATAATTTTCTCAATATCAAATATTTATTCAAATTGGACAATATTTACTCAAATGTCACAAACCTGACCTATTATGGTGAAGCATTGACTCAGGGTTGGCAGTGAAATAGAGCTTATTGTTTGGAAACTTTCAAAGTGAGGAGCAGGTGTCATCATGGGGCTTGTTTTACATTTCCGGTACAGGATGTCCACTGTTGCAGCACTGGTTCGGACTTTCCTTGGTTTAAACAGGTGGTCTTGTTGCAACTGTTTTTTTGTTTAATTTTTTTTAATTTTTATTTTTTTTTATTTGTTTATTTATTTATTTTTTACAATTACTGGGACTGAATGTAATGGCCCGGTTTGTTTTTACTACGATAATACACTGGCAGGTGGTTTAACTAAAATAAGCTATCCAACTAGAAACTGTACAATAGTATTTCCAAATGTATGTAGGTTAGACAGTGACAGGCTAGCTAATGGAGAGTAGAGTTCGGACTGCAGAATAGGGTAATGACCACTAGGAAGTGGTTCTGAACAAAAACACATAAATACAATAAGCCAGTTTCGAAATATTTGAGACGCCTTAATCCCTCCTATGTTGCCAAGAAATTTAATGACAGTTAAACACCGGAACACTGTTGCTGAACACGGAGTAGCTTCTTACCAAAAAAAAAAAAAAAAAAAAAAAAAAAAAAATTATAGAAGGCACAAGCGCTGTACCACGATACACTTTAACTTTCGTCTAATAAACCTCAGTTGGATTACATGTAAAGACATAGAGCCAGGCAAATCGAGATCATATTGTGCAAATATATCTAATCTAATAATGTACCCAAAATATTTCTGCCAAAATCAATAGCCACTTTTTAAAGCTTTCCCGGTCAAACTGCTCTAAAGCGCAGTGACCGGTATTTAAAAAAAAGTGTCTGATTTACCCGTTGTATTAAATATTGTCCTTTTGTAAAATGTTTTCAACGAAAATTTCACCAAAGACTTACCAGGATAACATGCCAATAGCTAACAATATTCCTTGGTGCAACTTAGGCGCTAATCATTCGAGGTGTGCCGAGGAAGACTTAATACAATAAGGTTATTTTTGAAAAGCTTAAAGTTAGATTCAATACTCATAATGGCGTGGCAGATTTTTGTAAGTACAAGCCAGGAAGGCCCATTCAATGAAGTATCTTGTCATGTATTACCATATTAAGGGCAATTGTGTTATATAAATGTGTTATCTACCTAGTGTTTGGGGGAAAAGAAAAACAAAACTTGATCGCTACTTACCAATAAGGGCTATGCAGTGTGGCTTTTGCCAATAGCAAATGAGGTCTGCCAATACCATGGCAACATGCTCAGATGCTAGCACAGATATATGCACATGAATTCTACAAATTACCACTCCCTTGTGATTGGCAAAGAATATTCCCAGACATATATATGGTACCCTTAATTAATTAAGTATGTTTACTGGGGTCATTTAGAAAGATGGTTCCTTCGATAAGTTGATGTTGCTTAATATAGTGGAACTTCTTTTGGAAGAGAATCTCGCTAAAACTCTCACAGAGCCCCAAACACAATATTTTTACCTCCTTTTCAAGTGTTTCCTATACTGTAGATTCCTTCTATCTGAAACTATGACAGCAGAATATTTTTATGTTTTAGTCTTAGCTTCTGTGCACTATCATTGCCTTAAAAGCCCCTTTCAATAGAAATGCCCTGTAAAATACCAATCACTAATTCTAGTTAGTAATAAAGTTGGTCTCATCAGCACTTCCCTTCGTGTGATTAGACTGATGAGACTATATTTATGTGCCTACCCACATGTATACAAAGTGTCGATCTTGCCTGACATAACACTGTTTCAATCGTACAATTTTTCCGTGTACATCGAAATCCTTGGTAAGTAAAATGACCAAATTATCTAAATTGCACCGACCCTATCATATCACCAACTGTTCATGTCAGAAATGATTATCTTTGCTGTCTACTCATTGCTTTCTGGCTGAAAGATAGAAAATAGGTCAAATGAGCGCTGAATCTAACTTTAAATTTGCTTCCCAGACATAGATTTTGCATAATGTATTGAACCCAGGGCTTGGAAATGATCCACGATGGCAGAGAAGGAAGGACCTGTTGCCTCTGAGATGGTAATAGATTAGACCGTGCACCAGTATGCCAGAAGCCTCGTTTTAATTGGACCACGGTGGAGCTATATCGAACGGCCTAGGTTTAGGGTATGATGGGAAAATTTTCCAAAGGATGTACATGTAGTAATTTATAGGAGGGCTCCTTACAATGCCTGGCTGTGGTCGACAATTCCTTTCCGTGTTCATAGAGCCCATCTGCCGCAAGTTCCTATGGGCCTGTGATTGATAGACCCCACGAGAGATCGAGCTCAGCTTAGTCAAAGACAGCCACTGCTGGTTACGCAATCTGAAGCAGCTCCAGTCTGTCCCGGAGGATGAATTTGGGGCGAAATTTGCCTTAATGCAGAAAACAGAGGACATGTTGTCAGAGGAAGAGATTGGGCCTTTGTTCCAGAAGGACGGGGCATCTCCCACACAATATTGATTCGGCATCGGAGTTGATGAATGCCCTCATTATAACTGAAGTCATACATCCCACAAACACCAGTAAGAGATATAGACCTTTTAGCTTATCTGTGTAATGAATATTTAATAATGAATTATGGAAGGAAGCGTGTGCTCTCTTCGCTATATTTAATAAGAAGTCCCAAGAATGCCTCGATCTGTATTACATTGAAGGCCTGGCCAAACTGTTGTTGGTCAACACACGACCTCTGGACATCATAAATAAGTCAGAGCAGAACAGAAAATGTTCTTGTGCCAGCAAGCAACTGGGCTGCCGCTGCCAATATATACCATAATTCATATGGTATTCTCAATATCAGACAGAACAAAAATGTTTCTTTATGAACACGCGTCTTTCGTTTTAGCTGATTTTATTCCCATGTCAGTCACCTATCTCCAAACTAAAACTAGAATCCAATTCACTTTAATTGGTTACTCCCTTGTTATTTCGCTTTTATGGACTGACAGTTGATTGTAAGAGGCCATAAATAGTGACTCTTTGGCCGCCAAAACAGGTCCTAATAGATACGCTGGTTTGCATCGCTAAATCTATTGTACTGTTCGCATACACACTTTTGGTCTGATAAAGAACATCAGATTACACAGACTGTGATACGTATTGACGAATAAAAAGCAAAATAAAGTTAAATAATACAAAATATACATAACACCCTGAAAGAACAAATCCACAGCCACACCCTTCTCATCCAGACAAAGACAGGGCAATACGTCTTTGCGCACATGTTGGACGAAAAATCAGTTGATCGAGAGTATACCGACAGATACCCACCATACATTTTGTTCAAACGTTTTTGTGAATATGTGAAAACACATCGAATGGAAAGTCAGGATAACTTTACTTGACGAATATAAGATATTTCCAATCAATTGTTCATATCTTTACAAAGTTAAAGTGTTGAAATAACGAAATATCAAGCTAAGGTGATGCTTTAACGTTGTAACTGAGACTGTACTGGATGGTGTGTAGGGGATGTGGTCCTTTTTACAAAGATGGAGCCCGATATAGCCAATCTCCACAGAAGCGCGCATCAATTGTTCACAAACAGGTCTTCTGTTCCTTGCTTGGCAAATTTGAAAGCCATGTGTTCTCTATCTCCCCCCCTACCCAAATAAAAAAGAAGATAAATAAGGAAAGAAAATAAAAAACACTGGTCTCTTGTATCCAAAACCCCCAAGGTACAATAAGCCTCCAAATGCTGCACTGGAATGAAACTCGTCGGCGATTGGCGACTATGTGGTTGTCTGTATATACTCGGACCGAGCGAGGTCTTGACATTGCATTCATTCAGATCATTCAAATACAAATCGTCCTCTCGGTGGTTGAAGTACCATTGATTTTACCAGCAAATATATACGTCAGCCATCAGTTTGGTTAACTAACACCCACGACCGAGTAAAAGCTGCACCCAATAGGTATCACACTGCCGTGCCTTTCTTGTCTTGGGAACGTTGATAATTTGTTTTTGCCAGTCCAGCTCGCATTTGGTTCTTGTAACTATCCCAATAATCTTAAAACCTTTAAAACTGCAGCATACACACACACACACACACACACACACACACACACACACACACACACACACACACACATATATATATATATATATATAGTCGTGATACAGTATAAATTTACATCCATTTAAATTGATGTGTCCATGTTTTGAAAATTTCAGACGGACGAATTTGCATAAACCTACTTAAAACGACAGAAGTCCAGCCAGGTATGAAAATAGGTCATTATATTCACTGTTTACCTGCCTGTTATTGCATATTGATGTCCGTTGAATTATCTCAACTAACATTTCATTTATGATTATAGATTCTCCTCCGGAATTGATTGAAGAAAAAAAAAAACTAAAAGCCTGGATATTTATCTATTAATTTGTGACCTGTGGGTATAAATATTAACATAGGACATAGTACCATTGCGCTGTCTAATGCATTAAATCTTGCATTTATATGGCTTCCTCCATTGCCATCTCTATTTGGCAACTCCATCAAAAATTGACAAGGGCATTGCTGCCGCTAAGATGGCCTTGAGCCTATCCAACTACAAACCCATATATGGCTTACAATTCGATCGTTCGTTTACATTTACCGCTGTGTTAAGCTTCTAGAGACCAGGCTTACCTGCCCCAGATCTTGATCACTGTGTAGACTGTCAAAAATAATTTCCCGCCAAAGACCCGAGGGCAGATGACAGTTTTGGTCTCCTGAGTGTAAATGACAAATGAGGCCATCAAAAGGGTAGCCACCACGGACAAAGCATTTCTGTTGACGGACATAGATTTTATGCACTCAACAATTCCGAGATAAAATTGTGCCCTGAATAGGAATAAAAAATTTTTCTAGCTTTATAAATGTATTGTACATTTAGATTAATAAGCAAGCCAACCGTATGAAAAAGGTAGTCGGGAAATTTGCACAAGCCAATATCCTTTGCCATATGCCAACCAAAGCAAATTACGCATTATAGGAAAAATGTAGCACATATGTATTACAGCAAGGAGAGGCAAGTCTCCCGAGCAAATCTTAGCCTCGTAGCAACAAGCTGCCTGGCATGCCAACCATGTAACTTCATTATGCAACCTCTTCAATCATTCATTTCATTGTCACAAAACTGGTCGCGGGGAGGAGGGGGCTGGGATGGAAATCGGATGTGAGCTAAAGGGAATGAAATATTATAATTTGCATGCTTATCATTATTGTCCATAGAGGGCAAATATATCATGATAACTTCATGATAATAGCTTTAGTTCTACATATTGTCCTCTTTGTCAATTTCAGATAACACTCCGAATTCTCCGGGTGGGCCATATCTTCGCCAATCGTCAGAGTCGCGTGCAAGAATAGCTCGAGACAACTTCCGTCGCAGCCATAGTTACAGTGGAGAGCAGACGACACCTAGTGCCGTCTCTCGTGAACACTTATCAGAGGACAAAGAAGAGGATGAGCATTCCATTAGAGCCATGGCGGAAGATTCTCCACCTCCCAGTCGTGTAGCACTAGTACATCCACAACCAGCCAAGCGCACACGAACAAGAAAACGGTCCAATAGAGACAGTTTAGACGGGACTGCCAGTTTACGAAGTCGTAAAGATCCGGTTGGTGGTAGTTACGGCAATGCTGACAGCCAGTCAGCATCTGCATCACCTCGCTTTGATTCTGTGGAGTGGACACATGCCCGACACTCCCGGAGCTTCGATGACAATCGTAGTGCAGAGGACATCGCATTTCACAGTTACAATGCTTCAGCTATGCGTACGGAACAAAAACCGACCCCTTCAAAAAGACACGGTAGGAGATTGCGACGGCAACAGAAGGAACGGGAATCAGGTGTTGAGACTGACCCTTCTGACATTGAATGCATAAGTACCGGTATATCCAATAAATCCCCCATCATGCGAAACAAAGTTATACCCGACAACAGAAAAAGAAACTTCATTCCAGACGCCTCGGATGAAGGAACGGCATCTTCAGGAAGTTACGTAGGCGATTCAGAGAGTTCTCCCGAAAATGACCATAACAATCGGATGTTTAATCGAGACATGCTTGTTTAAAAGCTAGGATCTTGGGTCGATGCTGCCAGAGGGAGATAGTGAAAAAATCTGTGTGCAAATATGTGGTGCTTCAAAGTAGAGAGATAAGAGACGGGGAGTGGTTAACTTCATTTGCAAAGCATGTACAGGGGGGATGATAACGTAATCTGAACGTTGTCACTCCTTTGCATGAGAGAGAAAGAGAGAGCGAGAGGGAAAGGCACAGAAAGAGAGAAAGAGAGAGAGAGAGAGGAAGAAAAAGAGACTGCTAGAAATAGGGAAAGACATAAAAGAGATAGGAAGAGAGATTATTTTGTACAATTTGTTCGCAGAAAGGCGAAAACAGAGGAACTAAAAGCAACCTCGTGTCTCAAACTATATCAAATCACGTTTGCATGAATCATCATTATGAACGATAAGGCAATATGCAGAGCTCAGAACAACAAATGACAAGCAGACTAGGACTGACAGAACGGTAATTGGGATTGGGATTGTACGGCTACGTGCAGACATACACCTTGCCTTACAACAACCTTTCATTTCCCACTCTTCTTTCGTGTGGATTTGCACAAATACGTGTGGTACCACTGACCGAGAGTCTGAAATTGATTTCTATATTTGGGTACGAAGACAATTTTGAGTAGCCTGTCCTGGTCGATTTTACCATTAAGTAAATGAGTAATGGTGATGACTCTACTTTGCCGTGTTAATGGTCGCGCACAGTCATGCCAACCAGAGTTACAGAATCATTTTCGTTGCAGAAGAGTGTACAAGAACTAGGCCCATAATTTTAGACTTACACACGTCACCTCTGCCAAAATGAGTAATAGGTTAATAGTCAATGGTCTAGGTCAACATGAATCCCTAATTGCCAAGGTACGTAAAACGTGGCAAAATGCATTAAAACACAAACTGATCACCAAATTGTAACAGTATTTTTACCTGGCGTTGGGATTCATAGAATATCTTTCCATAACCGTGTGCGCAATTTAACAATGTGTGTTTTCGTATACATGCCAGGTGAAATGCCAACCAATATGGCGGTCCCCGAGTAAAAGGAATGCAACGCGCATGCACATCAATGTATGCTTAACTTTTGTCGTTAGTAATTTTTTAAAGAACCAACTGAGTTGTTCTCGTTGTTATCATGTGACCATGATTCTTCATAGCATTAACTGTTTGCTTTATAATGGTATGGGACATGTATGAAGTATGTGATAATTTGCAAGAATGTGGTGAGAATTTTGTTTTCTGTTGTCTATTTGCCATGAATGAAGTTCAGCCAAAATGTTAACAGTGTCTCCCGGTCACTCATGGCATTCAATAAATTCCTATATTCTAGAATATAAACACCTGCAGAACACCAATTGGCACTTGGTTATTAGTACATACTATATTTTATTTTTGCAAATAAAGATACTTTTTGACGAATATAGACAAATGCGCTCAACCTATTCCGAAGCAAATTTCCTTGTTGTCAGGAGCCACATGGCTAGGACGACACTGCTAAAAGCAAAATTGTTATAAAAGGTCAGATAATTTATGGATAAGATATTACAATGATTGTTACCAGGTTTACGACACTGTTTTGAAACTGATTCCCTGTCATGATTCTTGATGGCAATTCTGTATAAAATATACATCGTTAATTTTACTGAACTAGTTGCAAGGATACTCGCTGGTGACATGCGTTTGCTCGTTGAAAGATTGGATGTATCCACATAGTCCTGACTGGTGCTGCAGAATATATATGTATATGACTACGTGCTTTACAGCTTGGTCAACATCATTCTGCTTCTGCACGCAACTTATAAACTGTACGCAATATCATTATGCTTTTTTTGTAAATATGTGCGAATACTGCTGTTTTTTTAATGTTGAATTATTAAACAGTGAGTCTTTCCAACCAAAAGGAATATTAACTCGTTTTGTTGTATCACAAAAGAATAATAATTATAGAACTTTTGAAATATGCTAACACCATTATAATTTCGGCCAGACAAATGGTAAGTACACATTTAAAGAATATTTTAGATGTCTATATACCAAAAAAAAAAAAAAAAAAAGAAAGAAAAAAAAATCAAAACATGTCCCCTTAATTAATTAACGATTTGCGAATTTCATATTCACGTCTTTATAAGGTCACAAAGTACATCTATACTAGTTGGATTTGTAATTCACTATGCCAAATTAGTACCTTGCAACACAAAATGTCAAAAGTTTCTTGTACCTTAAGCACGCAAATCTTTAGTTCAATATGGAGTACCTGAAACTCTATGAATCATATGTATAAGTGGTACATGAAAGAATTTTTATGAGATTTACCCTCGTTAATAATAGAAATAGAAATAGCATCTGGTAGTCTAAAAACGTTTAAGCCGATCGAAGGAATGTTGCATAAAAAGACTTTAAATAGAAATATGGTCTATTGATTAAACATTTCAGTTGAAATTGACTTGTATATTTGCTGCATATGTGTCATTCCAACTATTTGATACCCGATAGATGCTTCACCTCTTAACTGAAGTGCCTGAAAATATAAACTTCTGATACAGAATTGTGTGTGTGTGTGTGTGTGTGTGTGTGTGTGTGTGTGAAAAATGAGTACGAACATTCCTCATACACTTATAATGTATGTTCATAATATACTTATCATGAACGTCCACTATGTATAGACTGATTAATAAGCACGGGTTTCATGAGTATAATACCCTTGGTTTTAAATCATAAAATCTAGAAAATCGTGTTTAACACACATACACATACACACATACACTCATTCATATATGTGTATATATATATATATATATATATATATATATATATATATATATATATATATAGGTAGGTAGTTCAGTCTGACAAAACAGCTTGGGATATCCACTTGCCTTGGTTATCTTGCCAGTAGTCCCTTCTGACAAGCTTCTGTCCTACTGTATCATCGTCCAGCTTTTATTTCTTTCCCCAGAGGTCCTCGAGAAGGGTCATCAACCTGTTCAAATTTCTATTCACCTAAGATCTGAGGACCTAGCAGTATAAAGTTATTTTGCTTTAAGTTTCTCCCATCTCCCCCCACCCGCAACCCATAATAGGAACAAACAAATAGCTCCTTTGTATCAGCCTTCTTCAGTGCTTATCCATCAACACTTACCAATGACCATTTATACTACTGTGCATCTCTTGACCAGTTCATAACAACAAGCATACCTGAAAGTTAAAGTCGCCGAGAGAAAAAAAAAAAACAAAAACAAAAACAAAAAACAAAAAACAACCCCCCCCCCAAATGAATAGTATTACCGTGTCAAAACATGAATGTAATATACCAAAAGCCATGTCAATTCTGCCCACGGGCATTAAACTGCAATCCTTTTTTGACCCAAATCACGCCACGCACACCGAAATTCAAACATCAAATTCGACCATCAAACTAGATTAAGACATTCGAGCATATGAAGTGCAAGGACCAGTTTCTATCGAAAGACCTACACCAACTTTACAAGTGCATTTTGAAACATTCCATGAAAAATGAAGCAGACCAAAATTATCAATAATATTAATAAAACCACACCGGAAACCATTTTGATCCAACTAGATTCTTTGTACCAGTACCCATATCCGTAAAACAAGCAAACTTCAATCCAGAATATTTCACAGTAAATGATTTACTAATTGAAATGAAACAAATTGTCCTCTTTCTGACTTGAAGCAGGTTACCAACAACTAGACGGTAGTAGCTAAAACCAGTTTTATGGGATTCCATTACCTGCTCTTTGGAAGACACAGTGTAACATTTTCAAGCCGTTTTACATGTATAAAAATATCTTGCACTATGTTATATATCAGCTAATTAGGCCTAAACACAGTATATACTTCCTTCTAAAAGATAAGTGGGCTTAAAAAAGAAAACAACACCAAACTGTGCTCTGAAATTGAACAAAGCGTGCACAACATTGTTAACGTAGGTAGGCTATTTGAATGGTAGCATAACCAAAGTGGTAAATCTGCATGTACCCCTACCGAAAGTTAAGTACGTTTTAACATAGCAAAGTACATTGAAACATGTCATCTCGTTATTGGCTTGTGATATTTAAATTAGTTAATTTATTCCTTTTCTGGGTCAACAGGAAACAGCCCAATAACAGACTGCGTATATGCACATACATATTAAATAAAATACAAGACAACATATAGTTAAATTAGTTAAAATGGGAAAAGGGTTCATTGTAAAACCACTTGTGAAAGAACCATACAGTAAAATATGTCAAAAATAGTAAAGTGCAAATGGAGTCCATGATAAAATAACTTGTACAGGAATCCAGATACTATGTCTTAAACGAGCTCTAGATGATGAAATTGTCATAATACATTAGCTTTAGACCACTCATGGGTAATGACCTGTCAAGTCATGTTTCCCCTAACTTTAACCACCAGAATTAAGTTTCTGACTGTTACTCATGCGATGGGACCTGCCCCAGGGCTTTATTCTCCAGGCAACTGACCCCATGCCTTGACCTCACACTTCAGTTATTCTCTTTTGGTGGCCATGATAATGTGGCCTTGTTTGAGTAAAAGGCCCTGTTTCCATCGAGCCCATCTCCGTTGATCCCACAAATATCCAGAACGGACACCACTACAACAATAGAGCCTTCTCAAAATGGTACCACTGCACCGTTTTCTACAGTGTCATGAAGAGGACACAATGCTCTACTGCATTGCTCCAAGTCTTTGTTTCACAGGGCTACATTAGAGTCAATCATGAGGGAGCAACTTCAGGCCTTGATGCCTGAAATGTTGAGGTCAGTGTTATCAGTTTTTTACAAATACGATCCTGGCAGGCCCACACCAGCAATCTTTCCAACAGGGCCTTCACCTGTTGTGAGACCAGTGGTGCCAGTGGTGCACACTTCACCCGTGAGACAGGACCGACAGTACAGGCTGTACCCATACCAGACCCTGTGCCAGTGGTGATCTCACCAACTACAGTACCAGAGCCAGCCTCTGGTACAGGCTTACTTATAGGTCTTGCTCCTATAATCCCATCTGATGTACCCTGTCTCCAGACTCACACCATCATAAGAAAAGCAGGAGACATAACAGACATTACAGCCTATCTCATGTCATAAGACAGCAGGCAAAAACGGCTACCAGTCAGATGAGTCACATGGCTGGCACTGTTGCTGGGCCCACATAGTGCCACACAAAGCCCACCAACATGATTAGAGTCGGTGTGTGTGGATGTCCAGGATAAGTCACCAATTCAAGGGGCAGCGTTTTTTCAAAGACTTACGTCTAAAGCTTCTATCCAAGCAGACTTTGGCACAGAGAAGACCATTACTGATTAGGTTCCCTGAAGCAACACTGGAGATGGGACCAGATCCTCCTCAATGGGAACAAATTATTTTATCTCAGGGAGAACATCTAGTTTCCCCACTCCCAATGTCACCTACTTTGGTACTGCCCATTTCACCATCAGTGCCAACTTGGCCTGTTGGCCTGTGAAGAAGGGCTGCCCACTGCCCTGATCCAGCTGCCCCTTGGACATCTTGTGCTTGGCTTCAGAAGAGTGCCTAGCTTTGGATCAACGGATTGTGATGCTCAGGAGAGGAGAGGCTATATCCCTAGAAGGGCCAATATAGAAGGATCAGTCCTTTCATTCTTTAACTTGCCTTTCATACCCAATTCCTCAGAGAATGAAGACAGACTGAGGTATCTTAGGACCACTTCAGAGTGCTTTGAGCGCCAGCATCCAAGAGCAAAGATGTCCAATATTTCTCCAGCCTGCTAGTCATAGAAATCTAGCATTCTGGCAACAGGTGTGCCAGTAAAGCGAAAACCATAGAGCAATTGTTGATTTACGTAACAACCACAACACAAAAGTCTAAGAGGAAGAGGCCAACTGACCAGGACTTGAGTCCACATTCTGATTGGGATGGTATGTAAATTGAGTTGCCCAATACTGCCATTTAGCCATAGTGATAAAACACTTTGCTCAGGATGGATTTGGACTTGTTTCAATCACACCTACCAAAACCTATTTTACATACTGAATGTCCAGCAATTCCTTTCAGCACATACATGTATGTGGCAGAACAAATAAAATCACATGTTGGGGACTTGGACATGTTGTTATATAACACACAAGTGCAGCCTGCCAATTTATTTTTCAGGTCCACTTAAATTTCTTAAAACCTTTGGTGTGCCACAACAGGTGTAGGACCCCACACAGAGAGCTTCACAGGTGAATGTCGATCAGCTGTGCATAGACAAAAAAAAAGCTGACCAAAAGGCATTTTATCAGAAAGAAGGTTCTTAACCAGCAGGTACAGGACAGAAGGGCCACCATCCAGACTTTGTCAGCAGTTGACAGGGAGGAACTGGTTTTGTATGGCTTTGCTACTAGACTGGTTCACAGTATGGATGTTCGACTGGCCATGAAGAAGATGCATTATATTGCACAGCTGGAACTTTCTTGGACAAGGTCTCCCAAGTATTCTTCAGAGAGCATCATTCCAAAGGAGACAAATGTAATGATACTCCAAAGAGTGATGCACCTCCGTAACATGCACCTGAGCAAGTTGCAGGGCAGAGGCTGTTCACCAGCCCCATAGATCCTATGAGCTATAATATAAAGTTACTTTAAAGAGTGATGCACCTTTTCAACACACACCTGAGTGACTGGCTGGCACAGAGGCTGTTCACCATCACCATTGATCCAGTGAGCTATGACCTCTTCTATGAGGAGGCCTGGAATGAGCCCATTCTGTGTGCTCAGCAAGCCATTGTGAAGAAAGCATTCGAGACCAAGGGTTCCTCTTTCCACTGGGAAACTACAAGGGAAGTGTAGGTGGTGGCAGATGCAAGACAAAACAGTCCAAACATTGGGCGTGCTTCTGGCAATGGCTGAGGAAGGGGCAGAAAACAGATCCATGGTGGTGGTAGATGTAGTCACAAGTCTGCCTCTGCAAAACAACTTGAGCTACAGATTGATGCTTTGCCCCAGTCACCAGTTCTAGAGTCAGCAGGCAGACAGGTCTGATGGTGACTTTTGGACAACACTGACAGATGGTGCCAATAATATTTTAAATGTGGTAAGTGGAGTCTTTGTTTTCCTTTTATAGAATTAGGTCCTTTCCCTCCATGAAATTGTTTAATTTCTTTTCAACATCAGGGTGATCCACTTTCAGCCTGAAGGCTTCAAGAGGCAGTGGAAAAACGTTTGTTCAAATTGGTGATAGAGTTAGTGCAAAACCCAGCTTCACCAGGGTTTTACAGTTGACTGTTCTTGGTTCCCATGAAGGATGGTGACTTGCATCCAGTCATAGACATGAAAACAAAGTTCTTTGTAGTGGACAAGTTCAAACTTGATACTCCTGCTTCGATAGCTGTTGTTATGAGACAAGGTGACTGGGCCATGTCAACTGATCTCAAGGATGCATATTCCCACATAGCCATAGCAGAACAGTGCAGGAAATATTTCCGTTTTGTGATCAAGGGTGTAACTTATCATTTTGGGGCTCTTCCTTCCAGGGTGAAAACTACCAGGAAAGGTAGGAACCGTTTATTGTTGGCACTTAAACCAACACATGAGGATATCTATGCCAACGTGATATCCAGTTGGATAACAAAGGCCATTAGGCTTGCTTACAGAGCCGCACTGAAAGTCCTACTTACAATGTGGGATGATGTAGCCCACCAGAAAGGGTGGTATACTCTAAATCCAACTTCAAAATCTTACCTTGACTTAGGGGGATGGTTTTCATCCTTGCAAGGATGATGTAACCTTTCTCAGCTTAGTTAATCCCAGACTTGCTGCTAGAGCTGTGCTTCCTTTGGTAGGGAGAGGTTTTTTCCATTCTCATGGACTACTAGGCTCTGGAGGCCAGAATGATTGCCCACCGTCTGACTTTGGAGGTATCTCTACACATTAATAGTTTATAAGTAATGTATAATTACACAAATCTTTAATATCTAACTTAATTGTCATATTTTTAGCAATACTTACGCAAAGACTAAGCAGAACCCCACTCAATCTCCCTGCATTAGTTCATTCCGTTTTTTTTTTACCACCAAAGAATAACTGAAGTATGAGGTCAAGGCATGGGGTCAGTTGTCTGGTAACTTTGTCACTGTGGCAGGCCCCTTAGCATGAGCAGCAGTCAAAAAATGAAATCTGGTGGACAAACTTTGGATAGATATGACCTGAGAGGCCATTACCCATTAGTTGTCAATAGGTAAGTATTACTAATAAATATGGAAATTAAGTTAAATTTTACTTTTGGAGTGTAAGAAGGGATTTTGCAAGGAGATAAGAACAGTTATATTTTGCTGATATCACACATGTAAATCAACGTAAGATCTAGCACCTTCTGCTGCATTTTGGACTGTAATAGATTGAACATCTTGCATGCTCCTTAGTATCCAATGGCCTGGTGAACAACTGAACATTTGAACATAAACACTTAATAAAACTTTTCTGGACGTTTTCAATGAGCTCAGACATGTACTGGAAATGCAGGAACCAAGCAACTGAACAATACTGGGGTCTACTTGTTACACGTGATATGGACAGTGACATCAGAACATTCTCAGAGAAAAACGAACTGCAAGATCTTTTAACAAGTCCTAGCATGATACAAGACTTTGAACATATGTTATTGATATGGTTCTCAAAATTGAGATTTGACTTGAGAGTAACATCAAGGTCCTTGATTTCTTTAACAGATTTTAGAATTTCGCCATCAAGGATGTAATTGAACAATAAAACATTTTTCTTGTTTGTAAGGGATATGACATTATATTTGCAAATACTGAGTCACCACTTGAAATAAGACACAGCACCTATAAGACCTCTTCAAATCTTCTTGTAGTAAAAAAAAAAAAAAAAAAAACAACAACAAAAAACAACCCCCCCAAAAAAAAATTATTCATGCATCATTATCTCAGAAAGGAATTAGCTATATATATATATATATATATATATATATATATATATATATATATATATATATATATATATATATATATATATATATATATATGCTAATTTGACTGTGTTGTTACATGGTCCGCAGGTCATTTATAAACACTACAAACATCAGGGCCCAAGAATAGAGCCCTGTGGCAGTCCCGAAGGAACATCATTTTGATGAGTTAGATGCCGTATGTTTAATCATATCACGCTGCCTTCTGTTTTGAAGTAAGATTGAAAAAAGTGAACAAGCTGCATGCAAACCACAAGAATTCAGTTTATGAAGAAATGGCTGATGATTTACTGTATTGAATGCTTTGGCACAATCTGTATATATGCAGCTATTGACTTCGAGAGAGAATCCACAAAAAGATACAAAATTGATACCCCTGGCTCACCCCATCACAAAAAACTGTGTTGGAAATCACTGATATAGCTGTCAATAAATGGGCATATGTCATCATGTATAGCACATTCGAATATCTTGGAAGACAGTGGCAAAAGCAAAACAAGGTGGTAATTGCTGATATCATGTTTATCCCCTGCTTTAAAAAGAAGTACAACATTAGCCATCTTGAGCCTATCAGGAAAAACTCCAATATGGATGCAATTTTGAAAAATGACAATGAAAGGAATTGCAAGATCTCCCTCACAATTTTTCAGTATATTGCCAGAAATATTGTATGCACCACAAGCTTTGCGCTGATCCGTATCTGAGTGTTTTTGCAACGGAATCCACATTAATGTGAATTGTTGGCAATGATTGGTTGTGCATAAGAGGTAGTGCTGGTAGGTCGGAAATCTGATTTAAGATAGACTGACTCAAAAGGGTCAATAAACCACTCTGCTATGTCTTGAGCATTTGTTGCTATTTCATCTCAATGCACCGCGTGGTTAGGGGTATTTGCATATTTGTTCTTTGATTTAACAAAGGACAAAAATTGCTTGGGGTTATTGTTTACCGATTCTTCGACCCGTTAAAAATAGTCTGTGTATTAATAATCCCTGAAACTCTTAAATACTTTCCTAATTTCAGAATACGCACATTGATCATCGGGATGACTAGTCTTCTTACATTTTGTCCTGACTTTTTTTTTCTTTATTGAGGCAAATTTAAACGTTTTCAAACCAAGAAAGATATTTTTGTTTCTCAGCTGAACCATGGGCAGACATTTTTTGCGATCACACAATACAAGACGAATAAAAAAATCCAAACATTCATCAACAGAGTCCATATACTGCATAGATGGCCACTAAAACAAGACTGTAGTTTCTTTATTTGAACCTAATCTGTCTTTTTATAATTGTAGACGGAGCGTGTACCATTGTTGGGAGTAACTAACTGAGGCATGTGGAACTCCACGTGGAACTAAGGCATTGTGCTTAGACCCAACAGCTTGTTCGGTCAGACCCATAGGTTCCACGTGAAAGTTAGATAACTCCAAATAAAGAACATTGTCTCTACATGTAGGTTCTTTGTTATATTATTTGTGGGCAAACTCATATATCAAGTTACAAAAAAATCTAGATTTTCCAGTTTTTGGAGCTTGCCACTGTTAACCTGTCTGGTTTTACTGTCCAACCCAAATTCGGTCTCCATCAATAAAATGAGGTCTTTCGCACTGCACTTCATACTAACTTTTTAAATTGTTTTCAGAAAAATTCTATTACCTTTCAGAAATACAAGCAGGAGGCATATATAGGCCACAATAAACAGTTTTCTGTCGCAAATTACAATGTCAACCAAGTTATTCTCTCCTGATGTTTCTAATTCTTTGCGACGCCTTGATATCTGCTTACGTTTGGTAACAATGAAAACCCTACCACCTGCAGAATTTTTCATGATGAATCCATTCTATCTAAGGTAGCTGAACTCAGCCAATATTCGGTACTGACATGAACATTATACGAATTGTCACTCATAAAAAGCTAAAAGTCTTAGCGTGTATTGAACAACTTGCGACAGTTTTGGTAGTACACGCTAATAGATGATCTAGCTGGGCCAAGAGTAAGTTCTATGCCCACAATTAAAATCATAATAATGATTGCGTAAAGTTGGAAACCCAGCTTATGCTCGTTATCTGACATCCTCTGTGTCGCCCTCATAACGTGTGTGTGTGACAACATGTATATAGATTCCAACCAGAAACTAGTATTCGACTAGTATCCATGAGCTTTCCAGGTAAAAGTTCATCACTAGGATGTTGCCTGGTGCTTGAAAGAAATTCGGTAACTTTGCCGACATGGTAACTCACTACAATGGCAAAGCCCAGCAGAGCTACCTGCATACCGACCAAACCGGTCGCCATCTTCAAATCCGAAAATCTTATTACTTAAATAATAAGTCTTTGGAATAGCAATATCTCCAACCACAACAGACAACATTTCGTTGATATTCTCAGATAAAATCAACACAATGTTTCATAAAAACGTATTTCTATCTATTTTGGAATTTAACAAATACTTTCTTCAGTTTTATTTTAGAATAACCTTCCTTAGGTGTTTTGATAGCCAGCAATAAACTGCTTTCAGAAAAATCGGAAAAATAGTACATTTGCGTGCCAACGTAATTAACCTTGACAGACAGACACTATGAGTTTGATATGTAGGTATGATATTCATCATATAAGGATGATTACCTATTTCAAAATTGAAGTAGTCTCTTTTATAATACATAAAAAAAAAACCCGCAACTGTTTATTATCACAAAATAGAAGTATATTTACAAAGAAACAAGATATACTTAAAATATCGTGTTGCTTCCTTGTCCTCCAGTTGATAAGATTACATTGTAGAAACCCTATCTTGAAAATATTTATTATTTAACTACATCATGCATGGACTGAACATGAGTTTGAAATAATTATTTTTATCTTTTGATATTTTTTCTGTTCAAGAAAGTTACTTCCTTTAGAAAACATCCAGAGCACAGCTTGTTCTCATGGATATACCTACTTGTAAAACTTGTCTGAACTGTCTGTTACAAAACGAATGCTAATATTATATATCATATACCTGAATAATAGCACAAATTGACATAGTGAAATGCATACGGACCATCAGTCGCATTATCACCGCTAGATGCATTCATGGAAGTTATAATTTATTTTTTGCACCGACCTTTTCACAGACATCACAAGCGTATGATTTATACGTCATGTAAGATCTCCATGAGGTATAATATTGTAGAAAGTAGGGAAATCTGAAGATGATATTGTATGATATGCAACATTATCCTTCATTGATAAAAATTAAAAAAACTCCAAATAATTTTGGTAATTCCGAATCTATTAACTACCGAACCGAGGTTGCTTCAAATTGACCACGATAATTATATCAAAACTCCTGTAACGTTTGTATTTTGGCGAACATAGCTGATAAACATTATATGGAACAAAATGTAGACGCAGCAATCAATCATAACTGGTAGAGATTTGTGTGTAATTTTGGTGTCGCTCGGTAAGTCTTTAAGTCTGCTATAAAGTGAAAAATTATATTTACCTAGAATATTACATTGAAATTTACAAGACCATTCATGGCATTAAATAGCCCCTACCCCCTCGCAATCACTTTCACCTGAAAGTATTAAGAAAACAATTTTAACATTATAAGCAGCCTTGTCCGGCAAAGAATATTGTACTGAAAATTATGCAGACCAGTTTGAACATCTGTGGCCATATTTACCATTTTTTTTTTTAATTAAGATCAAAATTATAATCAACTTCATTCCACATTCTTTGATTCTGGGTCGCATGAATAAAATTAGTTTGAGCCAATATGTTGTGTGGCTGTTGTACAAAGGATATAGTTAATATTTCGGGATTATGGCTAAATTTTCATTTGATCCAGATTTTTATCCAGCTTCATATATAAAGTACTGAATTAAACTAAGATTGATTTAATAGAATGAAAATGTTGAAAAGAGAGTTTGCGTTTTAGCCCATAACACAGATTATTTATTCCTGGAAATTTTAATTCATATACTAGGCAAAGAATTAAGTACCTCAGAGTCAAAAGTACACCAACTTAACTTTAGGATCAAAGTCAGGAACAGATCGAATTCTTTGTGAATACGGCCAGAGGATTTGAAGCACATGGTCAGATGGCTGCTTAGCTTGTTTTTCAAACGTTACGTTATATTGGTAACAATAGCACAAATTTAACAGTACAGAGCTTACTTGTTTCTTTCGTAGCCCGCCATGTGGCATAATTTTCAATCTTATCTGTTTTCCGTGCTTTTTTTTTTCTTCCCCGTACTTTGGACCTTTCACAATCAATTCCTTATTTGCCACATAACAGTTGATACTAAGAACACCAGTTATGGCATGACCATGATAAATAGAAATAAATTGCAAACTTTAATATTCACAAAGATGTATATATAATTGATATGACGATCAAATTCAAATTCGGACGCTGTTTGGATGTGGTTTAGATGGAGAATGGATTAGATTTAGTGTATTTGATAGAAATTGTCGGCAGATTTGTATAGAAAATAGGGTGATATATATGATTGACCTTCCTTATTGTGTAGAATTTATTCGGTTAATCAATAAAATCAATTCCTTGGTCTCCATGATTTTTTTTAATGAAAGTTTATCTCTTTTTATTACCAAGAGTGAATACCAGCTTAAATGGCTTCTGTTACCATAAACAATATAGTAAAACGGATTGTTAACCTACTTTAGTGATGAATAATGTTGATATTTCATTATCCAATTTAGACAATTAATTGAGAAGGGTTTAAAATATAACACAGAGCGCAGAAAATGAGAAATATCAGATCTGTCATATAAATCCTTTTAGAAGGCTAGATTATGTGCTCATGGAATTATTTAAAGTGATGTTTCAGTGCACGTCTGTAAATACCTGATTGATTTATATCTGTCTGGATAGGTGATAGGTCATTTAACAAATTAACAATATCTTATAACATTGCGAAAATGTTAGATCATATGTATTGGATCCTATGGAGTGCAATGTATTTACGTGAAATTCCTAGCGGAAAGAGTGTGACACTATATGTAAATGTTAATGCCTTATGATGCAAATAAAAAATAAAGCAGATAAATACAAATAAGAATTCACACAAACAATATACCCTGGCGATGTGCAGGTTACAAGCATAGCATAACAGCAATCAGTTGGTATAAACTGTTTCCTTTTCTGTGCTTTAAAAAAATAGAAACATTTGCGGAAGTGTAAGTGGTATTCATTCAGTACTGTTGCGTAAACTGTAAATGCATTTAAGATACATTTTATACCTACTTTGGTGGCAGCTGATTGCTTCTCAGAAAAATGTAAAAAGAATTGTCACCATCATAATGCAATGATTCCTTTTACAATGGTGACTCGATTCTAGCTTACAATATTTTGCTACAACTTTGCATCACTATATGAAAATGCACAAATAATTCTGAAAATAAAATTAACAATAGACAATTACCACGGCTGTATCATACATGAATATGTCAATGTTGATCCTATAAATCATAGTACTCGCTGACGAAAACCTGTAAGTCACACACTGTACTATTTCTTACAAAAATGATTCCTTTCACTATCACGAAGCATGGTGTCACATGCATGTACAAACAGAAAGATAAAGTCTCAAAATTATACTCCATTATAACACTTAACGTCTACTTCAGTAACATAAACCAGATTTAAGGACAGTGTGACAAACTTCTTCAAATGCTCCTCTTATTTCTTAGCATAACACATATTGGTGGACGGCTATTTATCACGGGCTTTCAGTTTACTGGTAGGTTCTTCCTAGGCAAATTGATATATCGGCACTGGATTAAAGATAGACGTAGGCTGTTTACCACTCTGTCCCTTTTATATAAAATCATATATCTTTGAATTAGGAAATCCCACTATTATGGTGTTAATCATGAAACTTCTTAAGGGAATTATCGAAGAACGTCACCACTTTGTATGTGGTATCGTCTTTTTCACATAAAATCATATAATACTTTGGATTACGAAACGTTATTCCTATGGTGTGTATCGTGAAACCTCTTCACTTAGTTATTGAAAAACAGCATCTGTTATCTGGAACCGTTTAGAACATTTGCCAAACAAACATAGCAGGCTATTTTTCAATTGTACTCTGGAAGTGCATAGATGTGTTTTGCAATAAAAATATGTCTAAATATGAAATTGTACTTTTTCGCCCATGTATTAGTAACATAGTAACATATCCTGTATCCTGTTAACATTACAAAGAAATGGCAAACGTTAACGGGCAGAAGACTATGCTAAAAACAAAAAAAAACAACAAAAAAAAAAAAAAAAAAAAACAATCGCTAAGAAAAGCTGGAGCTTTTAACGCTTGTCCAATGTAACTCAGAATTCACTTATAATGTCTGTGCTGATCCCCTTAGAAACCTAAATGAACAAATGTACCAGACATTAAGTCAATGTGCACGTATACATACATACATATATATATATATATATATATATATATATATATATATATATATATATATATATATATATATATATATATATTTATATATATATATATATATATATATATATATATATATATATATATATATATTTATTTATATATATATATATATATATATATCATGTATATATATACATATATAATATAAAGTTACGCTCGCGTTCAGGTTAACAAACGCCAAACGCATCAACGTTTCCCAAACACTTTCAGTGAAAGTCAAACGTTTTGCAAAAGCGTAGCAAACACTTTGCAAACGCTTTACAATCACTTTGCAAAACGCTTTCAAACACTTTTCCAAACGCTTTCAAACACTTTACAATCTGCGCCAAACGTATGTGATACATGTACATGTACACTTGGTTATCAAATTCTAATGACAGGAATAGTTTTCAACAAGTGTCTAAAAAGCTTATCAGCACCTAAAAATCCCAACAACATGTAATATCTGATTCAAATTAACATGAAATGAAGAAAAGAAAAAAATGAGCCAGTGACAAATAATTCCTGGAAATATGTATTTTTCACCTTTACCTGCTAATATATATATTGTTACTGGTAATCAACAATATTATGACATGGTTATACCTAATTAAGGAAGAAAATAAGTATAGGTAGAAGAAAACAAATAATATGCCTACATTAATAGGTTTAACACTCATTTATTATAAAGTTACAGATCTTTCAGTGGCAAGTATACCCAGTCGCTATCATACTTTTTCTAAAAGTGAAGTTCTTGAAAAAGGCTTTTAAAAACTCGAATGGAAATACAGAAGCAGCTCAATTTAAGTATTGTTTGGCTTACTAAGCCAAGCAATAGAATTAGCTCCAGTCGAGTAACCCAGGCGATACTCCATTGGTCCTTGGGGTAATTATGTATATTTTAATTGAAAATTAGGAACCATTTCGGAGTAAATTTATAGGCAATATCATGATCAGATCATGAATCATGATCTGATCATGATATTGCCCATGGATTTACTCCGAAACAGTTTTTGAAAGATGAGGTATTCATGGCATCTTAAATGAAGAATTAAGACTTTAATTAATTTTTACTTGAATTAGACACTTGAGTAAACGTATTTGGATCGTGTTTTATATAAACATATACAACCGATAATGCTGGAAAAGTGCACATTTACATGTAGGTACATCTTATATTGCTGGACCTGTTGAAAATACGTTTGGAGATTCTACATCATTTAAATGGAAGTGTTTGAAATGCATAGTATTTGAATGCGTTTATGAAAGTGTTTGAAATCGTTCGGGTAATTGTTCAACGCATTTAGAAAGTGTTTGAACGCGTTTGGAAAAGTGTTCGATATCTTTGTGAAAGTGTTCGAACGTTTTGTAAAAGTGTTTGAGATTTTTCCCAAATGCTTTCCAAACGCTTTCCAAACACATTCCAAACACTTGCCAAACACATTCCAAACGTTTTCAAACGTTTCCAAACACAAGCCAAACACCAGCAAAACGCGAAAAAAAAAGCGTTTGGCTGTTAACTTTTAGCCGGGCGTAACTGTATATATATATATATATATATATATATATACATATATATAATATACATATCTACCTTACCAGTAAAAATTGGAAGATTAATATCATTAGTGAAGCTAATTGTAAACACGCACAAGAGTGCAGTGTCAGACACCAGCAAAACGCGAAAAAAAAGCGTTTGCTGTTAACTTTTAGCCGGGCGTAACTGTATAAATATATATATATATATATATATATATATATATATATATATATATATATATATATATATATATATATATATATATATAATATACATATCTACCTTACCAGTAAAAATTGGAAGATTAATATCATTAGTGAAGCTAATTGTAAACATGCACAAGAGTGCAGTGTCAGACTCCAAATTGCCGACTGAGGTCAGGGCACTCTGTGCGCCAGGCATGATTGTCCTGAACTTGTTAATTCACGATACTTGCCATCCTGATTGTCGGGCCATTTATCCTCGGCCAACCATCTTTGAAGAACAGGTATTGCGACACCATGACTAACCTCACATAGTTTTGAGGACAGACTGGTATTTCAGCATGGAAATATATGGGACAAGATTTTGCATGAACTATGCAAGAACGAGCCTTTATATTCTACTAATCGCACATTAAAGGATATAGGATCTAGGTCATTAAGATCGACGTTATGCTCATAAGGAGAAAAAGAACATTCAATTCGTGAAGATATTCAAATGTTTCCAAGCTGAAGATGGCTTTCTGATGACAATTTGTTTATTTGTGATATAAGGGCATCTGTTTGATACCTTTCTTTAAAAATTCATCATAAAGTACATGCATACTCGCCAGAGCCGATTAAGTAGAAATGTTGAATATCCTTCAAACTACAACAAATCCCATTTTCGTTTCAAACCGTCACAGGTACAGATGCAATGCCAACTTGTATTTGTTTAAATCTTTTGTAATTTCAAAACTACCAATCTTATGAATTTGTCTTCATGTGCACAAAGCAACATCTGCTCTAAAGCAAATGTTATTTTCTTGTACGTCTGTAAAAGAAAAGTTTGCATGACGCACTGAAAAACATGTACAGTTGCGGGAAACCTCGATGCCCGACTTTGACAATAAACGAAAATTGACGAAGCAGAAAGCCCGAAAAGCAAGTAATTTTGGAAACTGTAGAAAGGTTCATGTGGATTTCAGATTTACAACCCTTTATTTTGTGTGTGTGTGTGTGTGTGTGTGTATGTGTACTGACTTTTTCTTACAATACTTGGTTCTGTTTATGCACCACTATCTGACCGGGCAATAAAATCATAACCTTACGAAAAAGTGCGCACCTTGGCTATTCCCTGGCCAGTGAATCTGGCTTGCTGATTCAAAGATCCCCATACTTCCGGTTTCTCAGCGACTTTAACCACACTGACGGCTATCAATACCTATTTCGAAGAAAAACCAATTCCTTCCCTCCCGATCAGTAATCTGCTGGCCCGACAAACTCTGCGCCAGCGATATATATATATATATATATATATATATATATATATATGGCGGAATCCCCCTATTAAGACCACCTAAGGGACTGAAAAATTTGGTCTTAATAGGGGAGTGGTCTTAATGAGGATATAATTTAATTAAGGAAAAACAAAAATGGGTCTGTAAACTTGTGGTCTTAATACAGAAATGGTCTCTTTATGGAGATGGTCTTAATTAGAGATTTTACTCTCTCTCTTTCTCTTTCTCTCTCTCTCTCTCTCTCTCTCTCTATATATATATATATATATATATCACATTTGCTGCTGCAATATTGGAGCAAGTCGACCTAAAGGTAGGAATTTTCCAAGTCTGGACATAATTTCACTCTGATCGATCGCCTTGGATTCTTGTCCCCCTTTTTTCGAAGCTACAGTGCGAAAGATGTCTTGTTGGTTATAGATTTTGAGATATTTTACTGAGTCTCTGAGAGGGATATGAGGACAAATGCGTAATTTCAGCACATAGTTACTTACGAAAATTCGAATGGCATAGAATTACTTCATAAGTGATTGTATGTCGTTTGTCAAAGTTTAATATTTCTAATGAAGACGTCCCCGTATGTTCATGCAGGGTATAGATAATTTACTGTCCCCCCCCCCCCCCAAAAAAAATAATGATAAATAAAAAAAAAAAAAAAAAAAAACATTTTACCAGCGTGTCAGTTTTGTGTTAATTGACACTGACATACAAAACAACACTTGGAGGCTGACTTTGTGTATAGATTGTCATCTGGCCATGGTCATTTTATCATACTTTCTCATTTTACAGTTCCCACTTAGTCTGCTAGTTAATGCAACAGAGGGTACATGATACAAAATGAGTCATTTCCGTCCTGCGGGAATGCTGGCTTAGCCAACTTTATTTAAACAATGTTACAGCATGGTAAAAGTACAAAATTGTGACAACTATTGACTTTCCTCGTTGTGCTGTACAACCTATATCTCGGCTTCAAATGCAGTTCGTGCTGTTTTCTAACAGTTTGAGCCTTTTTTTTTTGTTCAAAAGTGGCTTACCTGTTACCATAAATTTAAGGGAGATAGAGCAAAGTAAAAGTCTCATGCATGAAGGGCTTGAGCAGTGCATCAAGATAACCTCTCGTTTGAGACCACCCAAAAGAAAATGGTAAAGTTAAACCTCACGAGGCAGTAGTCCTTACATGAAATACGAAGTAACTTTGAAAAGAAATTATATAACTGGGATAAACAAGTGGGGGTCTGATTACAGAGGTGTGTTCCTAAAGGGTTTCTATTGAAAATATGTTGTGTGAACATTTTGATGGAGATATAAAGATGATGGAGGATGCGTTATTATTTGAAAGGACAATTTGCGATGTCCACATATGTTTAGCCATATGCATTGACTTAGATGACTTTGCAATCACGAACTGCAAGTAATAATGCAGGAGCTATTTAAAAGGCATTTTTTATTTCAAAAGTTGTATCCGCGCAATAGAAACTGTGACTTTTACAGTAATCTGGTAAGGATTTGGCCAAAGTGGGCATATGGGGAGGCCGAAAGTGTAGAGGTTGGTGGCCATACCAGGTGTTTAGGTTAACCCCTTGGGAGTATGAAATGGCCTGTCTCCAAAAAAATAATTGATGCTATGACCCCAGCAGGGTGGGGGGGGGGGTCAAGTTGGAACACCTCAAGATGGCCGCCAGGCTACACATGTGGGGAGCGTAAGGAGTCTTCAGGGTGTGTATTTCTTCATAGCATACTTAAAATGAAAAATAAAAATGATGTATACCTGCCTAACCATTGTCTCTACATAGGTACTTGATACTGTAAGGTAACTAATGTTCAGTACGAATTTAGATACACTGCTGATGTAGCAAATGGAAGCCACCCCTACCAAACAATGGACCACTATGGGCAAATTATATTTTGTGCATGAGGTACCGGTAGCTTGAATAGATACAAACAAACAGAACATGGCCACAGAAACACATGTCCGTATTCATAATGTGCCATTGTTTTCCCCACTCAGTAAATATTATAATGACATGCATGACATTTGGCTCAGGAAGAGGGCTATTATATCAAGGTTTATCTCTATAGATAAGATCTGCTTTCTAAGATGAATTCACGCAAGACATACTAGTAAAAATATAAAAATCTCTCTCTGAATTGACCTACTGTTACCAATAATGAATTACAGGTGTTTACAAACAATCTATCATAATTGTTTAAAAGCACCAAACCTACATCCAGGAAAGCAGTTAATTTGGAACATACCAATGGTCTTTTCTGTAATAGTAGACTATCTCGATTTGTTTCCTGGATTTGTTTTGTTTTATGTAATAGCAGACTATCTCGATTTGTTTCCTGGATTTGTTTTGTGAAAATGTCAACTTAATAAAGCAGAAACTTGTGTGTAGAGTGAATCAATCAACCAATCAATCAAACAACCAATCAATGAAATAATCAATCAATCAATCAATCATTCCATTTCGCATGAACGTTATCAATGGTGATTACCAGTACTGAATGTGTAAATGGAAAATGTGTGTATAGTGAACCAACCAACCAATCAATCAACAAATCAACCAATCTATCAGTCATTTAATGAATGAATGAATGAATGAATGAATGAATGAATGAATAAATCAATCAATCAATCAACCAACCAACCAACCAATCAATCGTTCCATTATCCATACAGTAGCGATTATTCATACTGAATGGAGAAAAGTACATGTAGCATAAAGTAATATTGTACCATGGTGTTATCTGCTACAAAGGCAACACCTTTTTGGAACACCAAATATATAATAAACACTGAATACTCGTATTTTTTGTGACTCAGGACCACCTCAATCATCTAGCCACTTTTTGGTGTCAGACGAGTGTATGTGCTTAGAAGGTAATATTGTATTGTGTGAAGGACTTGGCATCAGTAAGCACCAGTAAATATAATTTACATGGTGTATTATCTACTTTACATAGTTATATTGGAAATACTTTTGACTCATTCACTAACTGTCTATAATTTTTGTACATGCTTTTGTACAGATATGACATCCTTTTGTGACGACAAACAGACACACTTCATGACAAATGGCTACATGTGATCATCTGTGGCCATCAATACATTATTGTAATCCAGCTGAACTGATGGATATTTTCTAAAGATAATATCAATGATAATGGATCTGTGATAAAAAGTACTTTCCCATTAATCCAAGTTATTTCACTTCTCCGGACTATTTTATGCTTGTTTTCTGTTTCATAATTTAAAGTTGTTTTAGTAGTCCATTGGACTTAAAAGCTGTTAGGTTTTTGCCATTGACATCCACATAACATAAAACAGTGTACTATGTCAAATCTTATGTCTCCAAATGTTGAATATGTAACCTTTATTTAGAAGCAACTAAAGATACATGACCCAATTATAGTATAGATGGTAAATAGATATTGTATAAGCAAGTATCGCATACAGATCTGCTTTGTTAAGTTAAAATGTAATTATTTATAGAATATATTTACAAGTTTAGTTATCTTGTGCCTTCAGTCCTCATTTAATTAAATGCATGGATTATTAATATATACTTGCATTAAGTATGTCAGGCAAGGATACTGTTTCACACATGTAAGTTGTGTCATTCAAATGTTTAAATTACAGGACGTTAAAGAGTTAGGAATTGTATGATATTATATATATATATATATACATATATATATATATATATATATATATATATATATATATATATATATATATGTATATGCAGGATAGATGGAAGATGGTGGCAATGGCCATGCATTAATTGGATTGGTTAATGTTGAGGGCTGACATGAGGATAACACTATTTGCATCTGTATTTGATTCATGTGTTTTATGCCTATTTCTTGCAGTACAAGTAGACATTGTTTAGCATAATCATGGTGATAATTTATTTTCTAGTCTTATACATTTTGTTACCGTTTAGTATCAGTATCATTGCCATACATCAAGATATATCATGCAGATTATTGGTTGTGTGCAATGTTCAAACATATGTTTCATATAGCCTTACATTACAAGTTCTATATGTTATATAAGATGTTTATGTTGATTACATATATATATATATATATATATATATATATATATATATATATATATATATATATATATATATGCATGCCTTAATCCAACAGGGTTAACCCTAACCCTAACCCTAACCCTAACCCTAACCCTAACCCTAACCCTAACCCTAACCCTAACCCTAACCCTAACCCTAACCCTAACCCTAACCCTAACCCTAACCCTAACCCTAACCCTAACCCTAACCCTAACCCTAACCCTAACCCTAACCCTAACCCTAACCCTAACCCTAACCCTAACCCTAACCCTAACCCTAACCCTAACCCTAACCCAACCCTAACCCTAACCCTAACCCTAACCCTTAATCCAACATGATTATCAAGCAAGCCTTGACATGAGTCTGCAGCAACACACCCTTCTTTAACCACACCAAATGGTTATTTGCATTTTCTAAGTGACTATATAAATGATATCAATTGAACTTAATTTACATTACATCATAGATATAATTACCTTTTGTTGATTGGTGGCCACAAGATACTGTTCTGCATACGATTATGGGCAGCAATTTTGTGATTTGTTATTCTGGCATATATTTTATGCATTTCAATATAAGGGGAATAAGTCTTTTAATGATATTTATGATATTACGTAACTTAAAACAACTAAAATTTGTATCCAAACGCTTTTTTTTCTGAAATGACATTGCGTCTTTAAATTTCACTGTGTTTTTTATATATTTTGTTAGAAAATAAAGTGAATACATCTGTTGCAGAAATGTTGTATCAGTTCTTTGAATGCAAGTCATTCTTCCTGGACAAAAACTGGGCCCATCACCTATGTTACTTTGAAGGTCTGTAGTGCAGGCAAATACACAAAGATATCAGGGAGACAGGCATTTTCAAACGCCCCAGTATGTGTGCTATGGTTGTGACATAGTCGTTAAGCTCTACACTTTCGGCCTCCCCAACATGAATTTTAGGGCCTTTTCTTGAAATCCTTACCAGACTACAGTGGTCCTGGTGAGGTATATCATTTCTCAAGAACTATGGTTATTAAACTTTTGCAATAACTTCCGAGCTGTAACTCAAGGCGTTATGTGAACACTTTTGTCGACACGGTTAAGAATGCTACAAAATGTTGCCCTTGAAGCCTTTTTTTGAAAGCTGAAAATGGCGTTAACCGGTTGTTATATCAAAGGTGTGGGAAAATGCAAGACTCGCTGCTGTGTAGCATACAGGCATAGATGAAAAGGCTTGGCGTCAAAGAGTAACAACTTTAACATAATGCTGCATGTTGAACGGAAATGAGGTCAGGTTCATGGCTGGGACTTTTCCACCGTGAAATATGCAACATTGAGTGTTGTATATACCTGGTATGATTCTCTCAATTAATAATACTCAACCAAAGCATAAAATGAAGTACAGCACCTTTTATGCAAACTGCAGAAAAAAATAGCATTTTCATTTTTTTTTTCACCGAATTTTATCAGAAGAGCAAAGTTTTTGTCACAAGCTTCTTGATCACTTGGCTCACATCTGACAAGAAATACTGCTATATGCTTAACCTATGGATCATCACATGCTGCCATGTTCTCTCAGAATATCATTAGCTGCTCTTTTGTCACTGCAGGGGCACTGTAGGAGCTCAAGTTTACTTCGGTCGTTATTGGTTGAAAACAACACGTGACAATGAAGGACGCCATAACGAGCGAGTCAAGAACACAGACCAAAGTAGGCCAACATGTATGGGCTGTCAATTATGTACATCGACATCTACGTTGTTTTGATAAAGAGACAATGATTTATAGTAGCGTTGCTTAATTGTCGACTGAAAGAATTTGGGATTTGTATTTGGAGATTGAATAATTTTGAGTGAGCCTTTTTTGGTCCCTTTTTCTGAATTTTGGTGTAGGGGGAGTCACATGTGGGAAGACCATAAAGAAGTAACTAGAGCGTCGATAGCTCGACTTTCATCAATCTCTCACAATTTTGAACTGGATATATCGATTAAATGTCGCTTGGCGGCGCCCTGGAAAAATGTCCGATGAACTTCCTGTATCATAGCCAAAAGTACATTCACTCAAGATTGAAAATCACGCCTTACTGCTCCTATATACGTGCACGACAAAACGTGATGTGCATCAGTCAATATATATTTTCTATTTGTTATCCGGGTTCTGTGAAGGAAGGGATCCCAAAATTTTGATACAGATCCGTTCTGCATGTCATATTTTAATTTTTGCAAGTAGCTGTTGTAGGTTAAATATATGTTGGCACGACAGCCATGAACCTCAGGGGTGGCATATGGGGACCTGAGGTTGTGCCATTTGAGTTGGCCTCTAATCCATCATTCCAACCGTTCCAGAATAAAGTACGAGGGTGACGTACATTCGTCCCAAGATTTGTCAAGCAATTTGGTTTCAAGGATATATTCGCCTTTCCCGGTCAAAAGGCCATTAAGCACTCCGATGTAAAACGCCGTCTGCTTCAATGCTTTTGATTCAACCTGTCGTTTAACACAAATATATGTACAGTCGGTTGGAAATGAGACCCACTGCGCCCTGTGTCAACAGTTTTCTTTGTGCAAGTTGTATGATTTAATAGCGCCCCGAAAAGCAGTTGACTCAACTTCACTTCTACAAGCCAAGGGCTAAAAGCAACTACTTTATAATCATCTCAGCCCAATTTTAGGTTTGCTTTGGGCGGGGTTCGTTGTTCGCACAGTTCGCCTGGTCCTATTGCCAGTGACCTCAACACCGTGGGGTGAAACTTGTACAGTGTTTGTATACACTTTTTGGTGGAGCAAATTGAAGAGGTAAGCAGGGTCTTTGCCCAGACATGTGTCTACCAAAGTCCAGTCTGCGATCCATAACACCTCCAGGTGTGACGTGTTCAGTGCTGTATTTAACTTCTCTTTATCGCAGTGGGTCTAATGTTGATTAACGGTAAATGGAACAATGGACGTTAGGGTACAGGTCACTATATTGTCTGGCATTTTTTTACGGCAAGTAAATCCCACTGGAGCCAGGTTTATGAAAAAAGACTCCTCACTTTCGGTTTGGAGTCTACTTTTCTGATCGTCTCATACACTTGGTTCCGCTGAGATTGACGCTTAGGTATGAAGGCCGACAGTGGAATCACAAAGATAATGACTGATACAGACCAGGGAAGGGACTTATCAATGTACTGTACCCTATCCTAAATTTGAATAAATAAATAAATAAATAAATAAATAAATAAATAAATAAATAAATAAATAAATATATAAATAAATAAATGAATGAATGAATGAATGAATGAATGAATGAATACATACATACATACATACATACATACATACATACATTGTGTCTTCCAGCATGGATGCCTGCATTACTTGCCGATTTGAAGTTAAGTCATCAAGTTCTGAACGCTTGGCTTGTGATGGTGCTTCAATGCGTGATTGTGACATCTACCTTTTTATAAGCATTTTTGTGGAGGGCAGGCCTAAAATGGAAGAGTAAATATAATGATGGTAAATGATTGGGTAACATTTACAACCATCCTTTAAACACAATGCTGTCCTCATAGTACGAGTGATGAGTGCTTAAGAAAAAGTTGCACGCACACCCATACTGTTCGTACCGAAATGTTAGCAGATAGACTTAGAACTGAATAATATGACCCGATTTTGAAAATATCTGGTAAAAAAATGGTGGAATGATTCACCAGAGCACTCTATCAGAAAGCAAAATTTACTTAAACATGTCATTACGGATGATTTTCATAATTTTAGATGGATCAATAAAATCATAAGGATATTTTAAAGCTTATTCACAGTACAAGCCAAAGGATGTTTAGTATGAGAGCAGCATAATTTTAGTGTTAGGCCATTTCGTGTATGCAATTTTAAACAATTCTAGATGTATGGTATATGTGTCAGTGTCTTCGTCTTTCATCAAGAGTTTCTTACAACTGATTTTCGTAACCGAGTGCAGAGAAAGAAATTGCACTGTGTTTTATGAACCAAAGTTATGCTTAATTGTTTCTAAATACAATCATGTGATTACTCCAGTTGTGCGCCGATACACCTGGCCTAGTTTTTTTGTCTCTTTGTTAGATTTATATTATCATCTGTGAATGCTTGCATTGAGGTTACTCTACTGACTTGGAATGACGCTAAGAGTGTTGCATTGTAAAAGGTGGCAAGTGGACATGGACTCCGGCACTGTAATAGGTAATATTAATACAGTCCACAGTTTTAGAAAGTGATAAATGAAAAATGGCCACCGCCTACTTGAAGGACTTTTTATAAGTCCTTTCCTGTCTGTACATGTACCAGGTATCATCTGATACAAATTTTCTCTTTTTCTTTTCCTTTTCCTGTTCAGAATACGAGTCAATGGCTTTCCTTAACACAGGATCCACGGAAAGCTATTTACCTGCTGCATGCCATAGTAATATGTCATATATATAGATATCAGCAAAAATGTTTCTGGTAGCAAGAAATGTAAGTAAAAGCATTGACACAGTGACAATTTACATCCAGTAGCTCTTGGCAGGAGAGAGTTAATTTTATGGCGAGTTATCTTTGTAGCTGTGTGTTCCACAGAAATTTGCTTTTTGAAAATATCTGGAACAGAAAATAAGTATGAAATATTTTTTAGTTGCAAAATAACAATTTTTGTTAAGTGTCATATGGTTTGTTAACCCCCCTCCCCCCAAAAAAAACTCTACGATGCTTTTCTGGTAAACTATGGTTTGGTGTGTAATCGATTGTAGTTATGTATATAGTGATCTGCATGTACAAGCTTTATTTTTTGTCACCATAAAGTACAATGTGGTGCTTAACAAAATGAAATGATTGGATGTTAAAGTTGTTTTTATCGTATGAAACAAGAGCTTGTGCATTTGTGTGTACCCCCTTTCCAATTCCAATAGACAGTTCAGCTTGGCGCTCCGTGTTGACATCAACATGTCATATGAAATACTACAAAAGCATGTAATTAACACAAAGTGGAAGGCAATGGTAGTAATTTACTGGTATTGGCAAATATGTTTTGTCATAAAAAGACACACACAGCTTAGTTGTACCTGCAATGACCCCCTGCAAAGAGTGGTCCACTCTGCCATAATTTACACCCAATTGTATTTGGCTCATGTGTGGCCAAAACTATGCTTATTCCTCATGACACCACTTGTATGCATAGAAAATGTGACAAAATAGTGGAAAATATCATTTGGGTTAGGTGTTTGCACTGAAAAACAGGCATATGCATGCAGACTGAAAAGCCTGTGCATTGTGGTATAGGTCTTGGACCAGTAACCTAGGCCTAATGCATTTACATGTTAAAATAGCGACATGCGCCGGCTTATTTCTTCTATTTCAAACATAAAACAACAACTGCCTTTGCATTCTACTTCAAGTTTGTACCGGTAGCAGCAAGTTAAAACCAAGAAAATGGGGGGGGGGGGGTCATGTGATTAGATTTTTTTTTACCGGTGCATTTGTGTACCTTACCTCCATGACACCGTTCCGCGCCAAATATGTCTCCAAAAATACACACAGTTATCAAATGATTTAAAATATTTCTAGAGCAGCAGTGCCTTTCTGAAACTCACAGTTGATAAGTGTTTTCCTATCCAAAATTATGATGGGACTTAATTTGGGATGCTCTGCTCCTGTGATGTTAACATCCAATAGACACAGCAACAGTATTCGGTACTCGATCAAAAGTTTTGGATCAGTTGACCCGACCTTGAGGGGTTACTGGTTCAAAACCTATACGGCAGAATACAACGTGACTGTGCTTTGGTTTAAAATTCCTAGCGTAAAGTTTGTCAAAAGTAATTTAGTAGATATTTTTTTCTGCAAGACCGAAGAGCATTATGTTTTTTCAACCTATCATTCAGAGGATGAGCTAGGCTTTGAACCAGACGGACTTGAGATATGGTGACATGAAACAACAAGTGTATTACCTTGGCCATGGAAAAATGTCTCCAGGGAGATAGAAAATATGGCAAATTAAAACAGTTGTTTATCTTATACGTAATCCATTCCCTGCTTGTAATTAGATTTAAGGATTTCAATCCAATTTGAATTCCAATGATATGAGGCACAGAGGCAAACCAGATGGTAGATGTGGCCTTTGATTGGCTCAGTGGTAACTACTACACGAGACCAATACTGTCAGAGGTCACCTGATCTTGCTGCTCACCTGTATTAAAACAAAGTCAATTTCATTCTTAGCTCAGCTGCAATGAAAGTCTACCTGTCATGTGTGATAGCACTTTTTACTTCTCAGAGGAATTGAAAATATACGACAGGTGGCATATAATAATATATCTGAAAGAGGAATACTGTTGGATTTTTTTATGAAAGCGACATTCAGATTGTGTTGTCATCAAGTGATCCAAGTGACATTGCCTTACATTATTCATATAAGGATGGAAACAAGAACATTTACGTTGAACGGTTTCCCCAGTGCCTATAATCAAGCTTATTCTGAACATTTCATTCATCAATTGTCCAATCGCAATATTTTATTATTTGTCCACAAAATTACGCAAGGTCAATTTTGTGAGTTACTATGTGTCGGAAATCATTACACGCCAGAGATCATCGATTTTTGAAAACAGATGAGCATTATATTTTTTCACAGTAGTATGAACAAAACTTAAAGTGCAATGCCGGCTCACTGCGCTTCAATGACAACTAGTTCTAAAACGTCTGGGCTAACACAGATCGGTCAAAGATCATTTCAAGGAAACCACGCGTGTGATGGAAACCAAGCAAAACTGACAGAAACTTATAAAAAAGAAATGAATTTTACAGTCGATCTTTCAACCACATTTTGGAAGCACTGCTGTAGTAAGAATATGATGCTTACCCTTCCCCATGAGTCCCGGCAGATTCTGCAGCGTTCCGTGGCGTCGGTTTGGTGACCATGTAAAACTTGTATCTGCGGCATACTATCCTTATTTCTGAATACAGTTCATTCACAGTTTTTTCATTAGCGAGACAATGAAACAAAGCTGTGCCACAGCCAACATTTCGGACACATATTCCTGTGTTTTTTAATGATTTCAGAAAATAAAAATATGTCTTAGCTGTTTAAATATTGGAGAGATAGGCTGGCACTAACAAAAAGAAAATAATAAATAAAAAAGGAAAAAAAATAGAAACACACACACACACACACACACACACACACAAATTAAGCTGAAAATAACCAGGACGCAGGACGCACCTGGAGAAAAAGGAAAACAAATATGTAAAATATTTGTTTGTCCTCAGATTGATGACTGAGTTATTGGTTTGCTTTATTCAGATTGATAATTCTGTGATCATGACCAGATTGATGGCTGACTCATCAAACATTTATATAGAGAATCCCCATCGCGTAACAGGATACAGGTTCACATATGTGACGAACACGTTATTTGTGAACCTGTATCCAATTACAAGATGGTGATTCTATTTATCCCAAGTTGAACACAGAAAAGGGACGAATGTATGAGAATGTCTGTGCAATAATATACTAACCTATGAGGGTAAGTCGGTCTTATTTACAGCACCAAGGGCTGAAGTATTTAAGTCAAATAAAAGTGATTAGGCATCACAGTTTGAAAATGGAACTCCGAACTTGGCACCGAGGGAAAGAAAACAAACAAACAAACAAAAAAAAAAAAAAAAAAAGGGCTTTAAATGACATGCTATGTATATAGCAACATTTATTGTTCAACACGATCATCAATGCAGCTGCCGCTAGATGGCTTAGGTAGTGATGTCCTTGCAATAGTTATCGAGTGCATATAACAGCCAACAGAAGGGTCGGTTTTAGGTGGGGTCACTCCTAGGAATTTCAATTCTAGATCCTCATCAGTTACTCTTCATCACTCTTGAGAACATTAGTGTAATCTTCAACATTACTTCATTGTTAAACCAAAATTTTTGCTGGACTCTGTTGGATTAATCTTTCAAGTTGTTCTTACTTATTAGAAACATAGTTTGTTTAACTCGTGCCTTGAGTGTAAGTAACTCTAAAAATTGGAGAATACGCAAGATGAAGGTATCCAAACCTCGGCTACTCATGTTGGGCCACAGTTTATTCTCCGCCTGGATGAAGGTTTTTGGAAGGGAAAATCATGGCTTGAAAAAGACCTATATCAGTTCACAGTGAAAATACATGTACCAAGTTGTGGTGCTAGAGGTAGCAGGGAATGACCTATGTTCACACGCGGCCACTGACGTGCGACAGCACATTATTTGCCTGGTGAGATCACTCCTGGGATTCTCATTTGTTCGTGCAGTGGTGATATTGGAGGTCTTTGCTCTCTGGCAACCCGGATACATACCACTAGAAAAGTATAAAGCATGGAGGGAAAAAATTACCGTGTTCCGGGAGCAAGGTTGACCATGCCTGATCTACGTGATCATACTCTCTGCAGGGACCACCGCTGACTCAAGAACAATCCACTGGCGATCTTTAATGGTGATGGAGCGCACTTTCTTTTTGCAACATTGGTATAACGAAATACTTGGGGTTGTGAGGGGGGGGGGGCTATGCTTCATGGGACAGAGATATTGTAATGGAGGTACGATCTTCCATTTGGTGTGACCAAAACTTCTCCAGGGTTTTCATTTAACAATCAGTGGACCGGAAGTATATCTTGGCAGAGAACTTAGGTTGTAATGGCTGCCGGAAGAACATCTGGGTTATCGTTGGACCTGCCAGCAGGACACCTATGGTAGTGTTGCTATATATTTCATTGAATTATCACCAGAAAGCATGCATGTACTGCATTGTTGCGAGGTTAATAGCCACTGCATGAACAACGTGTACTCACCTTTTAGAATAGTTCACATTGCAAATATTATATACTGTTTTCTTTGTAAAGACACTGGTGTCATTCTTTAATAACATACCTGTCATATCGATGCCTGCACTTTCACAGTTCTGCTACACAGTACTGCATCAGGTGTCATTCATTGGATCGGTTGTAATAACTACCAAGCCGGTATTGGGGGTTTGCACTCCACCTGTCCTTTGGGCAGCTGCGGAGCGAATTGTAAGGGTTCTGCCTCCTATTGCACATCAAATATAGTAGGAGCTGGCATAATTTCTGCCCTATGCATTATAGTTTCAGCAGTTTTAATTGTGCTTGCATTCTATGCACTATGCTTGTGTATATGCACCGTCTTTAATTTACCTAACATTCACTTATAATCAGGGACCATTACGTAACAAGATCGATGTCCAAATTCAGTCCAATTTTAAATTCGTCCAAATATGGCAAGCAAACATGAACATGACCAATTACATACAAGTTCTGAACATTTATCACGCCATGTATCTGCCATCAAACTCCAAACAGACAAAATCAACAAAATAATGACTGTCGTGAAAAATAAAAAATGGACAACAGTTTTCAAAGATGTCAAAGAGACTGCACCAAATTCTGTGTCATCAAGATTCAACCATGATTAAAATGGCCAGAAATCAAACAAGCCATGTAGAAATCCAGTTAGATCATTAATGTTATTCTAATGTTGACAATGATATTTGGATACGCTGTTCAGTATTTAGATTGTTGATGATAATAATATACACGTGACATGTGATTCAGGTGCATCTAATAACTGTTTGGAATTTTAACAGGCATCTTTGGTGATTCTGTGCCATTTTGGTGCATTATGCCCAGTGTCTATGCGACCCTTTGCCCAACATATTTTACATTGCTGGTAAATCAGTATGGGAGCACAGACTCAAACATTTCTTCAATCTGTTATAAAGATCTGAATTTGTAAACTCAGCACCAAGTCTGCTGTTAATCTATAGTATTGCGGTTCCTATTGTCAGGCCAATTTACATGACTGCCATTCAAATATATTTACAGCAACATGCCATGCCAGAGATGTAAAACAGCAAGGGCAATGGCACGTCCAAAGAGGCCTAGGAGAAATGCAAACAGTCACTCGCCAAGTCCATATCCTCACATGAAGATCAAGGTATTCCCATTGCCCACAAAAAAAAAAAAAAAAACTATGGGACTGGCACAGACTATTGTCTCTCTCGGAATTGAATTAGATTCTGTCAACAATGCAACTGCGTGTTGCAAGCAATAAAATAAAAAATTGCACCAAATTTCTACAAGAGAGCAAAATAGACGAAACATGAGACTAAGGGAGTTACAATTTCTAATTGGCTCGTTTTTTTTTTTTTGTATTGGTAGCCATACCCCGTGGCAGAGTTTTTTTAAGACAACTTATTCACATAATTAAATGCATCGATGAACCTTTCCATTTCGTGACACTTAATGCTGGAGCTATAGCTAGTATGGAATGTTGGTTGGGATTCCTTCAATATTTTAATGGGAAAAACATGTTCCTTAATGAAACTTGCCTGTCAAGTGAAAAGATACAGACATATACAGATTCAGCAGCATCCTGGGGCTTTGGTGCAACTTTGGAGCCTTTGCATTCTTCTCTGAATCATGGTCATTCGTAAACATAATTTTTTGAGCATCATTTCTAATAGTGTTAGCCTTACATGCTTTTGGGGTCGCCTGGTCAGAATTCACTTCATATTACTGATGACAGACAATGAAACCCTCGTGGCCATTATCAACAAGCAGTCTTCACCTGACATGTTGATAATGAGGATATTAAAAAGTTGGTAACAGCATGCTTGAAACTCAACATATAGGTGTGAAACAAACATGTCAAAGATTCTATACATTGAAATGCTGATGCACTTTCAAGACGGTTGATTTCAAAATTTCTTCTAATCTCTCCACAGAGCCACAATGCACAAAATAATCATCCTAGAGGAGCTTCACCTGGCCAACTTCATTCCATGTAAGAAGTCTGTTCACCGCAGCTTTGGCACCTCAAGCATTGTGTCATAGAGTATGGGATTAATGTATAGATATTTGCTGCCTGTTTGATTTGGGACACTATATCCCTTTATCTTTCACTAAAGTTTCCCTTTATGTAGCCTACTTGCTCAACAAAAGTTTGGCACTCAAAATCATATTTGCATATTTATTTGTTATTTCTCATCTCCTCAAAGTAAAAAAATGGGAAGGTCTAACAAAGCAATTTATTGTCCAAAAATGATGGCAGATGTATACTGTTTCTCCCCATCTATGGATATGAGATTATACATAACAGCCCTATTCCTGCACCTCATACATGCGGCCCAGCATAACATGAATCTATCTCACCAAATTCTGTTCAAAGCAATATTCTCTTTTGCTTTCTATATGTACGCACGCATCGGGGAGCTGCACTTTCAACTACCTTAAACGCATCCAACGTCGTTCAGATTGATGACTTTACTGTCCTTTTGGCGTACAAGAAATAAAAAAAATAGGAGAAGTAAAAGTTTGCTTTCATAACTTCGAGCATAATATATCTGGGCAACCACACTTTGTAAGTTTTTAAGCAACTGGTTCCAAATATTGTCCTCTGAATCTGTTGATGGCATAATTACAACAGAGGGGCCCAAGCCCGGGTAATCTCTTTGTAACAACCAAATGAAAGACCAATTTCACATTCTCTTCTTGATGCACAACGACAGTTGATAATTTGTCAACTAGACAGCAAATGTAGAAAGGCTACAGTTTCAGAATTGGGACAGCTTTATGGGCTGAACAGAAGGGGGTAAATTCCCAAATCAGACGCAAAGAGTGGGGCAAATGAGTGTTCCGAAAATATATTCGAGTGGTAACATATCAAGTAAATTACATCCAGTTGTACTTAATCGGATAACCTCTAAGGCTAGTTAACCAAGTGGATAGAAATATGGTTTTGGCACATTACAGCCATAGAGCTTTAAAGGGAACAGCAACAATGCAAGAGTTGGCTGCAGCTCAAAGAAACGATAGCTGGATATTGGCTCTGCTTTGGGGTCATGCTAGTGCAAAGTTGGGAAAAAAACTTGTATAAATAATCAATATGTTATAATGACAGATCATGTATCATGATTAAATAGCTTTTTTCTTTTTAACAGTGGTCATGGATAGTTTGTTTTAGTAGCTCTGGTGTGTTCTAAAAGCCTGGCCAGGGGCACCGAAGGAGTGTGTTTTTCCCTTAATAATCGTGTATGGAGTTTTAGGTTGTGTATTTGAGAAACCACGATAAACATTTTCTCTCTCTCTCTCTCTTATATATATATATATATATATATATATATATATAAAGATAGATAGATAGAGAGAGAGAGAGAGAGAGAGAGAGAGAGAGAGAGAGAGAGAGAGAGAGAGATTCTGTGGATCTGGCAAAGACGACTCACCAAATTTACTCACAATAACACGATAACAAGATCAGTTTCATTATCATAAATCTGTATAACTATGCATTTATCTGATAATAATACAACATCGGCAGAATTTTGAAAATAGTGCCGTGACACACATTATAAATGTAGAAGCTTATCAGTGACCAAAAACCCCTCGGCCTGGAGGGATGGACACACAAACGGACAGACGCATAGGTGACGACAATACCCCTGGGTAGGTCAAGATTGCTTCTGTTCGACCTTTGAGAAAGCTTTGGTGCAAATGCAATTAGCAGAGATATCATGGCAAGGCCAATTTCTTCAACGCAGCACTGTGACCTAAATACGTGACCCAGTGACCTAGTTTTCACTAGGTGTCTGAGGTATGCTTAGGACCAGCTGTCATAAATAATTGGTGCATTTAGAATGAGAAAATTAAGATTTGAAGATATCATGGTGCCGCCATTTTTCTTCAATGCGGCACTGTGACCTAAATATGTGACCCAGTGACCTAGTTTGCGATAGGCTTCTGATGAATTCTTAGGACCAACTCTCATAAACAATAAATGAAGGATACATTCAATATTTTTTTTAAGATATTGTGTTAACGCCGTTTTTTTCTTCAATGTAGCACCGTGACCTTAATATGTGACCTAGTGATCTACTTTTTGATAGGCACCTGAAGCGCCCTAATGTCTTCCTGTGAGAAAAATTGGGTTTAGTCATTTTTGTTTGGAGATGTGGCGTAAAAAAGGCGTGGAAGAACAGACGGATGCTTAGATGACGACAATACCCCTCCGGCCTTCTAGGCCGGAGGGGTAAAAACCCAAGAAGCCATAGGTCCACTTTTGCACATGGGGATTTTTTAGACACCACATCTCACGAGCAATACATCTTTACTTAAAAACTTGAATATTCATTGCTAAGATGGAAATGAAATTAATGCGTTTGTCCTTCATATTATGAACAGATTGACGAGCAAAGTGAATTCTGTTGGATCTGGAACACAGCTTCGGTACCAGAGGAATTTTCACTGCATCATTTGACACTTAAAGGTAAAAAATAAATAAAAAAAAATATAAAATAAAATAAAATAAAAAAATTAAAAAAATTAAAGCTTTTGATGATGTCAAGCTTCGTGGCTACTTTGATGGAGCCCTGGTGCCCCGGTGAGTGATAACTGCCTAATACAGAAGGCGACATTAAAACGCAGATGGTATCCATAAGATTTTGCACCTAGAATTTTCGCAAAGCTTGAAGCAGAGTGGCTAGTAGGAGGAACATCTTCCTCTTGGTGTGACAATTAGCGGCTGATGTTCAACTTTGATTGACATCAAACGTTGCATACTCAAATTATGCAAAACAAAGTGAACTAAAGCTGTCATATTTTCCGCGGCACGTAGACGACCTTTGATTTTTCTTTTCTCCCTACCTTCTGTGGAAAGAAATGACTCTCCAGAACAAAGAATATTCTCTGCATAAAAACATGCTGGCCTTTAATTATATCTTGTGACCTACTAATGATATCAAGAACCACATAACTGACAAAGGGAATTTTTAGGTGCCTGGATCGAAGGAAGGGAAATTAAAGCATGGGGAACGATGCATTGCTGCTGAGAAATGCCAGCGCCACGTTCTAAGAATAATATGGGGCAGCAGGCACGCGTGGCGTTACTCGCTTTCTTCGTTAATAATTACTGCTGACATAATGAGTTGGCGATTTCGGTGTGACAGATGCGATGAAAAGTGTTGATTTAAATTTCAAATCGTCGAGGTTTGCTGGGCCTTCATCAAATGAGATGCTTGGTGGGTAGCATGACTGTTATGACATCCTTTTGGTTTACATACATATCGACAAAACAGTCCCCACATTAATAAAAAAAAGCCAAATAACAAGCCTAGGAGGCAATTATTTTCTCAGAGTTATATCCTTACATTAAACTGTAGCTGCCTGTTTTTGCTAGAGCGAGCTCAAACCCATTCTATTCACAGCTTGACAAACAGCCCCTCGGAGAACTAAGGTTATGTTCTACATTTTAGAATGACACCTGCGAGTATGACATCCACGACTCCCCCATAACAAGGAATAGTAACTTGTTCTATGAATCCTATAAACACACCACAAAAGCAAGGTCCTATTCAATGGCTCTTGCAAAGAAGCAGACCCAGGCAGCCCAGACGGAACTCCACATTCCGCTGCCTCACGTGGCAGCGGCAGGCAGCACAGATGTGGAGGATGTCAGGCAAGAACAACTTCAGTGTCACGAACTAAGAGTATGGACACTTTGGTTTGAGTTCATGAAATTTATCATGCCACTTGTCTTGCTGGTCAGCCACGCCTTCAGGATTATTCTCTCAACAGTTTACATAATCGGATCCCCAAACACATATGTACCATTACCACCTTTGGCAAATTGGTACCGTTTCCATTTAGAGTGAAAGCACGATCAAAAAGAACCATGAGACAAATTGTTACATGGTCCTAATAATGAGATAGGGTGTTCGGATATTTGTCTGTGCAGCGTTCACGATGATTGAAAATAAAAATACTGAAACTTAAATGTTTCGTTATTTTTGTCGAGACAAGCACAATACCATGCCCTCTGTTAAGAATGAAAACAGAAAGTCGCATTCATAATTGTTTTGAAAATTACCACCTATTCATTAAAAAAAAAAAAATACTGGGATCCCCTTACAGGATTGTCACTGCAAACATACTGTGATAGAACATTATTCGCCCACCCCATCCAACCCCCCAAAAGACAATATATAACGTTACTTGTTGTGCCATTTTTACATCCACGGATAAAGTGATGGATAAATTTGAGGTTTGCATTTATGTTCTCAGATTTACTATCATAAACACCGATCACAGGTATATTATTTGCAGGAAACAAGGAACAGGGTGGTTTGTTTACCCCAGACATGCGGTTCATTTGAATAAATACATTGGGGAAACTTCATTCACAGCAGCTAGCAGCCTTTGTTTTTCTTGAAACTTTTACAAGATCTGGTTTTTGAACTAGCAGTATTTATCTTTTCCTCATCGAAATTATTGCAGTCCATTTTAGGTAAGAATGGAAATGGACTTTACAGTGATAAAATAGGAGAACAATTTGGGCAAATACAGACACAACCCCCCCCCCCCAAAAAAACCCCCAGAAATTCCCAAGGTAGCTGTAGCACATTTGAAGTTATCGTATCCTAGCTGTACACCGTCTGAAGAAATGGCTCCGAGAAAGGAATGGGAATGCTGGCGGCATCAGTTATACAATATTTATGAATCGTATTCTTCTCTTAGGATAATTGGTTTTCTGATCAAGCTTATAACATGATGAGGTGTCCCATTGAAACCAATCCGGTACACAACACATTTACTCAAGCGGCTTCTCATTTTTTATTTTCCTGAAAACAATTTCTATTCTTCTCCTTTGAAATCATACAAATTGATCGTCAGTTGAGTGCGCTACATGTGTCTTGTCTTCGCGATCATTCACTTTTTTAATTCGTTGAAAGAGTCAAGAAGGAACGTTATCGCAGTTTTGCAAGGCATGGTGGTCCAGTCTGTGATGATACTGCCTGTCTTTCATCGTCGAAACTGACATTAACTAGTTGCCATATACGCCACCACCTCATGTAATTATCAAATGATATGTGCTTATTTTCATGCCTCGAAACATAAGTGAACAAGGCTGCAGCCGCATATTTGGCACCACTGACCACGAGGGCAACCTAAAAGTGGCGATCTTCCTAATATTTGATGTCCTTGTATCCACTTCGACATCGCAGTTGCTGCTCTTTCAGCGATCACATATGTATAGGATGATCAATTAAGCCCCCCGCGTCCCACCCCACCATGGAGGATATTAGAGTTTTAATGTTTTATTCCTTATTAAGCGAGTCCATCGTTTGTTATTAAAAATAGGGATATTACATGGCCACAAAATATCAATCTTTCTTTCTCTTTCTTTGTACTTCTTATGGTTTCATTTGCCAATTCTCAATTTCCAATTTGGAAGATGGCTGAATGAGAGAGAGAGAGAGAGAGAGAGAGAGAGAGAGAGAGAGAGAGAGAGAGAGAGAGAGAGAGAGAGAGAGAGAGAGAGAGAGAGAGAGATTTTCTTCGTAAAATGTGAACAAGACCCCCTTTAACTCTTTAATGAAGTACCTCTCAACAAACCTTCTTAGCTAAACACCTATATATACGGATGTGTGAGGAGGATTTGTATGTGGGTAGTCAGGGTCATACAGTCGTACACAGGCTCATAGTGTGTTGCTTACGGTTTACGCACATTAATCAATCTACAAACAGAAATATTTACATAAATAATTGTGCACGTGTATGTTATACAAACCTTTTCACGTACAGTGCTTCGCATAATAGAGAAATGAAGTTGCTCGAAGAGTTAACATGTAGCCACACATCCACTTCGCTATCTACCAGTGACGAAGATAGTGAGGTCGATTGGAGGACAAGGATTGTTTGCAAGTATTGTCAATAGAAAAGCAAAAATTGACGAAAAGTTAAGGCACCCTCCCGGCACGTAAAGCGTCTTTCCCCGCACGTTGCCTCATAATGACCACTAATTTACAATCAATGTAAAGGAACCAACGGGAACTGTCATCTGTTCCATCTAGACCTGTATCAAAAGGTGCACCTGGAACCCACCTGGAGAACCCTGGTTGTTCCAGCGGTGATAGCAAAAGAGTAAGATAATCACCCATAAGTACCACGTAAGGAGAATCTGAAATTTGTGTTGGCCTTGTGGACCTCATTCCATTAAAGACTCCTTAAAACATGTGACGGAGACTACTGGAGCAGCACAGCCTTGGTTGGAATGCGAGTTGCCTAACAGGCAAAGCTTTGGAAAATCCTGGTTGCAGATGAGAAATTAGGCTGTATCCTCAAATCTTCATGCTGGCCTCATGGAATCAACGTGCCACCTCTCTAATATGGCATTCTGTTAATTAATAAACACATGGTTAATACAACCAGGCACAACGTTCATCTGCAATGCAGGCAATGTCATTCCACCCCTATCAGCCAGTGACAGCCGCAAAATAGAAACAACGCTTAATATTGACATTTATATTTTGTGTTAACGCAAAATGATGTAGATACTGACCCAAAATCAGAATTGAAAACTAAAAAATGGAACGCAAAATGGAACTTTCTACATTTTTGCGCCAACTCAAACTGTTGTCGTCGAACATTATTATTATTATTATTATTATTATTATTATTATTATTATTATTATTATTATTATTATTGTTGTTATTATTATTATTATTATTATTATTATTATTATTATTATTATTATTATTATTATTATTATTATTATTATTATTATTATTTTCTTTTTTGGGGGGCGGGGGGGGGGGGCGGGTTACAAAATATAGACTGATGCAAAATATAAACACCAGACCAGATAATATACCGGATGAGTGGGGTGGGTGAAGGCTGAAACTTGCCCCTTAAAACGCAAAATCTTGCATTCTGGTGCAAATTTAGGGTCAAATAAAGCGATTACACCAAAAACATATCTCTCACATAATTCCTACAAATATATGATTATGCTAACTTGCTTTTATAGGCTTATTATAGACTGGTGTCACATGGTAGCGGTACCTGATAGGGTCTCATGATGCATAATTCTGAGACCTACGCGTCTTCAAATGCACGCAGTGCAGTGAACGTACAGACCCCAATCTAAAGCCGCCACTTTAATGACCACATTATATAGAACTATGCATTAACATTTTCCCTGTCATTGACGAGATCTTCTGGTAATTACCGTTTTCACTGTCATGATGGATAATGCAGTTAGTATTAGGCTGATATGAAGCGAGCAGAAATTAAGTCCTGCTAACTGCATCAGCCAGCAATAACAAGGCAAGTTGTTACTACTCGGTGCATTTATTGGCTTCTATGCCATTTTTCTAGATTTACTAAAAAAAGCACTTTAGCAAAAGTTGAGAGTCTGAAAGTTTTGTACAAACAAAAGACAGGAGTCGTAATGAGACAAATTTTTGTGTGTAAAACGGGACGTTTTTGATATGTCACTATCTCGTATTCTTCACTTTTTATGATTCAAGTGAGCCGTTTTTGCCAAATATTAGGCAAGCAGCCGCCTTTACAAAAATAACGTGTCTGGGGAATTTAAGGCTGTGACAAAATCCTGCCTGTTTTTTTTTTTTTTTTTTTCGCCGATGACCCATTCATTTATTTATTTGACTATTGAAGCATGAATGTTCTAAATAAGGAATTGAGCGTCACAATATTAAATTAAGTTAGGTATAGGTATAGACTGTAATTGGAACCAAAATAAAGAGTACAGAGATTGAACAACGATACTTGTCGTGATTAGAACCACGAGAAAGGTTCTAGTTCTTTGTATAATTGACGTAATGTACACGCCTATATCACTCTGGCAGTAAAAGAACAAATTGTGCCGTTGTTTTTAACAGGAGTCAATTTAGCTGTTATCATCACAGCAGACAGTATGACATCCAGTGTGCAAGATAACGCCATTTTTTCCTCGATTCAGGGGAAAATAATTTATGAGCGATAAGGGTTGGGACCTAATAACTCGCCCTATGCCTTGGAGGCCTTGCTAAAGACGCGTAGAAGTGTTTTGGAAACATGTTTGAAATTAAAAGTAATATCAAATATACCAAGATGGGGCACAGTGAGATAAGCTCATGTCATGATGGGATACAATGAGACTGCATAATTTAGGAACACTGCGAGACATGCCAACTGAAAGGGAATGAGAATTGCAGCTACCACCAGGTTGCTAATTGCATGATAATTATATGCATAGGACAGGCCAGTATACATAATCTCTTGTCAGCTAATGAAGCAGGTAACACCTCAACCAATGGTACTTTGGTCAGCAGGCCTGGCTCACAGAGTTCAAAGTAAAGCTAATTAGCACATGACCATTGTAGAATGACATCAGAGCTAAAGAGCCCACTCAGGAAGTAAAAAGTGGCCCACCCTTCCTGCCCAGTTCCTATTACCCTTTAACAAGATGGTAGATGTGCATCAATACGAAACTTATAATCAAAGTTTATTTTACACCATTGCCCTAACTCAAAATTGCCAATACATCAATTCTTACGCAATATATAAGTCTTAGCTGTGTGTCTATTTTTTTTCAGAGTGTCCCATTAATTGTTTTACGTAACCCCAGGGGTGGGCAGATACAGGACCGTCCCTGATATCTAAATAGTAAATGTTTAGCGATCGGATTTCATAAGTTTTAGTGTGAAGCACAGGCTCGAGGGATTGTCCATTCAACTGACATGAATGTGGATAGCAGGGCAGAAACACACAGCTTTCTAGAACCCAATCAAACTTATACGTTTGATCGTGTCCCATTCTGCTCAACTCTTTCTGTGCAAACTGCAACTTAACTTGCAATACAGAAAACGATCTGCTCTGAATCAAGAAAAGGGTGCTAGATTCATATTTGGTATAAAGGGACCTTTCATTCAAGTACCAGCATGCCACAGTAAGGTAAATAGTCCCAGTCAACATCGTTCCTCGGCGTGCTATGAGTGCAATACAGCCAGCAATGGGAACATATGAGAGCTGTGGACTCAGTCCAATACTTGACAAAAAGAGTTCATGAATTGCATGACTGAATGATACCCCTAAATATGTTGGCGATAGGAGATTTTTGGTAGGCCCAAGTGCTCGATTCTGAAACCTCTATGTGATATCAGCAATGACAACGTTAGTTGTATAATGCTAAAAATGATTGTAAACTAAGAACCATTTGTCAACTCCTCAGCCATGCATATTAGGAGTAAACGATACACGTGTGTTTTCTGTAGTGTTATATTGACGGTGTGAAAACAGACCTAGCCACCTGGGCCTATGATTCAAATTAAATGTGACATATTACAGCCAGTCAATGCTATTGCGGTACTAATCTACCTGGGTAATGTGGCAAAACAGAATACTGTCAAACGTGAACCTGTTTTTTTTTTTTTTTTAATCAGCCTCTTGATTAATTGTGTGGATGCGTTCATGATTCGACTTGCATGGGGGGGGGGGGGGGGTATAGTGGATGACAGAAAATGCGATTATGACTTCATCAGACATATTATTTCGCAAGCTCGAAGCAACAGAAAATTGAAATTTTACCTGTCAAGTCAATGCAACGTCCTTAGGAAATCTAAATGGCCAACATGAATATATTCATAATATTTAGGTAATGTACCTTCTTGCGGCATACATATCCATATTAATTCACTCTTACTCATACATGTTACTATATTACCTAGAGGTAACTGAAACCCACGCTGTCATTGCAGTGCACCGTTACAGAAGTTGTCAATGGTGGTGTGCGTACGATTTGCCTGCGTATACGTATGTCCAAATCAAACCTAAAGATTGATACAAAAGTTTGATTGAGAGTTTCATACTTTGAGCATCCATGTTGCAGTATTTTCTCAGGTCAAGCCATATAGAAATAGGTTATCTGTAGTTTAAAAATAAGAAGAGTTTCAAATCCTGCAATGCTTATTTGGACTTCGAACGACCGGCATAAGGGAGTCGGACAACTATGGTATCGATATTTTGAAGCTCCTAGTTTAACCAGGTAGTCATAACATTTTGATAAGACATGATTTTATAAATTTTGTTTCGATTAATATTTTTTATTGTCGAACGGGTGCGGGGGGGAGGGGGGGGGGGCGTCCGGCCCGCCCTTAGCTGAATATCGGTCAAGTCATCAGGCTTGCTTGCGGCGGCCACAGGATTCTTTTTTTTTTTTTTTAATCAGATTTCATTAGAAATATGCTGCAAATATTTAATGTGATTCTATCACTTCTAATTGTTCATTGTTTGAATCTAAAGACTTCTAAGTAGGTTCATCCACGGTACAGCAAAAATGGGCCGTCTCAAAATAATAAGGAAGCAGAGTGGTTTTTATCGTTCAGGTACATTGATCAATGGCCTAGTTCTCCACGTTTATAGGCCTCACGTACATGCCTATACATCACACGAATAAGGCTTTCTGGATCTAAATGTGGACGAGCTTCACTGCAATATTCTGTATTCTCATGGATATTCAGGCCCGTGCTCGGAGGTGGGGTGGGGTGCCAGGGGTGCGCAGGCCCCCCACCCCCCACCCCCACCCCCAGCTGACAAGGTCCACATTTGGGACTTACAATTAGCACTTAATTATGCTGGCTACAGTCATATCTATATCCTTGACCAACCACAGAGAACGCATCATCTATCCTCAGTCAGTATGCCCCATATGTAACTCTATGTACTCCCTGTCTGATAAACATGATGATAGAAGTCCCTATTGGCTGGTTCTTATATAAAAAAAAACCATGAGGTTCGCAAGCAACAACAGCAATGGGCCATATAGTGGGGATGACTTGAGTCACAAGTTTTTATCGCGTGGTCTTCTGAATGTTCATATGCACATCTGATCATGATGTATTAGACCCTAAATTGTTATTGGTCTAAACCTTGCTCACGTCTAAAACAAAGCAAAACCGATTTTGTTTTGTTTTGTTTCAGAGTTTTTTTTTTCATTATTATCATTATTAATTAGCCTCCTGTTGCGTTGACAGAAAGGCCTCCTGCCCTCTATTCTGAACTTGATGTTCGAAATCTGGTCGGATGCCCAGGTGCCCATCCCTTGTATTGATACTCAAGAACAAGACAATATATCTGTTGATATTCTGCAGGCTTCCTGCTGTTGATTGTTCACGAAGTTTGCTGATCACCACCTGCAAGTAGATCCTGACTTGATCGTGCTAGAGGAGGACATTTACGCCTTTGCTGTCATAGAAGGCTCCTTTGTATAGATTACCGATACTTGTCCAATAGACGTCCCTTGTCCCCTCAGGGCAGCCACCATGTTCCAGTTGTTGGCCTGCTTGTGATTTAGACTTGGGTGCAGTTTTTAGCTTGGCTTACCTAGAGTAGGCCTAGATCTTGTCTCAGACTTGACAGATGTCCCTCTGGTCTGCTAGGCTGAGACCCGGCACACCCGTTAAGCTGGCCAATGTCCCAACCTCCCACCCCCGCGCCTGCTTTTCATGGTTCACTGATATTGGGAGATATTCAGGACTTGAAGAGTGGAAATAAAGAGCAGCTCCTTTAAGACAGACTGCTCTGAGGTTAGTGGGCATCTCTGGGGGTCCATTGGCAGTACCTTGCTGGTTGCGAGGAGGAATTCCAGGCTTAGGCCAGGCTTTTGCTGTTGGCAGCTTCACATGCTTGAACCTCCACAGTTTTTCCAACAGAGACATTGCTGCCTGACACGGACTGATAGTTCCTGAGACTATGGAACCTGGTGGTTGTTGTGTCAGCATGCGTGTTTCATTACTCCCTCCTACCAATCCTTTTCTGTACTAACAATGGTGGTCGAGAGGTAACGTTACGTAACTAAAACGTGAATTGTTCAGTAATTTTGGTATTAGTGAGTAATATACTTGTCGAGCACTACAGAAGCCCACCCAACCTCCCTGCTTCAACTCCACATGCGATGTCCACGGCCAATTATCGAGGAAGACGGAAGAAGACCGGGGCTCTGAAAGTTCCCCCGCCCAATGTTCAACAAAAAAAAAAAAAAAAAAAAAAAAAAAACAAGTAGTGGCGCGAGCAGGACTGCCAGGTCTTTTTCAAAACAATTGAATCCCAACTTAATTGTGTCGGGCGCTTTGGCCCAGACGCGGATGTGTAGGCAATGGTGGTTGAGAGGTAATATACTCAATAATACTGAAAATATCACGTGTATAACACATTTTATACTCACCCACATAATATTTTCCTCAAAGTAGACAATATTGGAGGCTGTTAATAAGGTGAGGGGGGGGGGGGTCGATCACTTAAGACTAACGCAGCTGCTGGTATGGAAGACATCTCTTCTGAGCATCTGGAATAAGGAAACTTCACATGTTTTAAGATCACATTTTTCTTCACTGTACCCTGAGATGATTCGTAGGCAGGTACGTAGTCCTCCATGACTCTGAGATTGGTATATTTCGGCCTTTTCGAAAAAAAAAAAAAAAAAAAAAAAGAAAGAAAAAGAAAAAGAAATAGCCTTCATCCAAATGATGTAAAAAGATATAGACCGATAACTAGTGGCTCTATCCATTCCAAAATGATTGAAATTTGCTTGATACCCGCTGATAATGCATCCCATTGCAATTTGGATTAAGCAAGCATAGAGACACTAATATGGCTTGTGCCTTCCTCCATGATGCATTCACATACTTTTTATCTAGCAAAATAGTCAAATTGTGTATGTTCTGTAGGCAAGGAGAGACGCTTTGATACTATTTGGCATCATAGGCTATATCATAAACCCCTAATGCATTAACCATTACCCCACTGGATGCATCTGCACGGACGGTATTCTCAGCAGCAAGCTGTGGTAAAATGGCAAGGCCTTTACAGTGCAGCATTCCGGGCTACACGAGACATAAAAGAGGGTAGTGTAATCTCCCCAAAGTTATTTAATTTCTTGACAAATGTTTTACTGTTGAAGTCACAGGAAACTGATCAAAGTGTAAGAATCGGGCTAGATAAATATAATGCACGCCATACGCAGACGACATTACTATCTTCTCGTCAAGTGAGACCGGCCTGAAGGAGTTGACACGTCTGTGTTTCACCTAGCCAACAGGTTGCACTTATCAGTAAGAAAGTGTGCATGTATTGGTAACCCCCTATTATACTTAGCCAGTTTGGCGACTTAGAGAGATGTGTAGATAGATAAGTAAGAGGATCAGTTAGGGGCTATGTCACTTGTCACCCTTACCGGCATTTGACCTTAGACCTTTTGACCCCACCCCAACCCCAGCCCCTCCCCTTAACGTGAAAACTGAACCTCCGTGACACACAACTGATATTTTCCTTGTGCAACATGAGTATGCTCTTGACCGTATAGTTGACCTATTTATACACAGGGCAAGGACTGGTCCTCTCCTATTAAACTTGTTATTAGGCCTATTTATCATGAAAACCGACACCGAGCATGTACGACCTGGAGAAAATATACCTACACCACGCTTTGAAATATTGGTTTGTGTATAGGCCTGTGAAATGCATAGAATGCGTGCGTCCACGACCATTTACCATAGCTAGAAAGAAACATGTGGAAGTTGGACATACTTGTCGAAGTGTCTTGATGAAGTGTTTATTGTTTATACCGTAAATCACAATTTTATACATAAACAAGTGCCTTCGGCTGTGGCCAGGTAACAAATTAAACTAACGTCAAAAGAGGCATTGTGTAAACATACATTTTTTCTTCATTATGTTTCAACAAATGTCTAAGTTACCCAAAGCCGAACAAACATAAATCTGTGGTCCCGGTAACCTGACAGACCCTACTTAAAAGGCCCAACCCTGAAATTCATGGAACAAAAAAAAGTTACTTTTAAGCCGCCCTTCCCTAATAAATACTGGTCGACCCAAGCCGGGGTACAAACTCAGTCAGAGACCCAAGTGGCCCAAAAAGGTCAGTATTTTATTTTTTTCAATGGCCCAAAATGTGACCTACACGGCCAAAAGGGCTAAAGGCATGCTATGGGGGTCTAGGGCCATCCCCCCGCCCCTCGAAAAAATTTGAATTTGAGCATGCAAAAGGATTTATCTGGGGAGTTTCGAGTATCTTGCCTTCACATGGTTGACATCACAATATTTTAGTCATTATTGTACTGTTTTGCTATTTTCCCTCTGATTTTACACAAAAAAAAGAAAAATTAGCAAAAATTAATTAAAAAATAAAAGAAAACAAAAACATCGCCATGTTATCAATTAAAATAAGACAAATTGTGCATTCATACATGTAAGGCTTTAGGGAATTTTTGCACACATATTATGGTTTATTAATTTGGGGAAAATTATCAGATAAATTATCCTACAATTAGTAAGTGGTGTATTTTCTATACAAAAGCAAGAAGAATAAATACATTAAGATAATCACTACGCCTGAATGTACTTAACTTTTATCACTGAATGTTGATTGTAATATTTTATTCACACATATGCTAGGATGGTGCAATATAATTGTTGAAAGCACACTAAACTATGATGCATGAAATGGGAGTACCAAGTGCTTAGGAAATTTTGCCTTGGCTTATTTCCATGGTGGACCACAACATGAAAATAGCAGAAATGCAAGTATGAAATAAAAAAAAATATATAAACTTGCTTAGCACAGCTTTGTAGCTGATATGCTTTAATTATTTATGAATTAAAAGATTGATCTAAATTTTCAATAAATTAATATATCAATAAACATAGTACCAAAGGCTGAAGTTTTACAACTCCAGGGACCTGTTTTATATATATATATATATATATTGCGGGTCCCTGATAACTCTTAGATACTGAAACTATGGATACATAAAGCGGTCCCTCTCAAGTACTCCCATCTCATGCATCAAGAATGATTTCACCATATTTTTGAAAATGTTCTGACACTCACTCTCTTTGATAAACCCTGGCAGGTTCTGCATGGGAATAGGTATAACCATGATACAGTAGTACCTGCAATTACCGACCCCAGTCCCCACCTGGTCAAAACGAGCAGATTTCCTAGGCACGGACGCTTTTGCAATGTTAAATGACCTGACGCGCAAGACCACAGCGCTGTCCAATTTCAGCAGCAAATTTACTTTCCCTCGATCCTTTTCTCAATGAACTTCTTAACATGAGAAACAGTTATTTTCAATAGAACTGTGATGCAAAAAAAATTGCTTTAATGCTCCAGTTGGACAACCTAAGATCAGTTGCGACACGCGACCTACCAGCAAAACCACCCGTAAAAAAGGAAAACAAAAAACAAAAAACTAAAACACCCCCCCTCCCACACACACACAAACGGTCGTTCAAATCAACCGTAACCAAGTTATGAGACAAACTTCACAGAAAAGCTGGCCAACGTGTGCCGTTATTTTGCAGTAAAATCAACTCAAAGAAAGCATTTTATTTCAACTTGTCTGGACCGTCAACTTGGGCCAGGGAAAAAGCATAACTGCTGCATATAGCCACGATGGGTGTGGTATTGGTATCTATTATCGCTATGTTTCAGGTGTTCATTCTCCGAGTACCACAACAAAGAGTTGTCAATTTTTAAACGATGTCTTACAATCTTAAGTTTAATCTGCCTGCTTGGTTGTGTGTGAAATAGTAATCATCCTTAGTTGTAAATCCAAATGAAACACGGAAGCCTGCACACAAACATCTTGAGTACCCATTTAAACATGGCGCAAGGCATTGTGGGAAAGGAATATCACAGTGAATCGTGGCCACGTGTTTTCAGCACAGTATCAGGTGTCCGTTTTTCGAGTTACCAGGGCAAACTGTGGTTAAAGTACTTTTAAGACAAGACTTAAGATAATCTGCCCCCTCGGTTGTGTCTGAGGTAGTAAGCATCGTTAGTTACAAATCCAAAGAGCGCCATTTTGAACATTGCGCAGTATATGCATTGACTGGGAGACAGTCTCAGAAAAGTACACTTGATTGGGACATCAAAGTGAATCACACCCACAGCATATATATCATTATTGATGTTCTGAAATAATTGAAAATATACTTTTTTGGTTTCATGTATTATAACCCTCTTCCCACCCCCACTCAGCAAGATCGTTGCAATGCTCATTCACAAACCGTTGGCATTGGGTGCGGAACTCACTATTTTCACAATGGCAGCTAAGTCGGGTGGATATTTTGAAGAGGTAGCATCCAAAATATATGTGTGATTACTGTTAAGGGAGGGTTGATTTGTCGAATGAATGTAATGTACAATATATAGTGGGACTTTTCAAGAGTGAGCATTACCTGAAAACGTAAATACAACGACAAACACTGACTAGTTTTAGGCCCCAGAAATAGTATTTTGTATCAGACATAAAAGTCGCCCTCAGGCAATGCAAAAAGAGTCAGCGATAGGCTGAGTGCCAAGCGCCCCACTGCGTCAAAGACGAAGCTCAATGGAGAAGGTTGCCCCAATAGTGGATGCAAGCCCGAAAGTACTGGCGAGTTTTTGTATTAGTGGTGATCAGGAGCTTTCCTGGGTACAGTTATGATGCTTAATGCTGCGAGTGCACCCAAGAAAGCTGTTGACTAAGGTTATATTATTTATTTTTTTAAGCTCTTTGCGACATTCGTTCAAATTGTGTTCTTAAAAGTGCAGGGTAAAAGACCTGCCCCGGTTTCAAAGTCACAATTGGCATATATCTGTAAAAAAGTTAGTAACATAAAAGCTCAAACAGATTTTATTAATGTGCCAGTATCATATGGACTGTATAGGGATTGTAACGTGGCAACTTCTGGGGGGGGTTTTCTGTTTTTTTTTTTTTTTATCTTGTTTGTTTGTTTGTTGTTTTTGTTTTTGTTTGTTTGTTTGTTTTTTTTTGATTTTATAAAAAAAAAATGTTTTGTTTATTTTGTTTTGTTTTGTGTTTTTGTTTGTTTTTTGTTTTTGTTTGTTTGTTTTTTTGCAATATAGGTCGACATGGAACTCGCTTCGTTTTCTGATTTTTTCAACCTTTCATATTTTTTTGTCACGCCCTGAGCAAATGTCATTAAGCGTGATAATTGACATAACCCCGTAGATATTCTGGGTTTTACCTTTACTAAAGACAATTCATATATTATGCAAGTGTCTATGCGTATTACATCAGCTAGACGCCCTTTGCTAGGGCTTAGCTCATTAGGCCTAACTTGTATCAAGGTTGAACACAGAACTTAAAACTCACATCTTGAACACAGAAGTTAAACCCCACATCTGGAATGCTGTCGGGCTTAAATATCTTACCTAGGGTAATAAGAGTGTCCATCTGACCTACGGTTTCAACACCTACATTCAACGCAAGGTTGTACAGATAAAGCTGCACCAATTTTCGGGAAACAATCCCACCATAGCCATCTGCAACTGCCCTCGCGGTATCCCAGGTTTTATATGTGGTACTGAGAGACTCTTGTTCACTTTTATGACGAGTTAATTTTCCCATACAGGTTATCATGTTCTCATTTTCTTTGGTCCCATATAGTTAACGGTTCGGTTAATAATATTTCCTTTGTGGGTCGAATTCTAGGAAGTGGTATCTCTGTAGTTAAAATATGTTATAAATCAAATGATCGCGTGTCATATCCAACAGCCTTGTGGAATTACTGACTCCTTCAAAGACTTGGCCTCTAATAAAAATTTCAAACATTTCGATAATTTGGAGCACCGCCTGGACAGACTATTTACATTTTTTTTCGTCCATCACGGTACATTTTATCATTCGGTGACACATCTGTATTGCCCTGTATTGAAAGTGTGTGTGTCAACGCACACTTTTCTGTTTTTCTAGGAATTCTTTATTTCTTTCTTTCTTTTTTTCTTTCTTTCTTTCTTTCTTTCTTTCTTTCTTTCTTTCTTTCTTTCTTTCTTTCTTTCTTTACCAGCAAATTCGTCCGACATTTCATTTGAAAAGTATTACATGTAGAAACTCCAAACTTTGCACAATTATACTTCTATGGATAAAGTCAGGCCTTTTTATAATGAGAGGTCATGCTTTTGAAAATTATGCAAATGAGGGCTAATTAAAGTTTTAAATCTTCAGTATCTTATATACTGTAGTAGATGTGGTCCCGAGTGTATAGGAGTTCGATCATAGCAAGGTAAAGGTCATCTCAAATGTCAAGGTCATGTCAAGGTCAAAGGTCATGTCAAGGTCAAAGGTCACTTTTAAGCCAAAATGTCATTTTTGAGGTCAAGGTTCACTTCAGGTAGAGGTCATTTCAAGGTCAAAGGTCATTACAAGGTTAAAGGCCACTTTCCTTGGTGGCCTTCTTCTAGCCATAACTTGGTCAATTTTTATCTAAGTTTTATCATGTTGGGCTCAAATTGTAGCTATTGTAACCCTGCATATTTTAAAATTCATGTGTGACCTCTAAAGGTCAAAGGTCAAGGTCATTTGAACCTTTGAAAGTTTCATCCAGTCCCAACTTGGCTATTTTCCATCCAATTCTAATAATGTTAGTCTCAAATTGTAGGTATTGCAACACTGCACATTTTTATAAGAACACGTGACCTTGAAAGGGCAAAGGTCAAGGTCATTTGGCCCTTTAAAAGTTTCAACTTGCCATAACTTGGTAAATTTTCATCCGATTTGGTTCATCTTCATGTCAGTTTAACTTCTACTAGGGGGTGCCTGACCATTGCGCATGTAATGAATCTAAAACAAAAGTTGTAGCAATTTGAATTATGCTAAATAGCACCATTAGAAATTTTAAATCTTGAATAACTTCAAAACTGTAATAGATAGATAGAGATGCCATTCCAACTTCTACTCCTGTGTTATGGAATAGTTGTACATTGCCATACCAATATGCTTTGAAGACACACACACTGATTTGCTATGCAGCAAATCATCTTTTCTAGTTTACTTCTTACTTTTTACTTTTCGAGGCGCTTGATTTATTTCGCGCTGATTTTTCCAGTTTACTTGGGTATAATGTATATATATATTTGTGTGTGTGCGTGTGTATTTGTATGCGGGTGTATTAGGCACATATACATGTACATATTTATGTCAGTAGTGCGTCCATTTCTGCTTTCATGATGGTGTACCATTGACAGTTAAATTGTATATACTGTCAACCATGTTTTGGGCTGCTGTTGTGACAGGAAATATTAATAGTGCACGTAACAAAGAGCACTTATCTATCGACCTACCTACGGACATTCTTGCATGAATTCGTATTTACATAATTATTTGTGTGTGTGTGTGTGTGTGTGTGTGTGTGTGTGTGTGTGTGGCTGAGGGGGAGAGAGAGAGAGAGAGAGAGAGAGAGAGAGAGAGAGAGAGAGAGAGAGAGAGAGAGAGAGAGAGACAGAGAGAGAGAGAGAGAGACAGAGAATGTATCTCTGCAGGTAGATGCACGCATTTCTGCATCATACATGATATACCGTCCACAGTAAACGATGTAATGCATTTTACGGCTTGTTTTCTCACGTTAATTGTTAATGCAACACGAAACATACAGTACCTTTCTTGTAATTTTGAAAAAAAGATTGATAGTTTCCATTATGCGCACATTAACGGATTTACTGTGTTGCCCAACGGGTAATACCATCAGGTAGCCCGTTTTTTATAAAACGCCCAACGCTGACACGGGCGCGGTACCCGAGAAGCATAAATCTGCACCAGTCAATGCTTCTGTTCATGCACATATCCTTCCTAATGCAGTGGTCGTTCTAAATCTGCATGTGTGCCAACAGCAATCACTCATTAACATCTAGGATCCATGTATCAACAGTTCACGCTGTAGTTTCTTTACATTTATCGTAAAGCCTTCCATGAAAATTTGTGAAAATCTGATAAGCTATTACCATTTAACGTAGCATTAAAATTTAACGTTTAAATGTCCGGTGTTAAATCTTTATGAAGCAAACATTAATGTTTCAAGGTATATTAACATGTAACAGTCTGAGGTTTGTCTGGAAATCTTTTATACTTCATTTATTCTACTGCAGGTTATCCAGAACCTCAAATAGATGCCTTGCCACTTATTGTGCACTTAGCCCCAAGAACGCAACTGTGCATCTTCCCTGAAATTGAGAACAATCAGCAACTTGGATGTAACCCATGATATACATGGTTTTAGTTCTAAAACTAAAATATACACAAAAATTCCGAGTTGAATGAATATGATGATGAGCAATGAGAATCTAAGTTTTACCAATGTCATAATGATTAAAGTTAACTTATTTTGGGACGTTTTTGCCCGGCATCTTCAAAATTGCCGCCGGCTAAAATGTCATTCTCACGTCTGCTCTTTATACTTCTATTTGATATGAATTTCGAATGCTGTTTCTCTGTTAGAAGCGTCAACATTTTCCCCCGGTCAACAAGGACCTGTTATTTTTGATATTATTTGCCTTATCGATTTTCCTCCTGTGTATTTGCATTTTCATCCAAAGCTTTGAATGGAAGCGTGAGCGAAAATACATCGTGTTAGTATATCGCAGGTAGCAGCATTAACCGTGGCGTTGTGGGTGCTCAGCATTGTGGGTAAACTGTGGAAACAGTCTTTCAATATGAACAGAAAAGGTTAATGGAATGTGAGCATACTATCAAATTATTATATCAGCTTGCATGAGGCGGTAGAGTGGTATCTTTCCGACAGCTTCCCAATATAAGATTCACGTGTTTAATTTGGAATCAATAATTAAATCATAAATATGGAACTCTTCAGAACTTGAGCGCAAGGGGAAAGCGCGGAAACAGCAGGGGAAGGATATTGATTCTTTGGAAGAAAAACTCACCGAAACTTGCTTTATAGTCTTTGACCTTTTTACACGCAGTACATGCGATATGCCAATCACTACAAAGAGTTGAATTCTTGGTAAATCTTAAACGTAAGATGACCTTATATCTACAAGCACGAGTTGAACCCTCTTCGTAAGTGTAATTACACAAACATGAGCAAGACTGCCATATCTTTAAACAACAACAAAAAGCACCATCGGATCTCTCAACGCTCAAATACAAACCTATACCTTAATTAATATAATAACGTTAGATTAGAAAAGACCAGAAAATAAAGAAAATTCCAGGTTGCAACAGCTAAACCATCAAGCATGTTTTGCAGCCACATAACACAGTCCCTTAGAGATCATGGCAGCTTCTTGTGCACACCCTTAAATACACAGCGTTACCCGCCCTCCAGTTACTGTTTCCTGGAAGAGCAATACATGTGGCTCGTGTTTTAGCATCATTACAGATCAGACCAGAGCTTTGGAACTCGTGTGGACATTAGGTAATATGAGGCTGTTTCCTGCGCATGGCCAGTCTGCTGCATTATATTTGACTAATTGGTAACTAATGACGGGCACCAATACATCGTGTAAGGTAGAGCATCCCCATTTCATGTTGGTCACGTGTCCAGCAGCTGTGGTTTCATTAGGATCACAGTACATCCTGTTCTATATCTCTACTGTAGCAATATAAGGCTATTAATGAGATGAAATGCCGCCCCCAGAGAAGCTAGATGATGTTCAGAACTCACAAGGAAAAATTGGTGCCAAATTGACACCATTTGATCAAGCCATTTTCATCGATTTGCTTCTGGAACAGAAGAAGTAAAATGTATGAGTTGTCACCGGCCAATTATGTATCATGTCTGATGGCGTCCTTGTCTTCCAGAAGCATCCATAACATGTCCGTACTCTGCATTCTTGACTAAATGCCTTGGTGCTGTATAACTTAGGATCATTCTCTCCAATTCAATTTGTCCCCGAGACATACTCTTATCATGTTTATAATTGAACTTCATTTGTGGCAATCGATCGGCGCATGACTTAAAAAGTCTGACACTGACACCTTCTGTTCTAGCTCTAAGATTCGGTACCTTCTCAGACTTCAAGAGCATCAGTCAGGGAGGTGACACACAGTTAACATTATTTTCTTCAAGAAAGAAGCACTTTTGTGTTATCCGAAACTTGATGGCAAGAATTTTTAAACATTTCTTAGTGAGCCTACATTTGTTATGGTATAGTCTGCCATCTTGTTGCGAGAGCTGCCATTTCTAATGACATAGTCCGCCATCTTGTTATGACAGGTGCCATTTCCAATGACAGAGCCTGCTAACTTGTTGAGACAGCTGACATTTCTAATGACATACTCTGCAATCCTGTTGAAACAGCTGGCATTTCTAAAGACATAGTTTGTCACCTTGTTGCTTTCTGTCGACCGGAAGGTAGCCTCTTTTGTGTATTTATATGTTTTTTTACTAGCATGTCCACTTCCGGGGTTGAAAATAAAAATACCACTACGACAATTACACTAACTGCTCTCACTGAGTGATCTGCTTGTGTGTCTAGTCTATGGCTCTAACAACCAATTTAAGAGTTTGCTTTGATATATTTTATTTTTCTTAGTGCATACACGCTATCAAGTTGATTTGTAGCAATTTTGTGTAAGAACAAGTTTAAAGCAGTCATTTTGTACTTCATTTTTTTTTAGATACTCATGTTCATGAGAAGGTCCATGACTACATACGATATCCTTTCTTCAAGACAAGACAAAATTTGCATTTTGCTACTTTCCCGTGTTGGTGCATAAGCTAGTTCGTATATTTTTAGTCTGGTCATTATAAGTAAAAACTTCTGTACTATTTATTTTATCTATTTGTTGGGTTGTTGATTGGATTGTTGTTTTGTTTGTTTGTTTGTTTATTGAGGCATGAGGTCGCCATTACCCCCCCCCCAAAAAAAATCCGGGAATTTAAGGCTACAAGATATGCTCGATGGTATGGTCCGTTGGAAATTTATCTGGCTGCTCAACCTTTATATATTCAAAATATTTGCATCGCCCCAGAAAAGGGATCAACTGAGGTATCCGTTTCGACTTAGACAGTGACTGGATTGGTTATGGGGACACAAAGAGGTTGTTTTGTTTTTTGTTTTGTTTTTGTTTTTGTTCAGAAGTACACACCAAATTTGGCACCGATGCTCCGATTTATATAATTAAATAATGATAATGATAATTATATTCATTGCCAAAATGCAACATATAGCAGTGGCCTGAATCTATAGAATTTTTCGTGATGACATCAAAAGACTTTATGTGCACTCTCTTTGTAGGACACATCATACATGGAGTATCTGCATGTGAATGGACAGCAAGGACTACACAAGAGATGGGAGTTGGTGTGTAAGTATATGATGATAAAGGGAATTCCGAGTGTGTGTGCAGATTTTTTTTTCTTCTTTTCATTTGTCGATGCTTCGCTTTTGAATCATTTTAGCAATATGAAGTCACCACGCTTTTCTCTCAGTTGGTAGGGCAGGCACAAAACTCACTCACATACACACAAACATATGTATATATCTATGTATATATATATATATATATATATATATATATATATATATATATATATATATATATATATATATATATGTATGTATATATATATATATACATATATATATATATATATATATATATATGTATATATATATATATATATATATATATATATATATATATATATATATATATATATATACCTTGGCATTTCTCGGCATTTTTGCCGAGAAATGTTGAGGTAATGTCTAGAGTGAAAAGAATCTTAGCATTTCTCGGCGTTCTATGCCCTTTATGGTATTTTTGTCAAAAATACTTTTATTCTTGGACCATCTGCTGCATGAAACGAGATTTTGCTGGCAGTAGGGATGGTCTTATTTGAAAGGTAACACTCTTTAATACTTTAGCAGTTACTTTTGAAATTCAGGTAGCAACATACTGTGAAGGGTTATGCCCCATTTATATATGAATGCTCTGGCACATGAAATGTTCCTGTATGCATCTGAATGAAGGGTTTGCATCTCTCATATTTCTTGACTTGGTTAAAATGTCACTTACTAGCAGGTATCAGTGATTCTCAGAGATGTTAAAATACAATTATTTATGAGATCTACAACAATGAATAAATTGTGTCTGTATTGTTTTGCATTATCCCAAAAATGCCTAAAATACTTCTCATGAATACTTTCTCCCTGGAATGTTGGAAAACCCAAAGTAGCCAAGTCCTCAATCCATACCTAACCATTTCCTGGCAAAAATGCTGAGGAATGTAAAATGCTTTTCACTCTTGACATTACCTCGGCATTTTTCGGCAAAAATGCTGAGAAACGCCGAGGTAAGGAATAGGATGAAAGGTACCTCGGCGTTTCTCTGCATTTTTGTCAAGAAAGGCCATGGGAAGAGCAGCACTGCAGGAGACCGTGGGTTGCTTGGCACAGTTGTCGAGAGATGCCAAGATGGATTTTTGTACAAATTTCCTCGGAATTTCTCGGCAAAAAGCACAGACAATGGCCTTTTATCAGAGTGTGGCTTTCTTAGTGTCTACCAGCAAGCCCAGGCTATGAGCTAGCACCCGTGGCCCATGATGACCTTTCTGCGTTTGCCAGAGCACTGTAGCATCCGCTGAGTGAGCAGAACCTACTTCTGCTCCCATTAATAATACAAGTCAGGGCCTGACTCAAAGCTTTGAACATTTCAAAGCTTTCATTCAAAGGCTAGTGGCTGACCAAGCTGTGGTTACTCAGCTGAAGGAAAAGAGACAGGCTGTCTTGCTGTGCTCCCAGTACTTGTCCTTGGAGTACACACGTCATCAGTCCCCGATGCCTTTGTCACCTTATTTACCTCGGAGTTCTATAGCCAGCTGACTGCTAGAATTTGTGGCCCCTAGGTTCCCGTGGAGCCACTGACTTCAGACTGCCTAAAGCTTGGGGAACTTTTTCCCCCAGCCAGCCAACCATGCAAAATGGTACTCCACCCCATAACAAATTTATTTTTCCAGTCACTCCAGTGAATGTAGATTGGGAAGAGTTTAATGCACAAGCCTGAATGCCATTTCTGCCTCCTTGCATACCTTCAGGAGACTGGAGAAAGAATCCCAAGGGATTGGGTCCTCACAGTGTCCCATTCACGTTTCATTGTAAGCACTCAGGTCTTTCTTGGACAACCCTAAGCAATCGGTGCAGATTTCAGATGATATCCTGAGACTGGCCTGGTCTGGTGGCCTTGCTTATGACCTTGCTACTACAAGCGGTGGACCTCAAGTCAGGAGGGCCTGCATGCTTGAGGCATTTGCTACACAGGGACACCTACAGTACAGCTCTCGCAACATGGACCACCCATACTCGCACTGCTTGAGCACTGCGCCATATGCCGCCAGCGAGATATGCTTCCTACCAGCATGCTCAAATGAGCGCACATGCCTTTTTAAGCATACGTTTTAGTGCTAATTTTTTCTCGCACCTGGCGACCGGCGTGGTACAAAATGCATTGAACTTATCACACAATGGTAAATACCTGTCTAGCGAGGTTGAAACAACTTTTCAAACCATGCACACAATGCTGGCATTGCGTGTCAGTTATTCTTGTTATGAGGAGAACCCATACGACACACGGTTGCGTTGTCAGTCTTTGAACCACTCATAATTGACATGGTGACCACAGCCTACAAAATTTAAGAATCATAGAGGAACACGAGGTGACCAGCAGTGTCAGGGCCACAACAGACAATGGTTTGTATTCCTGCCCTGCAGTTACATCATTCAAATTGCCATAAACAATGACCCAATCATTGATTTAAATCATCCTAGAAGGAAAATATTCATTTTAATTGCAAAATAGAAATAGCCATAGACAAGAACTAACATTTCTCTATAACAAAATGTGTGTGCTTGCATGTAAAAATCAACAACCGGGAATTTGAGACGGCCTCGAATCAGTCACTTCATAGGTTCGAGTCTATTAGACTCTGGTGGCAATAAGCAATGACGCGTTGTGCGAGTGCACTCAAAACTGGAGTGCTAGGAGTTAAACTAAACAGAACTTCAGATATGTTAAGTGTTTTTCTAGTTCTGAGTGGGACAAATTTCTTTATGTGCCTTTTTACGACTTTGCAATGCCAGGATTTTATTTCTTATCGAGCCATGAAGGACAACCCACTTTGCCAAATGGGCAAGGCAGTTGCAAGTGTAAAGCACCGGGCATGTCACGCAATGCTCGCTTGCAATTCGCACAATGCTCGTCCGTTTGTACATAGCCAGATGCATTGCTAGCCAAATGTGAAGTGGGACAAGCACGCATTCGCATGGTGCGAGCATCTTATTTGAGCATGCTACACAAGGCTAGCTTTTTTTCTGTTTGGGCACCAGTGTGCTCGACAGGCTAGCAATTTGGTCCATTTGGCAAGAGCTGTACTGTACCTCCAGGGTTCTTGGCTGTTGCTGCACCCAAGCATGGCTCCCAGACCACACCCACACAACCGCTCCCCACCCAAGCCATGTCAGTGGTGATGCAAGGGTTCAGCAAAAGTGGAAAGTGATTTGGGCAGGGCAAGAAGTTCAGTAAACCCAAGAAGTGAGGAAATCCTGAGGGCTCCTGACTCTTGCTTTACAGACCACCCAGTTTTAGTTTCGCCCTTTGCCATGGCTCCTTGCATTTCAGAGCACCCAGTTGGTGCTTACCCCTTGTCGTTTCGCACAAGATAGGAGTCTATTATAGACGATTGGTTTGTCTTAAATACTCTGAGACATGCCTTTTTGCTGCCTTTGGGAGAGCATAGGCTTTAGTTATGCCACGAACCCAAGTGGTTCACACCCCACATGCAGCAACCCTAGCATCTTCATTCATAGTGGCAGTGTTAAATCTACAGAGCAAGAAGGCCATAGAGTGGGTGGAGTATCCCTGATGACACAGGTTCTACAATCTATTCTTCCTAGTCCCCAAGTTGGCTGGCATCTGGTCACAGACCTGTTTTTTAATGAACAAGCACTTAAAGATGCCATCTTTCAGGATGGAAACACCATAGTCAGTGGCAGCGACCATGCATCCCCTGGAATGGGTGATGTCCTTAGATCTCAAGAACATGTTCTTCCACGTGCCCATCATGCGGACTTCAAAGAAGTATCTGCGGTTTGTATTTTTGGGCCAGGTCAACCAGTTCAGGGGCACTTCTTTTTAGCCTTGCCACAACACCTCTAGTCTTCACCCAGTTTGTGCAGATGGTAGATGTTCTCCTTCACCAGAGCACAGTGCACCTTCATGATAACCGGGATGACTGGTGGATCCAGGCATTGCACTGCCTAGATTTGCAGCATCACCCACAGACAGTTTTGGACGTTTGCAAACACTCAGGCTTGAATGTGAATCTTACCCAGTTCCGCGTAATGCCAGAGGAGATCTTTGTCATCTCAGCATGCAGTTTTATCTAGTTGTGTTCATCTGTCATCCTTTGAAGACAGATGGGACAGACTCCAGCTGTTTTTCAAGGCATTTCTGACTCCAGAGGTTTGCTCAGCCTTGCAGTGGCAAACCCTGTTAGGTTCCTTGTCCTAGATGGACTCTCAGCTTCCCCTAGGTCATCTATACTGTCTTCCCTTGCAGCACGGTCTGTGGAACAGATCATCGAAGGATCAGGTCTACCAAGTGCATGTGTCAGTACTCCCAGAGGACTGCTGGCACCTCATCACGTGGACGACATGTTCAAAGGTAAAAACAGTTTTCTTGATTTTTCAAGGTCTATTACATGAGTATGTACAGAATTATTGTCCGCAGATTTATAAATGTAATATATCATCAAATATTACAGTCTTTCAGAATAAGTTTTTACAGCGAATCATGTTTACAAATAACAGACTACATGAAATTGGTATAAAGGGAGTCCACTTTATATATTTTGTAATGAAGTTAGTGAGACCCTATGTTCATTTTTCCTTGATTCCAAAGTGTCCAGGGAATTTTGGGTTGAGGCCATCAGCTGGTTGTCAGAACTATCAGAAACTTATGTAAATTAACCAAAAACTGAAATTTTGCCAGGCTTGGAATTTATAAATGAAAATATGTGGCCTCTGTGCTGTATAGTAGGGAAAATATATTTATACCAATGTCATCAGATGAACAGTAAACCATATATATAAATTTCTAAAAGAAAAATGAAGATATTGAACATATTAAATTTTTGATAGTTAAAAACAATGGCAAATTGAATATTCACACAGAAAAAGTGGATGGTGGAAGGTTTTGAAAGACAAGAAAACTAAACTTTGTTCAGTCGTATTCTTGAATATTTAACCATTGACCTAAAGTGCGACATGAATCAAGGTAGATTCATATAATGTACAAAACCAATGTATTTGTGAATGTTATATACTTCTGTTGTCAATTACGAAAAAAAAAACATTTAAAAAAAATATCTGCTGTTGGCGGCCTCACGTCCATGTACCTCTGAGGTTTTCACATCAGACGACGTCTCCTTACTCGCACCGATGCCTCCCACCCCCACCCCTACTAGGCTGTTGGTCCCGGTCGTTCTTGGTCAGTGTGTGTATAGTGCAACACCCTCCTCGTTTGTAAATCGGGAATGGTGGTCAACAGGTAACGTCACGTAACTAATACGTGTTTTTTTTTAATTATTCCGGTATAAGTAAGTATAATTACCTCTCAACCACCAGAGACGCCCACTCGACTACCCCGCTACCTTCACAGAGGTAATGTCAACTGACCAATAATCGAGGAGGAAGGAAGAACAGGGGAGCATGCGGACAGGATGTCATCCCCCATTCCCTCCAAAGTAACTGAGTGAAGGTGTCACTAGGACCCTCAGGTTTTTGCGAACAATCGAGTGACTTGTGTGAAATGGTCAGACACGGAGGTCCTGGCATTTGTGGTCGAGAGGTAAGTATACTTACCCTACTAATACCGAAATTACTTAACATTAATGTATTAGTGATATCATACCGGTAAAGTGATCAAGGCTATCAGATGCCCAGTTTGCACAGAGTTCGCTTAGCAACTAACTAGTAAGTATTGGTCAAAAGAAATGTATCGTCCAAACAGATTCCATGTCCTTGCTAAATAGCAAAAGAGTCAATAAAACATTCACGCTAAAATGCTAAGCAGTTGTTATAAAGCGTAGTGGCTAACAACAGGTAAGAACCCGCAATTTTGGGGCAACATCCATTGGCATTTTTTTTTTTAATGGGGCTTTTTCTGATCTATTCCATGAAATGAATTGCGTAAGCTACGCCATCATCTTTCCCATAGAAAATAATAAATAAAAGTTCTGCTTTATAGAGAGCCCATATTAAAATATGCGGGTCTTTGTTAAGTTTGTCGATGCAAAGTACGTCACTTGTGACCTCCTTCATATGAGGATTGACCTTACCAGTCAGACATACTTTAAGTATCGTGTCAGCGAATTTTTCGTGAAATAAAATTATTCTGAATACCAAAGATATGAATTTTTTTTTTGTTGAGATGGGGATTTTTGATGCCTTTTTAAACCAATGTTTCAATGAAAAAAAAATTATGATATCACTTATCAATTTGTTGGTGCAGAAATATCTTTTGGCAGCCAAAACCGATTCTGGAACTCAAAAGTATTTTTTACACCAATAAACCTTTTTGACATAAAGAAAAAATGGTCGCTTGATACAAATAAATGGATTTTTGATACCAAAACTGATTTTCAGATTGCATATATATATATATATATATACAATCTGAAAATCAGTTTTGGTATATATGTATATATATATATATATATATATATATATATATATATATATATATATATATATATATATATATATATATATATATATATGTGTGTGTGTGTGTGTGTGTGTGTGTGTGTATGTAATGCGTTTCATGATATCAACAATTAGTTTATTGCCTTCCTTAAAACATTTTGATATGAACACTATTTTTGACATCATCAAAATCAGTTGTGATATCAAGAAAATAACTCCTTGGTTTAAAAAAAATGTATGCATTTGGGGTATCGAAAATGTCAAGGCGAATGTTAAAACTGCTTGTGCTACCATTTGAGTTGTTATTTGCTTCATTCAGAAAGTTTGCAGTCGGGCACATCGTGTATGTAGCACCACTCAAGGTTAAAAAAGAGCAGAAGTTGAATAAAATGGCCTGGAACGCACTCCTAAACATGAATAATCATAGACTAAAATTGTTTAAGTAGGATTTGTTTTACGCAACGGTCAAAAAATCCCAGATTGAAACATCGTTGTGGTTAATTATAGGTGGAATTAATGTATACAACCAAAAGGACAGTGTACTTCCCGTACAAATCATTTTCAAACCATAAATGTATGATATGCTTATTTTATCTAGAGTTGGATCTATCTTCAGATTGAAATGATGTACTTACGTGTATCATATTTGATAGGACGTCTGGCATGCTGCCTGCAAGTTGCAAATTGTATTTGTAATTGTAATTAAAGGAACACGCAGCTTTTAACGAGGATGCATATAGATACCTTTTTAAAGGTTCGAATACGTTTGTCTTATTGTTTTTATGACTCGTATTTCCATGATGTCAAGTTCATTGTTTAATTACCGTAGACGTACGTTTGGTGCAATGCTTGGTTTAAAAATTACCACATCGACTCATGCTCTGGATTTTGTTTGTTTGTTTGTTTGTTTGTTTGTTTGTTTGTTTGTTTGTTTGTTTGTTTGTTTTTTTGTTGTTTTTTATGTTTTTTTTTTTTTTTTTGTAATTTTGGTATATTTTTATCGCGATGTATTCACGTGAGTAAACTTCTTTTGCTATTGCGTACATTTGATTGAACATGATTTAACAACGTACTGGCTGAAGTGTATGCTTGACTAAGGCTGTACTTGATAACATGATAGCCCGACACTACATTTACTGTTGCTTTCGTCTTTTTATAATGTACCCATATGTACATCTGACATTTACAGATGTGAAGCTCAGCCCTCATTACACTTTATCATGTATTATCCATTTGTAATGTGTGGCTGACTCAAAATATTTACTGATATGATACGCCAGACTGACCTGTAACGGTTCTGTACACTGGCTGATATTTACTGATGTGGACATTGACTTATACATACTGGTCGGTACTGCAAACGGAGTGTTACTTTACGGTGTTTTTGTGTTTGCCCGTTACGTGATTGCACGGTAAACGACGTATACTCTGGCGAGATTTGCCGAGGTATTTGACTTCGTTACACAATCGGTTATGTTTACCTCAACCTCAACACGGCGAGACGGTGGTGTCTGGCTTTAGCCTGTTTGTTTATCATCATTCGTGTTTACAATTTAACTGGCTTAATTTGTCATTAGTAGAGGACATTACATTTAGGAATACAAGGAAGCGCTTGAAATCCACATAGAAGATACCGTTTTAATTGATTTGCTTAACATTGTGGCTGTATCTCAATAAGCGTCGGGTATTACAAACTGGACAAGCATGTCTCCTTATTGTCATGTCAGCATTTATAACACAGGCGGAATCATTACAGGTGGCCGTTTTTTCTACTCCTTCAAAATATATTTTGTTCCTTCATTATCATTATGTCATTGGTCTTCTTTTTTTGCACGGGTCCAGCTCATTTGCGGTAAAGTACATTGGGTCCAAGCTGCAGAATGATCATGATACAGAAAATTGCACACAATTGGCAAGTTTGGTATATATAATGTATACACAAGCTGCAGACATAACACGTATATATACGGAATGACGGATGACATTTCCTTGTGTCTGTCAGCTTACATTTGCAGTTCTATTGCCTTGTTATTGGATGTCTGTCTCATTGTCGGGCAGATTCCCAAAGAGCACATTGATGTCGTTTGCATTTTCATCAAAATAAATGACAACCCTCAATTAACGGATTCGTGTGGTAACAAGGACAGTGGATAGCAATGAAACTGCTAGAAAGCGCCTAAGAAGAAGGACCACAGCCTTTCCTTTTGTTAAGATTTAAACAAGGCGACCACTACCATAACTCTTCAAGGAGAATGTCTTCCAAGGAAGTGGTGGTGCTAACAAAAATTGCTGTACTTTGGCGGTTGAAATCAAGCTTTGCAAAACGTAAAGCAAATGGGTTATACATAGAACATTAAAGCCATTTCTTCATCTTTCTGGTGAAGCAAGATATTTGTGCCTCACATACGAATGAAATGCGTGGGAAAGCAAAGGCTGGCCCACTCTATTCAGGTTACGCAAAATCCCTCAATAAATGTTAAAACTATGAATCTGAGACATTTTTGTTTAGAAAGAGGTCAATCCATTGCGATGGTAGTATAAAGTGCCAGGCTCATACAGCAATCAAATACGCACATGACAAATGTTGCTCTTCCTTCTTCGCGTAAAAGAAGCTATTGTTTTTGTTTTTATTAACAGCGCAAAAGAAAAAGAAAAAAAGCAGGAAGATTTTATGATGCAGCTACAGAATAAAGACCAACAGCAGTTGATAACGACAACGGGAACTCTGTGCGGACGCAATTGAAGCTGTGCAACATGTTTTGTATGTTACAAAATGAAGGATAAGCTGCGCATGTGAGGTACATAGAATTCCAATTGTAGAGAATATAGAATTGTCTATTCAAGCACTTGTGGTAAGAGATTAACTACTTCAGGAATAAGGCGGATACTGAGTCAACATCTTTCTCCGTAAAAAGTCCAAGGCATGAAGAGGAAATCCGTTGCTCCTTACTTTATTTTTTACTTGGGTATATAGGCGTGCTAGTACCTGAATGAAATGTCATTTTTACAAGAAGTTTAAATATGGAAACTTTATGGACCTTCAGATGAGCACAACTTTTTTTTTTGGTTACTAACGGTAGCACCGAAAGAGTTAATTTGATATTTTATAACCACGTGATTAAAAATCACACCTAGTCAGAGTACGAAATGGATTCTCGATGTATATATGTATACAGCTGTGCCTTGCCTATGATTTTGCTTCCAAAACAAGGCCACCTTTTCTCACCAACAGAAAAAGGTCAACTTACCTTCTCCTTAACTCCAAAATAAGACGACAGCATTTTATACGTCTGATTAGCATAGAATTTGCCAATCTGCTTTCATGTAAACCTGCACGGCACTGGCCACTGATTCTATAAAGTGTTGTTGGTTAGATACGTCACCATAACCAGAATTGATAGGCAAATGAAATTATATTGGTTAAAATGGAAAGATAAAATTTGAAGAAAAATATTGAAGAAAAATCTTTGCTCATATTTGCGTTTCATCGTTGGCAATATACTTTGCCATGACCCAAAAGAAAAGCAGTACATCTCAAAGAAGTCGAAGTGTGCTCACAATGTTGAAGATTTGTCATGATGTCATCTATGTGTCATAATGTGTAGGAACATACAGATTGACTACTGGCGATGGCCCAATCATGTATCTTCTTCGATCAAGTCCTCAAACTCCTCGACCGGTAGATTAATGTAACATATGTCACTTTGCGCTTAGTCCGTTTTCAACCACAGTTTTCATATCTGCTTTGCCTGTGATACTAAAAAAATAGAAATGAGGAAAAAAATGGAAGCGCCACCTACCGGAATCACCTGCTTCCTGTCAAAGAAAAATTGTAAGGATGGCTTCTGCAATGTACACAAGAAGGTGTACTCCCCTACATTTTAACTGTGAAGAGTCAACGTAATAATTAAGTGTTGAATTTATCACCATTTATCGACCTTTCTCGCCAAAATTTTTATGTGTAGCCATCCGATTGGTTCGAAACACTATATGTGCAAGTTTGGCTGACACTGTCAGGAAAATGATGCCGGTAAAGATCTAGATGCAGCCATTTATGTATTGTAAAGAACTTTCTGGGGTCTGCCGTCTGGTCTTAACTTTTTTAAAGGAAAAACAAAAAGCTTACCAAGGTACTTAAAGCACAGACGCGAGATAAAAGGTCTCTGTTTGAACAAATACACTATATTTATGACGACTACCCAAATCTTGCATTAACAAAACAAGATTAGTCACTCCAAACAAAAAGATAAATCAGTTCAATTGTTGCATTCTAGGCTATATAATGTACACACAAGTCGGAATCTGCCGTCCCCATGATTAATTTACACTTGCAATCAATGATGAGTTTGTCTACTTAAAAGAAAAACCTTTCCAAACACACAAAATGCATCATATTAATAGTGACGTGGTCACAGCGTAATCGGTTCATTGTACACCACCACTTTTTTAAATTTGAAGCAAATCTAAATATTACTTTACTTAAATTAATGTTTTTTACTTAAACATACTCCATTGGTATTTCGTCGCGTCATTCGATGACGCTTCCTATTTCTGATCAAATACAGCACATCTCTTGTCACCACTGCGACGTAATGGACAAGACTTATTTTTCGTGACATTAGATTTTTTCCTTGGGGGGGGGGGGGGATGGGCGTGAAAAAAATGGATTCTTGAACAGTTTGCCAAAGTGACCATCTTCAATGTGTGATGGTGATTAAAAACTTGGTTGATACATAATTATAGCAAATCTTACAAGTATAAATGACTGAAGTTCCGTTTACATTTAATCCATTCCACATAAATAGCCAGAAATTTATAGTTTAAGAAATGACAAACAGAATTAATTTTTGGGTACATTTTGAAATACACAGTGTTTAAAAATCGCCAAAATAACATTTTTATCAAAGTGTCTACAAAACTACCTATGTTCTGTGCAGAATTAAAGGGACAGAAACATGCAACAAAATACGTAGAAACCACATATGTTGTTTGCCGTCTTCGTTATGTTCCCTGGAACTAAACCATTTAACGGTTTATTTTTCTCCTAAAAACACTGTTTTTATTATACATATGTATATAGAGCTTGTATTTCAATCTTTAGGCAAAACATTTGCAGAAAATGGTGATTTTGTTCCGACACATTTTAGCTCTGAACATAAATCACCCGCGGACATATTGTGGCGTAGTGTTTCAGAGTCGATTTTGTGTCTGTTTGTGTCATACATGTCAGATTGTGAGACTGGCATTAGACGTTTTTGTAATGAAATGGAAAACATAGAATTTCAATCTTATTAATATATATTGTACGAACCGTTTCCACTCCAGCGTTTGAGAAATGGTAGCGTCTGTCACATCACCTACGTCCATGTTTAAATATCACGTAAAATCACCTACATCGTATTTGATATTAAAAAATATCGAGACAAATGTCAGTTTGAATATCAGGTCACATCACCTGGATTAGACATGTAATAAAAATATACAAATATTATTTGGAAAAATAGAATATCTCAGGTGCAATGAGCCGCCTTGTTTTCTATTCAATTTTGGTCAAAGGTTGCTGCATTCTGCAAGGCATGTGATAAATATTATGATACACAGACATACGTAAAAGTTCAATTCCGAGAAATACAACCACAACTACTTACCATCCACAGCTCGTTATGGGCTTTCCATACGAATAGCATATGTCAAACAAAGCTTATTATGTACATGCACTTGTATTTTCAATCGCACTGAATTTAAAGGTCTTTATATTATCCAACTTCTGTCCATCATATGTGTCTATATGTTTGCTTATTTTACTTCAAACATGGCCAAACATAAACAGGAAGCAAACGCTTATTCCTACTACTTCCATATCAATTAGTTCCTTGGTACTTCAGTATTACTTCTTTCCAGCAGGAAAAATTGTGAAGGTTTCTGTAATTTCATATACGAAAACGTGTATTTCAGGGTTGAAGACTCATACAAAAGTACCATATGTCAAAACTTCACCACTTGATTAATAATTTTGCTTTACTTATACTTTTCCTGTTATATTTTTGTTGGGTTGTTTTAAGCCACAAACAATGATGTATTTCGCATATGTTGACCAGTTGTTGCCAGCAAGTGGTAACAAATACCCAACATATTTTGTTGCATCTTGAAGCTTAGACTATGTATAGCTCCCTAAAGTCAAGGAGCATGTTAAACGTGTTGCTATACTGGTTTTTAGCAAAACAAAAACACAGGCAGCACTAGGCAAACGTCCGTTTCTGTCAAAAAGTGACATTTGAGAATGAAGCACGAAGTGAACTATGAATGTTGATAACTATTGCTCATGGTTCATAGCAACCCATACACCGAATTCTCGTGGCATCAACCACGTTGATGATGTGACCAATGGAAAAAAAATATTCAAATATGCCTCTTGTAGGAATACATTTTAGCCAGGGCAACGTCGACAGAGGTCAATTTTCCTGTTGTGTTATTCATATGCCTACCTTTCTAAGTAGGCCGAACTCCTGCCAGAAATATTCTTACTACAATAACTCGAAATTCTTATAGTATGACACAATTTCAAGATGATTAAAAATGAACATGTATAATAAAACTAAGATATAAATATAGACCAACATATCGGACAAAGTAATGGTATGAAAAAACTACTTTATATGTACTAGAGGTAGTTATTGAATGTTGGGAAAGAAAGAGAAAACAGTTCCTTTATTTTTGTTTCAGTACCGATGAATTTTAGTATGGTCTACAGGCTTGACACAACTGGTTGAATATTCTCATGCGGTTGATTCGATGTGGGTATTATTGCAGCGATCCAAGGATTTGTTTAATTTTAATGAGACATATCCAACTATCATCTGCCTGCATAGCTACCCTCTTAATGTGTTGGCCCCCATGGGCAGGAAACTCTTATATTGGCCTGTACATTACGGCTAAACTCGACATCATCATTAACACCCGCATCACTACCAACATTACCATTATCCCTATCAGGTAGATCTTTAAATTGAACAGCATCAAGCCTGTTTGTGCCACTGGGATTCGTAAGGCCAAATTTCCCCAACAATTCTATGAAAAAGCAGAAGTGCGCTTGGCTGGCCATGGCTTCCTATTTGCGATCAATAGAAAAGCGATACATCACGCTTAATCCTTCTCCGAAATTCGCCCTAAACGCATGACCTGCACCAATGTGTGCACGTATATACTGCTTACCAACGATAAGTTCCTGATCAAATGCACAAATGACCACGACTTGTTTGCAAAACAGATGGATCCTGCATGGTGCGACGGTGATATGAAGCAGATGAACACATGTACAACTACTCCCTGCTTGATGCGAGTACTTTAAACTGCCCATTATTTATTGGTCCAAATGTTTATAACGAGTGACCTGTAGTTTAAAGAAATAAATGTCATTTGGCTTTACTTTGTAGCAAATTCAGACTCGCATCTAAGGTCAGGCTGGGTGAAAACATACTGGGCGGTCCAACCTCACAAGCATGTCTATATCGTGTATTTTACACCAGTGGAACACAAGTGAAAACACTTTATGCTTCTGCGGTCAGCAATATGGCTGCAATGCGAGGGTATGAACGTCACTGACAATGTTTGTATGTCGCAAAAGCCAACATAACCACGAGGACTACCATCATTTTTGCCAGGCACGATAGTGCAAAGAACATTAACGTGATGGCACATTAAAACGGCGTGTTAAAGGCTGTCCACATGCAAGGTACAGAGAAAGGACTCCTTTACAGTCGAAAGTGAGACCTTTCTTTCTTTATAATTTATTATTTACTGAAGAGATACTCCGACATCTCGAGGTTGGGTATCACTACAAAAAGATTCAAGCCCTGTGTCGCATCAAAGAACACTCCAGCTGCTACTACCTCCACGTCAAACATTAATGTATCAATAGATAAACTTATGGCATTCGTGGAAGTGAGTGAAAAAAGAAAAATTGAATTTATGAGGCTAGGTTTGCTCTGCTCACTGTAACAAACTGCGAGCAGTTGCTTTTTGTAGCTATTTATGTAGTGCCGTCTCCTGTAAAGCTACACAAAGGAGACTGGGTTTCTGGTGATACATGTATATAGGGTGTCTCATTTTATTCAGGCTGTAAGTGTGCTGAAGAATCAGTTTCCATGGTTATAACATTAAATGGAATGGCCAGCACAAGCACTCTCCAAATATTTTTCTCATTGCGGCTATCCTTTTTTCCGTTTTACTGCACGGCAAAAAGTTAAATATACCTTTTTGTCTGATCAATGCGCTATGATATCCAAAATGATTTGCATAAACAATTTCAAGTGAAGGAAGACATACATAGGTATTGAAGAAGCATATAGTTCTGACCACATGCGGAGAATTGGGAACTGAGTGGAATGTCTAATAAAACATCTGCAATGGGATTCACATGTCTTCTTCTGTAGTTCCAAAATGCGTCATTCAAGACCTGTTAACATAGGATATGAGGAAGAACAGGCTTGGTGAAATATGACCTGCCAATAAATGTAGAAGATATTTCCTGAGTTATGAAGCATAACAATTCCAATGTGCAATAAAAAGTATCGTGCTTAAACGTGATGTATGTATCCGATTTTATATTTTTAAAAACGACTTGTTATTCATACCTTAAATTATTAAAATTGCAAAGAGTGTTTATTACTGAGCTTTCCCAGGCTCATATATCACGACATTACAATATCGTTTTGATATAAGTTTTGTTTTTCCTCTTTAGTGAAAATATCCCATTGAACATCAGTTGGACATTGCTTTTCACCAGTCAGATCACAAGTCATTTCTTTTATGGATTCCACACATTGAGTTCCTTTAACCGCGTACGGAAACAAACTCATGCGGACAAAACATGTCCATACATTGTGAACATTATCATTGATTTTATTGACATTAATATCGCCATACCCATTTTGCGTAAAATGTCTTTCTATGTACACAATAACATGGTTTCATGTAAATCGTCAAAGCCCTAAAACCTATATTTTCAAGCGTCAAAAAATAGTTTGTGGATAACAGCAGTAGCACCCCGTCGTACGACCCCCGCAATCGCGGCTCACGAAATCGCGATTCACGATGACGCAGTCGGCATTCGAATTTTCATCATATCAAGGAGGGTACAATTCTACCCCCTTGATCATATCCATCAAATGTGCTACTGACAAAAAACTTAGCTGAGAATGGCCGGGATTTTTTTTTTTTAACTATAGAGCATACAGAGCAGCGTTTTCTGTAACGGCAATTACAGACCCTTTGCACCTTTGGCTATAACTTATGTGTATGTCAACACAGACATATTGTTTGTCCCAATGTGTAAGTCCGTGCGTGCATACAAACTTCTTGTTTTTCCTCAAATACTTTATTCTTTTTTATTTATTTATTTATTTATTTATTTATTTATTTATTTATTTATTTATTTATTTATTTATTTATTTATTTATTTATTTATTTGTTTGTTGGTTGGTTGGTTGGTTGGTTGGTTGGTTGGTTGGTTGGTTGGTTGGTTGGTTGGTTGGTTTGTTTGTTCGTTCGTTCGTTAGCTCATTCATTCATTCATCCATTCGTTTCTTTCTTTCTTTCTTTCTCTCTTTCTTTATTCACTTATTTATTTATTTATTTATCTATTTATTTATTTATTTATTTATTTATTTATTTATTTATTTATTCATTCATTCATTCATTCATTCATTCATTCATTCATGCATTCATTCTTTCTTTCATTTATTTATGAATTTTGTGATCGGCTTTTCTCGGACACTGTTGTTCCGGAAAGTATCAAACTTGGCATCATGATAGACCTAGTAGTGAAGTTGTGCATATTGTTTGTCATGCTGCTAAAAATTATATACAAATTAGGGGCAATCAAAATTTATAAAGCTCCATATATTCCAATATATTACAGATAAAAATATCATTTAAAGTGTTATTAATAGGTTCGTCATACCTGTCAATCTAATGGACAGTAAACAAAAGCTGTAGCGTTTTAAATTATGTTTATTAGCGGTGCTTGAAACATTTAAAAGTTGAATATCTCCAAAACTAATATAAATAGAGGTGTCAATCCAACTTCGACTTATAGGTTCGTTAGCCGCACCCAATAAATCATGAACCAAAGTTTTAGCATTTTGATTTATGCAAATAACGTGAATACACAAAATTGAATTCGTGAATAAATTCCAAAATATTATGGAGAGAGGTGTCATTCCAACTTCAATTTGTAGGTTTGTGATAGTAGTCGTATCCAATAAAACATAAACCAGAGTTGTACCATTCTAATTCACGCAAATTAGGTGAAAACACAAAATTTAAATCTCGAATAAATTCAAAACTATCACCGATAGAGATGCCGTGTCCACTTCAACTGGTAGGTTTGTGATAAAGCCGCATCTAAAACATGAACTAAAGTTGTTGGATTCTAATTTATGCAACTTTGGTGGAAACACACACACACACAAAAAAAAAAAAAAAAAAAAAAAAAAATCTGGAATTACTTCAAAACTTTGACAGATAGAGGTTCAATTCAAACTTCTATTGACAGGTTTGTGACATAGCCCCATCCAATGAAACATGAATTAAATTTGTAGCATGCTAATTAATGCAAGTTAGGGTGAATACACCAAAATTTCAATCTTGAATAACTTCAAAACTATTATAGACTGAGATGTCATTCAAACTCCAATAGAAAGTTTCGTAGGATAGCTGCACCCAGTGAACCATGAGTCAAAGTTGTAGCAGTTTGATTTATCCAACTTAGTCAAATACACAAAACTGACACCTCGAATAGCTTCAAACCTATAACAGATTGAGGTGCCTTTCCAACTTCAATTTATTGGTTTTTGACATAGCCACGTGAAAAAAAACGTATTTTTGCAGGAAGTAGATAAATACTGAATAAGAAATCTTTAAGTTTTCAAGGCACGCAGTCTGATTATCTGACAAGCAAACGAATTTTTTTCTTGTCTTTCTTTCTTGCCTGTCTTTCCACTTTATTTGGTGTCGGCTTGAACGCAGACACGATTTACGCCTTCAAATTTGGTTTGGATATACATTGTAGCTCGTGTGATGACCCTTTTACATACCTTTAGAATAGGCAACTGGTTGAAAAATATGCACATAAGAGCTGTTTGAAAATTTTAATCATTTCTCGGTTCCAACGTATTCAACACAGAGACCGTAATGTTGTTTCTGTTTGCACATTTGTTGGGGTTGTGCATTTATTAGACACGTTACAACACTTGTAGAATTTAAATTTATGTTAAGGATCAACACCTGACAAATTTGAAATGGAATAAAATCAAAACCATTTAAGATACAGATGCCATTCCAACTTCAATTTATAGGTTTGTGCTGTATGTGTAATCAATGTACCCCAAACAAAACTTGTAAAATTTTAGTTTTTGATACTTAGGGACTCTTGAAAAGTTAAAATGCTGAATATCGTAAGAGCAATTATAGGTAGAGATGTCATTGCCAATTTAGTTCACAGGTTTGTGCTGAAGGCGTATACAATAAACTACAAACAACAGTTGTGGCATCAAATTTTATGCAAGTTTTGGAAGCTCACAGATAGAATTTATCTGAAGCAATTTTTTCGAGCATGAACCTTCATTTAGCTTGCAGAATTTCAAATGACATAACTTAAGTGTTCTAGTTTTTTTCAGAAACGGTATATCTATGCTACCTGTCCTCTACCTATACAACTTTTATTTTCTGCTACAGTTGTCTATTGACCAGAGTGGGCACAAGGTGCCAAGGTCCATATGTAACTAATGCACTGCCATGTCCAGACGTTCTATCCACCCTCCTACTCGGTTGCAATTAAAAACTGGTGTGACGCAAGACAGGCACTCCGTGTCCCGCACATTCCTTAACAAGTATACTTGGGTGTCAAGCCACCCTAATCATTTACGTCTTGCAACTGCTGATGGATAGGATTTCTTAAAAGTAAAGACGCGCAACTGTAAATCAGAAACCTTACTTTACCCGAGTAATTTTTTGCTCATTCCTCGCATTAAAAAAGAGCAATATTTTTGACAGTGAATACAAAATAAGGAAACACAGGTATCTAAGTGTGTGTGTGTGTGTGTGTGTGTGTGCGCGCGCGCGCTTCTTATATGTCAGCAGGTCTTACCTTCCTTCTGAATTTGACATCAGAACCTAAACCACTGGAGCAGTAATAGGTTTGCCTGATGGTTCCTTTATTACACGACGATAAATCAAAGCAGAAAAACTGGACATCTACAACCGTCATTAGAATAAGAATGAAAGCATCTATTTAGGTAATTTCCTCCTGATCAGTATGCCGAAAAAACGAACATTCCCCAACAGGACAACAAACTCGCGATGGACGTGTCAAACACGAATAGCACAGCAGTTACACAATGTGCATGTACAGATACGTAGACAACAAGCAAACGATTTATGGAAGTTGGATTTTTTTGTTTATTCTTCTGTTCCCATGCTTTATGTCTCTTGATTTACATAGATTTTATTAAAAAAAAAAACGCTTGTGGGAACAGAAACACATGTGTAATGTGATTGCTTCAGACAGGCGTATGAGCGACGACGTTGACAACTGCAGACTACCATGGGACGACAGATATTGACAAAACCCTGGATATTGAATTGCCAACATCGCATTTTGAAAATCCAATCGTTTGGCATGATTGGGTGATCATATTTGCTTTCAGTGCGACACTGCGCCTCACAGCGGTCGATGGATAATATCACAAGACTCCTATTTGTTGTCTGCACTTTGGATTATCTGCATATAAAAATATCAGCTGTCGGAAGTTTTATATATAGGGTCATACATCGAGTGAAGGAAGCCTGAAAAGAAACACTGTAAAGAGTGATGCTTCCCAAATGTTCCTGTAATCCTTGAAACATAATCTAAATTCGTGTGTGCTGAAATCTTGATCTAATGTAAATCTTATCTCATCTTTGGCTGCGGAGACAGAAACGAGCAAGATCTTCATGATCTTATGACCGTAGCCTCCAGATTGTTTTAAAAGGAGAAAATTGGGTCACAGATGGCAGCAGTTAAAGCGCCACTTGACAAATATAGGTTGCGTTGCTCATGTATCACAGAGTGATCCTGACCCTGTGTAGTATGCCAATATCGCAGAACGGTGCAGTGCGTCCAGATTACAGAAACCATATTCTCCGAAATCTTGCTCCTCGTCACAATGCAATTTTATAGAAGAAGCCCTTGTAATATATTTTATGGATTGCTGGGGGCTAACTTACTTTCGACGGCTTCAGATGCCATGTTTTCTATTCCGTTAACACACAAGGTTTGACGTTTTTGTGTCAAATAATTTGCCTGTGATCTGTTTTTCTATGCGTATAACTGATGATCAATGGAAAAAGAAATAACAAGAAAATGGGAATATAAATTATAAAATATTTTGGGTTTAAGTTCCGGACAAATATACAGTTACGGAATGCAAGATTACGTTGCGTTATATCCAATTTATTACAACCTGGCATACTTGGTAGCTTGATATTAACGTACAGTTAGGCTAATTAATGATTACCCATGCCTACGTGACACTCGAAGAAACTAAAACGTAACTGCATGAGTGAGGTCAATTTCAGAAAGTGAAATAATCTTACATCAACACAACTTTCATACATGTTCCAACAATATAACAGACTGTTTAAAAAAAATAATAAGGTGCCTTGATGTTATATTTACATAATCTTTTTTGTAATCTGCTATTTATTACAATATCAACATATGTTTAAGTCTAACAATGCTAAACGTTATACTAAGGCAATAGCCTGCAGAGGAAGGCCATAGAGTTATGCCACTTTATTTTGTGGAAAGACGCTGTGTTGAAAGGTCTTTGAATGTAGACAGGAGAGTCGTTGAACTATCTTCAGCACTGATTCTGTGTTTTGTCCCCTCATTATAACACCAGAGCCATGTCCGGGGCATGAATGTCTCGCCAGCGTCAATCAAGCTACTCCATTTTTTTTGTTGACAGACGAACGGACTGACGGATGGACAGACAGACGGAAAGTGCCTGCTTAGTCTCGCCAACAGCTTATGCTGGCGAGACAAAAATGTTGTTGGACTTAATTTGCATATACCTTGCTAAAATGGCAAAATACTGTGTATACGGTAATTTCATTTTTTACATAAATGTTGAACCTTTCCTGGCAGACCAGTCGTCAGGTGTCCATATTTGATGTCTTGTTTGCTTTATACATTCATACTTAAACTTGTTCAGCGAAGAAAAGTTTGAGTAACATTTATAATGAAGCACCAAAACAACGATTTGCTTAAATTTAGCGCAGATATGTCGAGTGTTCCAGATAATGCAAGACTTGGTGGCAAGTTGATCTTGGTTATCACTTAATACAGGTTCGTAGGAGAACATAAACCGGTATGAACAGTTCAATGCATGCAACAAATAGGCTACAACTTTTAGCTAGCCTACAGCTGCCATGGCATATATAAGCTTAGACATTTATTGTACTTTGCACACATTTGGTTCCGAAATCCAACAATGAAACCATTTTGCTTACGCGTCTTTTGTCTGCGTGCCAAAATTACTTTGGGTGTTCTCATTAAAAATCCTTGAAGCCAAACGTAGGCCTGCAATTGCTCCTCTGCGAAATGCGTCTTCACCAATAAGATATGGTTTTGTGTGATTGCTTCAGAACAAAAATTCTTGCTATTCTTGAGATACAGAATAAAGGCAAAAACCATCCGTGGGTCAATCCAAGTCACAAGACCTTCGTCCAACGCCCACTATCCGCGTCTGCGGAAACTCATGTCGACCCACAAAATACTGTAAGATCACAACTTAAAGTGTAATTAACAAGTTCATTACTCTTTGAGAACAGTTGCAATTTTTCAAATGGCTGGATAGACCTAAAATATTGCATTTGTGTAATGCGATGCGCTTTAGCTTTCATTTTCGTTTTCACATGTAGCACGTATCCTAGGTGCGTTACATACATGCATAATGTGCCCTTTGATGTGCGTGGTAGACATGTATACAGAGAAAATCTTACGACGTGTGTAGACTAGAATAACCTTCCTCTTCTGTGACCAACACAATCTGACAAGCACATACTTCTGTCATACCACTGTATTGTGACCTGTTTTCGTAACCCAATATTTTGTACGCACACGTTTACCGGAGAAGCGAACCCAAGAGGCAGACCTGGTTTCTGTTTTTTGTGGCATGTTGACAACCAGACTGCGTGCATGTTTTCGTATGATAGAATACACTGCCCAATGTTCCACGTTAACTCGTTCTGCGTCATGTCAGATCACACAAAAACATAGCCTAAATTCGCACAAGTGGGCACAGACAGACGTATTATTATTATTATTATTATTATTATTATTATTATTACTATTATTATTATTATTATTATTATTATTATTATTATTATTATTATTATTGGATGCAAAACATTGCCATGTGATGCCAGCTGGTAACAATTTCTGCAGCTGAGTGCGTGTCATTAGAGGCATTCCTAGATGGCACCATTGCAATATTACCATAAGAATGGTGTTATAATTTGTGCTGCGTGGTAACCATTGCTATATTGAGAGTTCCTGAGGAAGAGAGATACCATGTAGTTTTGCATGGTGGATATTTTCCTTAAGGAGAGTGTTTATTTTAGAGCAAGGGGACTGCATGTTATTTAACTCATTGGGGAACCATAAAAAACTATGTTTTTTAACATGAATTTTAAGATAAGCTCTTTTGCAACTTCCTAAATCTTACAGCTTCATATGTATTCTACTGACAGTACAGAATTGTTCACGTAGGTACACTCGTTTACTTTATATATGTAGAAATATTTTCCCAAATATCTGCAAATATGTATTCCAAATTTGTCATTTAAACAATATGAACCATTGATGTTAAAGGGAAGAGTAGAGAGAGTCATACAGAATGAATTAGATATTTTTTTGAAGACACGTGATAGGCCAACACTAAAGAATAATGTTTGCTGTCAACATTTATATAACCCTGCAGTCAGAAAACTAGATGCGTGCGTTAAAAATAGAGTATACACCTCGAGATGTCACGCTCCTAGAGTTTCAATCTTTAAACGTCAGGCTAACCGATATGCAAAGAACAGCGTTCCACAAACATCTGCACACGAGAAATCGGTATAATAATCTTGTAGACCACCTCTGTCAAATCAATGACCTGTCAAAAGCTGTAAACACCTGGCATAAATAAGCATCTAAGTTATCATTATGGTCTCCACCACAAGGTGTTACCTTAAGCATGACATGTAAGAAACGAACGTGGGTGAGAAACTATTATAATGTGTGATGGCGCATGTGGAAAAAATTCTTGCTGATCCAATTACGGCATATAATACCACAGCAAAAAAAAAGTATAAAATTTTCTTTCTGGTGCCGTAAAACAGGTGAAAAAATTTAGGGTGTTTAAAGTATTCCATTTATTAAGAATGGCTTAAGATATTAGTGAAATACTTGAATGCGCAACCTTGTCGCGTTTGAACGTACTTGCACCAAATATATCACACTAACGCTGTGTGGCAGAACATGTGATAATAATTAAAATTAGTACCTTTATCAACGATGATAAATTTATTGGCAACATATTTATTCTTGATATGAAACATCTTGGCTTAATATGTATAACCATTGTAATTTCCATGCACGAAACAAAACAAACTCCTCTGCGGCCGCAAAATCGATTGGTTGATTGTGCAAGTTGTCACGTACTTGCCGAGTTTTTCTTCTATCTAAATTAGTATGCATGGGTCAATGTAATCACTTTCCTTGTCAATGTCAGAGAATGGCAATTCCCGAATAGGTCCCATAAGAACCACATCTGTGTGAAGTTTGCAGCGAGTGCGCATGTGGGGGAGGCTTCATTGATCGCTTGTGGTTACCCTATTACGGACTACCTTGTGTTAGTACCGCACGTAGTACAGAAATGCAATATGTAGGCAGCAGAAAGAATTGACAATTTTGAGAAATCATCCCACTGGCATAAACACCCAGACCGCAGGCTGACAGCGAGCACTATAAGAAGAAAATCCTGTCTTTCTCCAAGTACACGGTGCTACCTATTGCTTTGCTTTCACAATGTAAAAAGGTAGAATTGAAATTTGATTTTTTTTTCTTGAGGACAATGCACTGGTAATTTCCATGCAATCGTTCGCTAACGGTATCGATTATGTGACTTCTGTCTTCCAAATCCAATTATGTGTTAATGTTGTCTAAGGGAAAAGATGTCATTGGGGACAAAATGCACCGGTTAATGAAATAGGTAGAAAGCTACATAAGACCGCCCACGGGAGTAAATTATGTTTTCCGGCCCCATAAATGCTTCACAGTGGACAGCAGCATTGTCGTCAGAATGTATTTCCTCGCTTTGGATTGCAGATACTTTGAGACAGTTAAATGTATATGACGGTCGACCAGAGGGACACCTATACACTATGTCATTTTTAAAGTTATACATTGTTTATATTTTTTGTGTAATCTTCGCTTTCCTTACTGCTGTACACATGCTGCCCTAGTCTCCGTTGACAATGATGATCTAAGAGGTACCTTGTTTGTCTACAATCCAGGTTTGTTAATATGCAGCTTCCTGCAGCCCCTACCTAGCCTTATCTGACTTAAGTTACTGTCTCGTTTGATCAACTAAGTGGATGTCCATTAACCACCACTGACTTGGGTGGCAGTTAATTGGTTGATCAAGAAGCCAATTATCCGTATCAGATAGGACTAGATAGGTACCACTAGAGGTTGCATATTAACAAACCTTGGTTGTAGAGAAACTTGGCAACTCTTTTTTTAACGGAGAGTAGTACATCATAATGCGCTGATTTTTCCTGTTCTCCATATATCACTCACGTTTTGAACTGATTTCATCAGCTACGATTATACTTAGATTAATACATTGTCCTCTTTAAGGCAGTGCAGTTTTCCTCACTGTGTGATACTGTGCCAAAATTCCTGATTCATACATGCCGACAACGTGCATAAGTAAAGGCCACGCTTTGTTGGGTTGACATATGAGCCATTTGCTAATGGACAAGGTCGTAAACGATAAGCCTTGCAACCACATAAAAATAATAATAATAATAATAATAATAATAAGAAGAAGAAGAAGAAGAAGAAGAAGAAGAAGAAGAACAATAATAATAATAATAACAATAACAATAATAATAATAATAATAATAATAATAATAATAATAATAATAATAATAATAATAATGATAATGATAATAATAAATAAATAAATAAATAAGTAAATAAATAAATAAATAAAATAAATAATAATTATTATCATCATCATCATTATCATAAGGATTTGAGCAATGTTAAGTTTGCTGCATAGCTCAACTCTAGGCCTTACTTTGCAAATTTATATATGACATTGAAAGGTAAGAGGTAAAGGTCATATGGCGATCTGAATACTTTCTCCCTGACAAATTCTGTTCAACTTGGTTCATTTTTCGTCCGATTTTGGCCATGTTGGAGTCAAGAAATAGGAATGTTAGCAGCGCACATTTTTGTGAGCAAAATGTTATCTTCAAGACAAAAAGGTCAAGGTCGTCAGCCATCATGAAATATTCAACTGGCCACAGCTTGGTCAATTTTCATTCGATTTTGATCTAAAATTGTAGCTATTGTCACACTGCACAGTTTTGTAATTTAAATGTGACCTCTTAAGGTCTAAGGTCGAGGTCACATGGCCCTTTGAAATTTTCATTGAGGCATAACTCGATAAATTTTCAGCCGATTTGGACCATGTTGGACTCAAATTGTAGCTATTGTAACACTACACAATTTTGTAATGTATATGTGACCTCTAAAGGTCAAAGGTCTGAATGTTATAAGGTGAGATGACTGAAGTAAGAGTGTGGGCGGGGGAGGCTTCCTCTCAGCGATCGCTTGCGATCGGAGATACCTAGCACAATTTTGAATTTGCTATCCTGTCAATCATGCTTAACCAGCCCAATTCCCCAAAGACTCCTTCATTATAGCACATGGAGGTGCCCCCAGAATCCATTTACCCTTTTCATCCTGTACCATTTCCATCCCTTGGATATCTCCACCGCTGATTGAAGCTACATCCAGGCCATAGAACATACCTGTTATTGCTACCTTATCCCATAATACCTCACTGTGAAGGCCCTATTAAAACTATTGATTGCCGTAGCTTTGATCATTCCCCTTGTCCGATTAACTTTCTGTTTAATATTCTCTATGTGGTATCTGAACGTGCTTCTGGCGGTTGCTTTAATCGTTTCCTCACGATGTTCATAATCAGCAACTTCAACTATTTCTAGAAGTTTCTCCTCCCTTTTGGCATTTGAAATTTGCCAATGTTCCATTTCTAATTTGCATTTTGTTTTTCCCAAGGGTAATGATTTGGCTTATATGTGTACTTAGTGCCAGTCTCCATTTATTTCCATATTCCCCAACAAAGTTTAGCATATCTTGTGTATAAAGTTTCTGAGATTCTGCCATTAGCACGATGTCGTCTGCAAAGAAAAGACTGGGTATCTTATGTTCCCTCACTTTTACCCCTTTGTTACACTCCATCTGTTTATCGCCGAATTCTTTGATATACAATGCCAAGAAATGGAAGAAAGCACACAACCTTGTTTTAGCCCAATATGCAGCTGTGCATTTCCAACCTGGACATGGCCTTGTGTTAGTGTTCAATTGACGTCCCTGTATGGAGCTTTCAGAATTTTAAGAAAGTTGCCAGCAAACCAGAGACCACCAAGTGTTCCCCCACATAGCATCCCTTCACACCCTGGCATATACCTTTCGCACGTCTTTGAAAGCCATGTATACTTTCCGTCGCTTTTGTCTTGCCCATTCCAAAATTTGAGTAAGTGTAAAAATGTGATCTACTAGTCTACCAGGTCTAAAGCCAAGCTAGGTTTTAAAATCTGCAAAAGCCAAGGTTTGTTGAGAGTTATCACCATGTAAAAACCAATCTATCATTGAAACGGACTTCAGTGCGATAAATTAAATGCTAACATAGATGCTGGGGAGTCCCATTTGATTCAGATCAAAGAATCTGTAATTCTGTCGAAGATTATATTCATACACTGTCAACAGGATGTCTGCTGAGCATAGCTTTGTGCCCTCATGAGGGGCTTAGCCTAACCGCATTCAAGGCCAACGCTGGTCTTACTTACAATTGTGTCTTTCGGGACTAACGCTTGTCTGGTAACCCAAGAAAAAGCAGCTATAGTTCTTGAGGATAAATCCTATTCAATAGACCGATTGTGTTGTATATGTCGCTGGAATCAGTAAAAGACAAAGATAACTAAAAAATTAAATTGAATTAAATATATGCAGAGAGGTTATAACTAAGGCTTGCAGTATCGTTAGGAAATGCGTGTCAAGCCAGAAATGTTAAATATTGTACAAGAAACCTTCATGCGTCCTTTACACCTTTATAAGAAGTATTTTGCTGTAGAACTGTTCCTTATACCTCTGTCTTCCATGTTCCACAAAGAGGTCCCTTGTGCCTGCAGAGTCACAGGGCTATACAACAGCTATTATGACGCGTATTGCACGTATGCATTGTCCAATATAACGTGAATATGATTACAAATAAACAAGTGATGCCTTTAGGCAGCACAATGTTCAGGCATTGATAAGCAAGTAGGCAATTCAGCCATTCTGAACCGTTAATCCCAAGTGAACCAAAACACTTTTGCCAGAAAATGTAATATTGAAATATCTTGACCTTCCTTAACGTCCAAAATTGATTGTTCAAACTTTCTCGTAATTCCATGACGCCAATTAAGATTTTGCTCGCTACAGTTCCTCCGAACTGTACAATGATAATCAATGATGGGCTGAGTTAATCGATTGTAGGATTTTAACCTGCTGTAAGGGGGAAACACAATTGATTTTGGTGTACAAGAGTCTACCATTCAATATTTTGCAAATATGGTCACTGCATGTCCCCAAAAATGAAAGCAAATCAACATCAAATCCTAGTGGCTTGCGCCTTTGTACTACCCGAAGTGGGTGATCAAATAGAGTAATCCTGAAACTATGTTATGATGATGGATCATTTTCTTTCGAAACCAAATCACCGTTGATACTGTTTTCTTACCATTTACCTTAACGGACTCAGAGACCATCTGAAACTGTGATCAGAACATTAATTTCTGTTCACGCAACATTCTGAATCGAGTTGTCAGCCTACACTTAAAATTGCGAATTTACGATTTTCACTGCCATATGGTTGATAATAAGAATGACAAACGAGTAAACCCGAAAAAGAGCCATTTGCACACTGTAAGACTATGATATTGAAAAAAAATGACCATGGCTGGACCATTTTATTTCAATTTTATAAATGAATCCAATGTATTATATCCATGGCATCTTCTCTCGTGTCATAAAGAAAAAACTGTAAGTTTCTATATAAAGAGATCATAATCAACAAGAGCAAATTCATTGGGCAGATCAATCATGATGGTTCCACATACCAAACCATAATAAATAATAGCAAGAAAACAATGAGCTACACTAATGAGAATGTTATCGCACGAATAAAATTCCAAAATCCTGGATGTCAATCTAGAGGCAGCTTGTGTGTTGTCTGACAGTCGTGATGTAATAAGTCATATAAATGTTTCCATAAAACTTCACACAGAATGGGCAGTAGAAAATGTAACTTGTAGTTCCCAAGATCACTAAAGTCACCTGTTTTGCAAAGATAACACACATACCAATATATTTCTATGTGGGGATATGTGTTTCTGTATAAGTTACCATTGCACAGACTGAGAGAGCAAAAATTACAGCGTTAAAAGAACGCAGAATTATTGCCTCACCAGTTGGCAGTGTTTCGAATTGTTGTGTAAATAATGGTAATTAGCAAAGAAATGTTTGAGTAAACTGTGTACTATCAGGTTTGTTACTTAGAAAAAAAATGGTAATTGCATGAAGACATGTAGCATTAATTTATTTTTTTCTTTTTATTAGCTTTTTTCGCAAATGTGTGTTGAAATTGTTTGCAATGTCTTTGTTTGGCATTGCGCCCTCAATAGATGGCTTCGTGATTCGCATCGGATTGACACGTGAATTGTTCTGGAACAGAAACGTCATGCGCAACTGCACACTTTTGGAGTTTATTTAATTCCATCGAGGTTTTCGCGAAAAGAAACGTTCTTTTTAGATTTTATTACTATGCAATTTGCGTTGTCTGGCCTATGAATATACGTGCGGTTTTTGCCTTAGAAATGTCCGCATATAGATACTTGTACTGCTGAATTTCACCAGGTTAACCATGAACATTCTCTGTGGAACAATTGACGGTGATTTATCCCGAGTGTGTTACGCTTCGAAGTCTGACATTATTCTTGAAATGAATTACATCTATTCTTGTAAGCTGCAAAATAGTTACAACTCTTTGTTATATTTTGTTTTTGTTTTGTTTTGTTTTTTCATGTAACGGAGGAAATTTGCTAAACACTTGCATTTCACCAGAGACTGATTGTCCGGCAGGAGCAATTTGGTTATATTTGCATGTGCCGAAATGGTATTGACTCAGCCACATGGTTAACTTCTAATAGTAAATGTTATCAAAATAACGTACCAAAACCGAACATTAACCAGTACCTCCACCCAGCACTTAAAGTAAATATTTGGTGTTCAAATAAATAAAGAATCAAACATACACTGTTTGCGAAAGTAGACTGTATTATCGTTAGACATCATTTTTGCCACGTGGCAGGTAGTCATATCACCAGTTTGGCTATTAGGGTTTTAAGCACAAATAGAGAAACTGCTTAGTGTAAGTAAGCAATAAAATAAACTTTTCTGGCAACAGTTAAACTAGACATTTATAATTCTATGTGTACAATTCAAATCATTTGTGCAAGAATGTGAAATATACAACGGCTCTGGAATTTTAATCGTTTCATTTATATATATATATATATATATATATATATATATATATATGGTGTTTCCTTCACAATTTTAATGACAGGAAAAGTGTCGAGGATTATTTTGCCATGAGGGTAGTCGATCACGTGTGCACGTGCAATCATGCTCTGGCAAGCCTAAAATCTGTGCCCCACCAACATCCCCCTCCCCCATCCCAGCATTTTCAAACTATTTGCGTCAAAAGAATAATGAGATAAATCATTAAGACATAAATATTAAAGTAACCTACCGTGTTTCTTCAATACAGATATATAAGAATAGAAAATCCTCACAATTTTGCTCATCGTCGTTTGAAATGCCCTGCATCACATTCCAATTACTCGCCGATGCATACAATTGAAAGGACGTTCAATTCCTAAATGTGAGCGGCAGGCCATAGTAATGATTAACACCTGGTGTGAATATACCCTTCATGTGATTACACGCCATTTACGTCCATTGTGTTAATTACGAGGTGTGACTGAAAAGTTTTGAGTATGACCAAGATGAAACCACAACTGAATTAATGTAATGCATTATTTTTCAACATAACCCCGATGTCAGTCCACACATCTTTTTTGCGGCCCCGCTGCAGGGCCTTAATAGTGTTGTGACAGAGGGTCTTGTCCCGGAGCTCAAGGAAGTCACCCACGGCAGATATGACATCGTTATCAGTATTATACTGAATTCCAGCAATGCCTTTTCTTGTTTGGAAACTCAGGGGGATGCGGTGCGTGCGGAACAAGTTCGAAGCAACATTCATGAATGAAAGCCACTTCGACGACCAACGTGTGGAATAGATCATTGTCCCGGTGAAACAGAACACCACTTTCCTCGTCGCAGCATTCCACGCCGCTTCCGCTTTTTCTCCTGCGAGTGTCGCAAAAGGGAAGCACAACATGCCCCATTGATGGTCTATTCCTTCTATATAGAGTCCACCATTATAATGCCCTAAGCATCCCACAGCTCAAAGGCCATGACCTTTCTAGCAGAAGACACAGCTTTGGTCTTCTTCGATGGAGAGAACCCTTATATTTCCGTTGCTTTTATCCCATGTTTGTGTAGTCTAGAGCAACGTGCATAATTTATTGGCGATCCAAACGCCCGTGTAGAACAGTCGCGTGCACGCTACTTTTGCACTGGCTCAACCCCGCCCACCATTTAATGTACGCACACCTAAGATGTTGAAGTGAAAATGCAAGATGCAACCGGTGAAATAACATGTAATATAATGCAAAGATATATACATACAGTAAGCAGCCAAGTAAAATGTAACAATATACACAAAACAGTCTTCTCAGTTCGGTGTCCAGAGCTCACCTCGCTTTCCTGGCATTGTGTACCAGACAGTGGCACAAAAGCACTGACAAACTGTCAAACATTCCATTGTTTGTGGTCAATGGGTATGCATGATCGCCAATTCAAAGACTGTATCGGTAACAATGCACACAGTGACTCAAAATTCCACGCATAGTCAAGAGAAAGGTCGGTTCTCAGACTGCAAATTGTGCACCACGCTCTACATCTACTGGGTCCAGCTCACCCTTCGTAAATGGTTGTTTTTGCATTTTTGCATGTACTCGGACTTTAATGGCCTATTCAACAAAGAATTTGATCTAATCCTGACTTTGATCTTAAAATTAAATTTGTGTACCTTTGACCCTAAACTACTTATAATCCGTGGCCTAATAACTGAATCAAAATTTCCATAAATGAACAGTCTGTGTTCTGTCCTGGGCTACAATACTAGCTCTGTTTTCAGCATTTTCATTTCATTAAACTAATCTTAGTTTAACCCAGTACTTAATCTCTTAAGCTGAGTCAAATTCTGGATCAAATTAAGACTAAGCCGTAATGTTAATGATATGCTTTGTACAATACAGTCATAAAACAGATTGGTTCACACTAAAATTGTTCGTGTGACCTAGGATTAAGGATTGTGGGATCAGAACAAGTTGATTTAAACTTTGAGCAACATTTCTTATCAGGTTAACATTATTTGTGAATAATATGGCCGCTGTTTCAACCACACTGCGTAATCAGATCCCGACAGGAACGTGGCATCACACAAGTTGTGCTCTTCAAGACATCTACTGACAAGTGCCTTGTCCCCGAGGTTTTTTGTATCTATTTTCCGCGATGTTCTTCATTATCAGAATGGACAAACATTTTTAATCAATGTACTTTGCTAGCTGATGCAAGGTTAGGCTGACAGCTAACCGATTCAACTTATCATGAAATTGTCAGAACAAAATATTTTTACAATCGCGGTATGTGGCATTTCATGCACGCAATTCGATTTCCTGTGAGATCCTCAGATAATTTGTAACCCTTTAAATTGACAAAGTCGTAAAAGTGATTTCCTGCAATCAGCGGAGACAATAATTACCTCTACCAGTTTGATTACCATGATATGATAAAAATGAACATAAAAAAAGTTATCTACACCCCTACGGACATTTATAATACCCTCAGTGCCAACTTGTATGCATAACGAGCCATCCAATCAGCATGCAATCGCACTTTCCAAATCCAAGATACAGAAACAAAGGGAACGAATGTGGCTCAGATGAACCAGCTGCATATTTTCATTAGTTCACACAGTGTAAACACAATTCTTGTATCAAAAATGTTCTAACACGCCGAAATCATCAGTTGGGTCAGCATCCGGGCAACGAATTTAGTCCAAGGTCTCACAGACAAAAAGAAGCTACACAAGTATGTATTTCGTCGGGTACCCATCTGAATCTCGGTAAGTGTACACCTTTCAAATAAGATAATCTTGTCTAAGCCTTCCTCTGCGGGAAGATAAATGCCCGTTTTTAGCAATCTAAAAGCCTCCTATTCAGAAGCGCAATATGCTCTTTTGATAAAATCCACTTGTTGTGTTGATAAAAACTAGATCTGCGAGTACCCTTTAAAAAAAAATCAGCAGGGTTGATCACATTTTAAATAATTTTTATGTACCTTATCAGTCATCTGAGATTACACTGTCGATGGTTTTCCACTTTGTATTCCAGAAGATCGGAATGTCTTCAAGGGAGGGGGGGGGGGCGTCAGTACACTCTGTTCCCACCAAACACGTGTTCATTACGTGGCACTACTCTTAATTCCTGGTAGGCGATTTTATAAGATGGTATAATATTAAGTCAGCGTACATGTTAGGTAGTATGATTATTATGGAGATATTGGTATATATGCATACCTTTGATATTTTTCCGTATACTGGTTAACCCGACCAGAGATGTGGAATGTCAGTGCATATCTCTCACCAGACCCGACTCAAAAGGGATGGAGATATATTTTGTGTAATTCTCAATGAAGCGAATTCATTTGTTGTGCTTCTTGTTTTTTGTTTTTGTTTTTTTGTTTTTGTTTGTTTGTTTGTTTGTTTGTTTGTTTGTTTGTTTGTTTTTTTTTTGGGGGGGGGGGAGGGGGATGGATTCTTTCGGTCAATTTTTGGCATCTCTTGTAATTCGTCCCTATTACCGGTGGTCATTTGATTTAACATCCATCATGGATAATTCTGGGAACCCTTTACTATATGTTACCGGTGGTCGTCAACATTTATACTATTTGATTCCTTTGAAGACATGTATAAGATAAAATATACATGGCATAGTATGATCAGGTCACTACGTTTCGAAATATCATTATACAAGCAACTCAAAATTCATGCTTTTGATCTCAGTTCACTGGTACCCTGTTAATCATTACCCAGTTTCAGTTATAGCCTCAGTTCATGTAAGCTCAGGTTGTAATTAATTTTGAAGTATGTGTAGGTCAGGGAACATTGGCTATTTGTACATCCTTCTTGTATCAAAACTATCACTCTGCTCATTTTATATTTTGGCAGCTCTCATCGATGAAACGCAAATGATATTTTGGGCACATTCATTATAATTATAACATTAACAATGTGCAAAAGATGATGTATTAAGATGATCGAGACGTCAGTCACCTGATGTATCTATGTATCTCTAGCACCAGGTGACTGTTTGGTAAATGGATATCCTTTTGACAGTAGGTCCAATTAGAAAACCTTCCAGGTGACTGTCTTTAGCACACTATGTTAATCACCCAACACAGAATGTTATATGAGCTCTGATTGCAACGTTTATGTAGAAACGCTTGAATTTGTGTCTAGTTTTGCTTGAGACACGTAGGGCTGGAAAAATAACTACCCGGAAATGTGTTTCGTGTTATTTTTACTCACTTACATCTAATTTTATTGAAACACGACTGAGCTTGACACTGAGCATTGTGTCAACAGACACAAATCCTCGGGCCCGTCTTCTATCTGCCGATGTAATCCCCTCTGTCAAGACTCGCCATGTTTTCGTCCTTTAGGAAAATTCTATGACATTAATTTGGAAGGGGACAGCATCATTCGTTTTTGTCTTTATGCTTTGCAGAAATGTATATCGGGTGCTAGTGATGGCAAAGGGGTTCGTATATCACTTACTTCTAGATAGATTTTACATTCGAAATGGCAAGTCCGCAGAAGGGTTAAGTTTTCTCGATTGGCCTACTTATGTGAATCTGACACGTCTACTACTGGTCCAGCCACAAGGCATTTGCATCGGGCTTTTCTTTTTTATTTGTTTTTTTATGTTTGTTTTGTTTTGTTTCTTTTTCCTATAGCAGGCCCCGACAGAACAACGTGCGATTTTCGATTTGCGGACTCCCCGCTGGAGTGATTTAAGTGTTACTGGTTGTGTTACGTTCTGTCTGCAATAGTGGCTAGGGTCACGACCGTCTGTCAGTGGCTTCATTTTGCCCTATTGTGCGACTTCTTATAACACCTGAGCTGGTGCTAACGAGTCATGTATGTACCACCCCTGCCTTTAAGGCTGCGTGTCCAGTAACCGTATTCTACATTGGTGGCATGACTAGCATTAGAGAAAGAAGTCAAATTAAGCCAATCCACTAATGCCACACACTGAACCCTGCTTGATTCGCTAGAGTCCCTGACTGACGGGGCGCAGTAACCGCTTGCTAATGGGCCAAATCGTTATTTACATGGTAGGCTTGTTGACCCTAACAGGGAAAAGTAGTTGATTCATCGATACGACAATATAGCTTGAGCAAGTAAATAATAGGGATACGGATGTCGTAAGGACACACAGTCGGTGCACAGAGAAGCATAGTCCTGTCACTTAAGAAAAAATCCTCGTTTGTTCACTCGTCTTTTATGAAACCCAAACACAAGTTTTAATTCCTGCACAGTCCTTCAGTTATTGGAGATTTGCACTTCGCTATCGATTGGAACTTCCTAGAAACCCCTAACTGGTCATTACCGGTCAGATTTGTCCCATTTAAATGCCGTCGAGTGATCTTTAGTGAGCTGGGGAAATGCACATGCTTTTGGTTCATTGACCTAACATGCTCACCTGGGGTGACCCAGTAGTCATACCTATTTTCTTTCATCTTATGTCCTTCTGCCCAAGTTGTAGGGCTCCTCCATTTGGCATATACAAAGTTTTGCATAGAATCCTTTAAGAAAGTAATACTGGTAATTATATAATCTCACTGTGAACATGTGACACCTTCTTTTTTATACCACATTGGAAATGGGTGTCAAGGAGACACGTCTTTAACCCTTTCCCGGTAAAAACTTTGTGAGAAATTTTGATCGTCACGTATGCTACATTAATGCAAAATTTTTCCTGAAGATATTTAAATGACTTTCGAAAGAATCCAATACAGCACTGAATTCATATTCTGCTTACTGACAGAGATTTTTGTAGTTAAAACGTAGGTGAACAGTTGCATCAAACCATAACATTAAATGCAATAAGTAGACTCTCAGGTAATTGCTCATTGTGTAAGACACTGACCCGGAGATATGAAATTATGAATAGTTTCTATAAGTAAGCTTTTTGAACGCTGGGTAAACACTTAGAAGACGCTATTTGAACACCGAATAAACACTAAAAGAAAGCTGTTTCAACATTGATGAGCAATGACAGGAAGTTGTGTGATTACTCTGATAAACACTCTGGAAAGAACTGTCTGTAAATAATCATCAGCAATGATCTGCCTAACCACTTGAAATATGCGCTGATATGAAGGTGTTAGAATACCGTGAGTGAACACTGGCAAAACGGTGTTTGAACACTGGGTAAACATTGGCAGGAAGGTGCTTGGACATGAATAAACAGATGTAGGAAACTGTTGAAAAACTACAAATAAACACCTTGAGTTACCTGTTTGAAACACTAGTGAATACTCGTTACGGTAGAAAGCTGTTTCAATCACTATTTAAAAAAATGGAACAAAGCTGTTTCAAAATTATTAATGAAACTGGTACAAAGCTGTTTGAACAGTAGTAATAAACACAAGACCGTGTTTGAACCCTGAATAATTATTAGCATGAATCTGTATGTCAACCAGATAAATGCTGGCATGGAGCCATGTGAACACTGAATAAAGGAATGTAGAAAACTGGCCTTTTAACAGACATTTACAGGAAGCTGTTTGAAAAAGATGACAGGGAAGTGTTTCAACATTGGATAAATGCTGAAAGAAAGCTGTTTGCAGTTTAGACAAATCTGGCAAGATTCTCTTTAAATACTTTGATAAACACCAGATGAAAGTTCTAAGGACACAAGGAATAAGCAGTTTGAGGAAGCTATCTAGCTGTTGTAGAAGCCATTTGAGCATCAATGGCAGACACAAATATGAGCTCGTCTAGAATTCAAAACACAGATTTACAAGAAAACGTGTTAGTAGCATGACCATGATACACCAAACGCCGCCTGTTCAACACAATGAGATGGTTGACACTGAACTCCATGAAAAGTGTCCATTCAACAAAATTGTTGCACGCTGCAAGGGCATCTGGGCGACGTAAGAAACTTCAATGATATCAAACTAACGTAATAGACTTTCATGATATCAAACTGTTTGAGGTCATAAACAGAACATTTTCTTTAAAAAAAGAAAAAATATATATCCTTAATGCTCAATTATAAAATCATATGAAATTGACTTTTCCAATTAGATGACAAATAAAAATAAATCATTTTCACAGGGTGTAAAGTGGTACGCACAGGTAGCATGAGGGTCAGGAAAGGATAAAGCATAACTGGTTATCCCATAATGAAACGACGTCGTTATACAACAATCACGACAGTTCTGTACATATTGCGAGAAAGTAGTCGTAAAATACAACCAAAATGGCACGACGATTGTTCTTGGCATCCAGAATACCCTATATACATTTATCTCATATCTATCATTGTAAATACAGTTCATCTTTGAACATGTTTATTCCTTTCAAAAGTAAAATAAGATCTCCAATATGTTGCCAAATATCGTGACAGTCTTAGAGAAGTGGGATCATCATCTGCGGGTACTCTTTGAAGTCAGAAACAATATCCACAAGAGTCTGGCGTAAAAATAATTATAATTCTTTGTTAAACTGAGATAAAAGACACAAGACCCACAAGTGTCTGGTTAGAAAGTCGTGATTGTCTGCTCTGCGTTTGAACTTAGAAATAAGACACAAGATCCATCAGTATCTGATGACAAAAATGTTGCCTGTTCAATTTTACGCACCAGGAAACTTCCGACATTGCACAACTGATGACTGCCTTTTGCTTTTGTTTGTCATTGCTCGCTGGTGTAGGGTAACAGTGTTAAACATTTAGCTTGTTAGGTTAGCATCTAAGCCAAATGTTTTTTTCCAACATAGCTTTCTCATGCAAGAAGTTGATTCCCACAAGCATTGAATATATAGCGTCCTAAGTACATAGACCAGATTCGAGATTCAAATCAGTTTATTCAACAAAAATTTGTTTTCTTACTTACACGAGTACTAGTATAACAAAAATATAACTGTCAATATAAGTTAAACGAAACCGAAATACAATGCTCTGGCTAGAGACCTCAATTAAGGATTTGTACAGCCCTTTATCATTGGGGCCATTTTAGAATGATTTTATAAGACGATACGCCACATCTGTATAAAATAATATATATATATATATATATATATATATATATATATATATATATATATATATATATATATATATATATATATATATATATATATATATATATATATATATATATATATATATATATTGGTGCTTGATCAACAATCATATTTGGTCTCTAGTTATATACATAACAATTTGAATGGTGCATGTTTCTGAGTATTAATGACAAAGCAAAAAACAAAATAAAAAAAAAAATAAAAAAACGAAAACAAAAAATGATTTGGAAATATAATTAATATATTTGGAGAAACCATCATATGAGTGGGTGGAAATCTGTCACCTATACAAGCTGGCATTACATTTAACTAGTTTGGCACGTACAAACAAGTTGAATTTTTGGTGGTACTTTTAGCTGGACCAATCAGGCGATGAATACGGTGTCTGGTGGCAAAATAATGGGTGAAAGGTTGAATGGCAAAATACAGATGGAATAAAATGTTGTGAGCTGTATATTCTCAATAATAAGGTTCTGTTCATTTCATAAGTATTATTGTTTTGTTTATTTATGTGGTCCTTTTATGGTCCTAATACACTTCTAACTCTGCTTCAAATTACCGCATATTCGTCCACGGCAAACTGCATATTGATAAGTATATAGCTTTTTGTGTGAGATAGGCTCATTAGAACTGCAAATTAGAACAGTGCGGTTATAAATATACATTCAGATATTTCAGTTTATCGGTCCTCTTAAATCTGAGATACGTATGGGTGAATATTTTTTTTCTTGTCTATAAAAAAGACATCTCTATGCATATTTAATGATGAGTTGCTGAATTTACCTGTCTTAAAATGTTCAATATCGAAAAGCTGCATTTAAAATTGGTTACCTTTAAGGTGCACGGTGATAAATATCCTGTTTTCATGATTGTTGCTTCATGGACGCCAGGATGTGAGATACTATGTAGAGAAACTTGTACATGCCAAAAGAAAAGTGCATCTGACTTTTATTTGCACCAGTATTTTGGATTTATACTGTGCCTTAATACCGGGGAATACACGTGGGATACGTAACCTGACATTGCTTCACCTGGCACAAAGTTTGATGGAATTTCATGTAAACAACACTGAAATGGTTTTTAATTTATCAATATAATAGTAGCATCGGTGTCTTTCAGACATACGTGTTTTGAACGCCGGCTGCCTATAACCGAAATATGGCTCTTGCTACAGTAAATGTTGCTGTGTGTGTATCATCAGCGTGGCATTATCCACTTAAATCGACATACGTTGGTAATAAATGGCGCCCGGCGTTATTTCATGCACATCACCCCGGTTATTGATATACAAATAACCAACTTCTACCATCTCCCCACAGCTCTGCTTATGGGTGCTCCCTCCACAACACCAGTCTTTCTTTTCTGACGTTAATAACTACGTGGCCTTGCCATGCATATTACTATTCGCGATGGCGCCATGTCGACAAATATTACAACGGATATAAAACAGCACCCTCTATATCATTTCTCTTCAAATAAATCAGGGTTTGAATACATAAAATGGCAATTATGAACATTTCGTGAAAAAAACGCATGGCCAGTTTAATAATGTTTTATGGTTTTTGTTTATAAACGGAAATATTCTGTTTATCAATTCTGTTTGTTAGCCCACATTATCGTTCTCAATTTACACCTGCAGTTAACATTGCATCTCAAAATTATTTTTCAGATGTCAATATATCAGTCCCTCTGTGTTGATGTTTGAAGATCACCTCCGCAAATTAAGGTGGTATATATGTGTTTAGTTGCTTGCTAAGTTTTTGGCTCTGGTGAATTGTTGTCCGGACAAAATCTACATGTACACAAAACGCTCGTAATCCCTTGTGACAAAGAACATGATATTGAAAGTTTTCAATATTTATCACAATATGAGGAATTGTTATGCTTTCTGGCTTCCTTTCCACCTGTTTCCATGCTAACGTGCTTGCTTTTTTTATTTCGGTGAATTTTTATTTCGGTGAATTTTTATTTCGTTTTCCATTTTTCCCAATGGTTGGGTTTTGGTTCTGATTTTTATTTTTGGTCAAGCATGAGCTTGGCTCATTATGTGGGTAACTTCTGTATGCCGTGGTTTTAGGTGCTGTGATATCACATATACTTGCTGCAGTGACATTTCATTAGTTTGGGGTAAATTAATTATAGATCTGGCTTCTTCGAAGTACTACATGTACGTTCATCACCAAAAACGAACTGGTCATCCGTGCCTTGACAAACACACACAAAGTAATATTATGCTAAAAATTTCATGTTGTATGCAATGTCGTATCCGAAATATCTGCCACTGGACATATACGTATTCTTATTACTTTCAAACATCCCAAGAGTACATGTATGGTTAATTTTGCTGTAAACCCTTCAGTTATTTATTCAATATGTTAAATCAGTTATTAAGAAACCACATCATTTTTGTCAGTCAGCTAGCAAATACATGTAAGTTAATAAATGATTAAATGGGTAGTTCCAAGGAATGTAGGCAGTTGGATAGCAAGTATAGGTAAGCAGGTAGTTAGTTCACATGATCTGAACCCGTGAATAACTTATTTCAGATTGACCTGTCTTTAGTCAACAACTTGTCTGGTGCCAGATATTCAAACTGATCACATCTGGGCAGAAGAAGTAGCGGGCAAAAGACTTATGACTAAATTTTCTTATGTAATGTGTTTTTCAATGACTGAGTAGTAATATCGAATAGATATATTGTTTGCTGCGACATAATATTCGGCTGTTTGTTGCTTACCCTCAAAGTATATCCTTCGTGTGTGTTTCACTGTGTATTAAAATGTCTTATGGTAAAATAATTAAAATGGAACATATTTCTCCTGAAAGTGTTTTGGAGGTGATGGTCGACCAGATGTAAACCAAGGTTTTGCAAAATAAATCTATGATACTTAGGGTCATTATCTAAGAGAATGGCACCTTTGGCCGTGCTGTATGTACCAATAGTACACCAACAATTCCAAAAACAATATTAGTTATTCACTGTTTTAGTGTGAAATACAGGAAGTATCTCCCCCAAAGACAGCTGTATTACCCGAGGCGAAGCCGAGGGTTATACACCTGTCTTGGGGGAGATACTTCCTTTATTTCACACTAAAACAGTGAATGACGATTTTATCCCATTTTTGATGATGTAATTTCTCTTCGCTGTTCGACCCGCTGCTGCTGCAGTTCACTTCACAGTCCGCCATCATGTTGTTGTTTACAGCGCGTCAAGGCTTGTATCGCATGAGAGAGACTTCTGGTGGCTGATCGATGCACTAACCAGATAGGGAGATACAGCGAGAATACCACTGTATTCCCCGGCCAGTTACGAGAATACCGCTGTATTCCCCAGCCAGTTCCGAGAATACCGCTGTATTCCCCGGTCAGTTTCAGGAATAGCGCTGTATTTCACCTTTGCAGTAATTAATGCACAAATAAGGGTTATACAAAGAGTGTACCATAGCTATTAACCAATCAGAAGCCAAGGATTCTATCAAAAATGGGATAAATGTATGTATCATTTGTTTGCACTTTATGTGTCATGATCAGTAAATTCAGCAAATATGCGCTGCATGAGGAGAAAGTAATAAGCCCGTGTGTATATGTACCACATAAATAAGTTAAATTCTTCCTAATAGTTATACGAGGGGCTTGGATTTTTGTGAAAGGTCCTTAGAAAAGACCACCGCTTGTCCTGGGGCTTTGTCAGATCCAAATAAAGCAGATGATAACGCGGACGTATGCGTCACTTGTTTTACTTGCCTTGTAAATAATTCCACGTGGTAGGCCTAGGCCTTCTTTGTTTTGAACAGAAATCTCCCAAGGGCGATCCTGTTGTTTAGCATAAAGTAAAAGATTTTTTCCGAGGAAAAACCGCATCAGTTGTCTCAAACTGCAATTTAGTTACTCATTCCAGTGGGCCTGGGTCCATATCTGAAACATGGTTCAGTTCAGAGGAGTTCCAGGCAAGCCAGCACGTCATACACAATAACGTTGTGACTGGTAGTACCGAGGGACTTTTTTTCTCCATACAAGAAACTGGATCCTGGGTTCGCGACCCGGAGTTCTTTCTATATTCATACGGAACCAGATTTACGTGGTGCCAATTTATTTCCATTTTCTTTGATTTTACGAAAATAAATTGTAAAACAGACCAACTAACACAGGAGTCTCAGATACATTTATACAAACATGTACATAATACATGTTTGAATGTCAGGAGAGTTCACATGTAACACTTCCGATAAATAAGTCCTTAAGGATGGTAAAGAACGGGTGTACATGCAAAATTCCAATGCCATTACTCTGTAGGGAATGGCTATTTATCTCAAAATTAGGGTCAGTCCTGCACATGAAATACCCCATGGATGAATCAAACTCTCAAAATCATATCATGCTATAGAGAAATGAATTGCAATATATTCACACGTCCACAGCAAGACAAGCCGGCCTCTGTTCGTCTAGAAGAGATGATTCGTGTCAAAAATATCAGCATTGGTGAAATAAGATCGAGAAGAAAATTCGTAACTGTCAAAAGGCAATATAAACAGCAACAGCGCTACTCTAAATTCCATTCTAATTTGACAGAAAGACCTTGATGGTGTTTGTATTGCCCAATAAATCATACACTGAATGCTCGAGTTCTTGGCTCATGACGTGCCGGGAAATACATATGCATAAAGAGACTTAAGAGTAGACATGCAAGTGCTGGAAAAAGTGTTGTTTATGAGGAATGCGAACATGTAATTCTTGCCTCGATGGCATTGTTCTCGGGATAGATGACATTATTTGAAATGCATATGCCTAAGGTAAATTCAGCAAATTTCAATATTCTGCTGATTCAGAAAAACAAGTGGGATAGACATTGGAACAGAAAAAAATTACAAACAGCGGAAACAAAGCATTTTCAATAAGCCTTTTCTTCTATCTGAGACAATATGGTTATTCTGCAATGATATACAAGCACAAGCCGCATATGAGAGTGGGTACGAAAAGGGAAGCCTTTCCTCCTGAAGACCAAAATGGTGTCCCTACTATTTGTAAAATCCAGACAGCGAAGCCAAAATCGAGATTGTACTTTATAAATACGACTGAAGTATTGTACATGTTTGAAAGTGAAAAATATATTCTATTATTGACAACAAAAGCAAATTATTGAGCAAAACATGTCATCTATTCGAAATCGTTCCGAGCTGTAGACATTAAAATCAGACTGTATTTGAAACATTAAATGAAAAATAATTTGGCAATCACAAATAAAAACATTGGAAATTGAGCTTCCCACACACCTTTATAATGTAACAGCTGAAACGTACGGCAGTCCATTGTTCATAAAAAGACGATTATACGGTATAGTGCAGATAAAACAAGTCCTGTATCAACACACCATGATCACATTATGGCTGACAAGAGTTTGTTTTTAGTGCAACGTGAAACAGATATAGATTTAACTCCTTATTAATTGCATACTCAATACCACAGCTTGGCATCTATGAGAAACAGAGGAAAGCTATTGACCTTGGACACATTAATCTGTTTATTTACTCAAACAATTACGAAGAGGCAACCTGAAGGGAGAAAGTACCTCGAATTTTGCATTTTCGCAGGGACATACGGAGGGGGGGGGCATATACTCAACATCAGGGTGGGTGTGTGCCTCGGATATTTTTATACAGTACCCTATCTTAACCCTACAACAGATGTAAAAAGGCACCCTTTCTTAATCCCGTGATGTGTTGGAAGGAGTGCTGCATTGGTGCATTTCGTAGACCAACATTCCAATTTTAAACAAGTTTTAGCATATTCTTAGTTCCCACAAAAAGCCCCCCCCCCCTCCAATTACTAATTAAACCCCATTTCTCCAGCTATATCCAAGATCTATACATTTGTTTGAAAAATGAATAGGACATTCAGTTCAATCAAAGAATTGTTACCCCTGTCCTAATCCAGCTGTGCGCTTTTTTTGGGGGGGGGGGCTTTTCTAAACCTGCGATCCTGGGAGTAATGAAAACAGGGCCTTTCCCGCGACATATACAAAGTACAATGCCACACGGGAGTACCCCCTCCCCCGGACATACCCAATATTTAAGAGAAAAAGTGTTGCGGAAGTGAGCTGTAGCTACGAATCGGAGTCTTGGCGCGTCGTAATAGAACATCTGGTGTACTGTCCACAGGAATGATGTGAGATCCGGAAGTTACTTTCCACCTGTACTGAGTGCGCGCCATATTGTTATTCATGTGGTATTTTCCGGTGCGAAGGTTCCAAGCCACATCAACCTTGGGAAGAGACTTTGCCCCTAAGGTTGCGTTTGATGCCTTCCGTTCAGATTTCCGTTAAAATAATTGACCACCGTCTTACAGATGATGTAAAAACCAATAGACAGAGAATAGCTGGCAACCAATTTTTATCGATTGCGCCACTTCAATTTGGTTACCCAATGTGTTCACAATATTGACCCATATACATGTCTTGTTGCAGTGTTCTTGCCACATTTTAGCCGGCAATAGATTTAGGGACGGCTAACACACATTCAAGCTCTTATTCTGCTCGTTATTTTTGCAATACAGACAGCATGTGCAGACTCGGAGAATTTGATGTGGTGTGTAGGGGGAGCTGGGGGACAGATTTGTCATAGGGCCAGCACCGACTGCATGCTAACCTCATGTTGTATATTTGTGTGTGGGGGGGGGGGTGAGATGGGGTTGTTTGTGATACCTAGGGCCAGCAACAACTGTACATTTACCCAAAACTGTGTGTGTGTGTGTGTGTGTGTGTGTGTGTGTGTGTGTGTGTGTGGGCGGGGGGATAAATATATTTGTGAAAGGGTCAGCCCCAACGTCCATTTACTCCATTTTGTGTGTTGGATAAATATATTTGAGATGCAGTCAGCACCAACTGTACATTTACCCCCATGTTGTGTGTGTGTGTGTGGGGGGGGGGGGGGCGTAAACATACATGTATTTGTGATAAAGCCAGATCCAACTCTACATGGTGTATGTGTGGAGGAGGGAAGGCTAAATATATTTGTGATAGGGCCAGCACCAACGTACGTTTACCCCATGCCGTCTGGGGGCAAATGTATTTGTGATTATAGTACCAGCACCAAGGTACTTTTACTCCCTGTTGTCTGGGGGTAATTACACACACACACACACACACACACACACACACACACACACACACATATATATATATATATATATATATATATATATATATATATATATATATATATATATGTGTGTGTGTACATATATTTATAGGTTATCACGTGGTTATAGCTGTGCCACCCCCTGTATCAGCCCCCGAGCACCCATAACGTCACGAGACGTTCGGTCTCGTGACGAAACGAATGCGAGGGGCTGATACAGAAGTGATACGGCTACAACCATGTGATAACCTTTATATTTCTATTCGGTGTAAATAGGCATAGGCTATGGAATGCATATCCTTAGTCCAAGGGTACTCAGCCTCACCCAGATATCGTCCAAAACTTTTCAATTTGGACAAAAGAGACCCAAGCTCATAATCGTTTCACCCCTGGTTAGCAGTCATTCAGTTCCTGTACGGTCAATCAGAGAACACTATCCTCACAGACCCCCTAATTATAAATTCATAAATATTAACCTTGTGGCAATCCATCTTCAGGTTGATATTTACAAATTCATAATTTTGGTATGTGTGAGAATCCTGTTCTCTGATTCGCTTTACGGGAACTGAATGCCTAATAATCATTTTGAGGTTGATATTCACAAATTTATAATTAGGAACTTGCTGCTCATATCTAATTGATTAAACAAGGAAAAAGCCCTCATCTGTTGACTTTAGCCTCATTTGGAGCCACCTTGCTCTAAAATACCAAAGCTCATACTCCAATACGAACCCAATAGACAATAATGATAACCAGGGCTGTATTTACACTGGATGGTAATATAATATATATATATATATATATATATATATATATATATATATATATATATATATATCGGATAGGGCCAGCACCAACTGCATAATTACCCCCATATTGTGTGAGGAGGGGCGGGGGGGGGGCTATATATAATTGTGATAGGGCTACCATGACCTGTACATTTATCCAATTTTGTTGTGGAGGCATGTAAATATATTTGTGATTGGGCTAGCACCAACTGTACATTTACCCCATATTATAGCGGGGGGGGGGGGGGTCGTTCGCCTCTTTTTACAGCGGTTGGGTTGCGGTTCTGATTTTTATTCTTGGTCAAGCATGAGCCTGGCTGCTTATATTTTGTAACTTGTGTATGTGGGTGTCGTAGTTTTAGGTGCTCTGATATCACATGTACTTATTGCGGTGACATTTCATTAGTTTGATGTAAATTAGTGATGGATCTGGGTTCCTCGCAAGCAGTAACACATCTGCATCATCAAAACGACCTGGTCATTCGATCCTTGACAAACACAAAGTAGCATTATGCATTATATTTAATACTCCCACGTTGTATACACTGTCGTATCCCAATATATATTCTTAGAACTAAGGTTTCGTTTGGCTACTTCCGTTCAGATTTCCGAGAATTAATTACGAAAGTCTCACATATGAGTAATGATGTGAAACCGATGGACAGAGAATAGATGGCAACACTTTTTCATCGATTGCCCAACTTCATGTTGGATACCCAATGTGTTCACAATATTGACCCATGAGCATGTTTTGTTACATGTCTTGTTGCAGTGAACGTGCTATATTGTAGTATATTTACCCCATGTTGTGTGTGTGTGTGAGGGGTAAATATATTTGTGATAGGGCCAGCACGTTCCTACATTTGCCCAATGCGGGGGGGGGGGTAAATATATTTGTGATAACGCCAGCACCAGCTGCACATTTACCTCATATTGTGTGTGTGTGGGGGGGGGAGGGGTTTTAAATATATTTTTGACAGGAAAAGCACCAACTTACATTGATCCCATATTGTGTGGGTGGATGGGTGTGGGTGGGGGATATGTGATATGGCCAGGACCAACTGTGTACGTACTTCACGTTGTGAATGTGCGGGGGGGGGGGGGGTATACGTATATTTGTGATTGGGCCAGCCCCCAATTGTGCATTTTTCACATGTTGTGTGTTGGGGGGGAGGGGGGGATGTATTTGTGATAGAGCCAACAACCACTGTACATTTACCTCATGTTGTATGTGCGTGTGGGTGGGAGGTAAATATACTTGTGATTGGCCACTACCAACTGTACATTTACCCCATATCATGTGTTTTTTTTTTTGGGGGGGGGGGGGGGGGTGATAAGATCAACGCCAACTGTACTGCACCGAATCCTGTGTTTGTGTGGGGGGAGAAATATATTTATGATAGAGCCAGCAAAGACTGTACCTATACACATTTATTCCCGACCCCCCCTCCCCCACCTTGATGTGTGTGTGTGTGTGTGCGCAGGTGTGGGTGTGGGTGTGTGTGTGTGTGTGGGGGGGCTATTTCTGATAGGACCAGCACCAAATGTACATATATGCCATGTTGTGATAGGGTCAGCACCAACGGTACATTTACCCCATGTTGTGGGCATGTGGTGGAGACGGGGGGGGGGGGGGGGGGTAGGTATTTGTGATAGGGCCAGCACGAACGGTCCATATATCCCATGTTGTGATAAGGCCTGCACCAACTGTACATCTACCCCATGTTGTGTGTGTGTGTATTGGGAAGGAATATATTTGTGATAGGGCTAGCACCACCTGTACATTTTTCCCATGTTGTGATATGGTCAGCCCCAACGGTAGATTTACCCAATGTTGTGCTTAAGAAAATTGATTGACGTCAACCGTCCTCTGCTTTCAACTTTCCGTCCAAAGCAAACCTTCATGAGAAACATAATGATTTAGCTGCTAAGAATGTACGCCTGGGAGATTACTCCCCAACCAAATTTGAAATTGTAGCTGTCAGGTCATAAATCTTGTATTTCTCACGTCCAGAACCTGTCAGGTCATGCCTTCATGTTGAGTGCGGGACTTCTGTGCCCTGGCTCCCACGGGGTTATCGATTCAAAATTTGATGCAAGGGTGCCCTAAAGACGCCCCTGAGAAACGTATTTCCTTGCTCCAGGAATTGGGTAATTTATGATGTGTCTCAAAGGGAAAGTCTGCTGGTGTAGAAATGTGAAGAAACCAGTTTCGTTAACACATAACCAGTGGCAAAAAGAGTACTCATTTAAGCTGTGGACAAGTACACACTTTAAGATTTAATCGCAATCTCTTACCAGCTTATTGTGCAGCATCATCCACTTGCAGACATTGGGATTTGCATGTGGTTTCCAAGAATTAAGAGCAAGGTCATTTTATTTGGGGGAAACAAGAGAAATATAAATTATGGAGAACAGATCATAGAATCGTGTCGGAAGCGTGAACTTGCCGTTTTATTAGAAGAAATATCTATGAGAATCACTGGTGGAAATTAAGTATTGTAACATTTGTAGAATTAAGAATTTACCATATTTTTATGTGTTTTACTGCTTAAGCTCTTCAGATTTACCAACAATCTGTTGCATTTAGAAGCACATTCAGTAATTAACCATTGCAAAATATTTTCTGCAACATGTGCGCGAATATCCGGTCTGGATTATTTTCCGGGTACACAGGAATAGCCGACCACCTGTTTCATTACAGGGTAGGTAAAAAGGACCAGAAGGCTGACGAAATTGCCTCATTACTGTATGGTGGGGGGGGGGGGCAAGGGGGGGGCTTGATCACAGTTCACAGGAAAAAAATTGTTTTCACAGTTCACAGGAAAAATTATTCAGCTTATATGCATATTCACGAGCAATGGCTTAATCACGAATCCCGAAAATTAATTTTATTGTTTCACAGATCACGGAAAATAAAAAGATAGGTTCACGAGTCACGAAAATACCCTTGCCCCCCCCCCTCTATGGTGTGACCCTTAGTTCGACCCTGATCATTTTGGAAGAACACCTGGGAAATCTGTTACACCAAGCTCAGCAGATAAACCCAGATGATGCCCTTCCAATATTCCGCTCTCCATTCACTTGATTGAACTGCTAGTCCTTTTCCGGGCCACCTACAGCTACAATATTTGAGACACATAACACATTATCCTAAAGTGCATTAATCATTGCCATGTACAAAAAGCACCACCCATCCACCCCCCGAAAAAAAAATGGCACACCACCTTGTACACTGTTTATTCCATGCACGTCCTGTGCTGTTAGCTCCAATAGCCCCTGGAATACAAGTTGCCAGATTTACCAGCACTTCGGAAAATTGGTCGGGGAAAAATCTTAACCGTATAAACAGGACAAATTACCATGCTTTTAGTAATAGCCAGGCCGCATACACTACTGACGACCAGAATATGCCAATACGTAAATGAGCAGAATGTTATAATTCATATGTATCAATTTGATGCTTATATTTAATACATTCATATTCTAAAGTATAGTTGCCTGGCTACTGAAAAAATGCCAGTAAATCTACTTCTGCGATCGCAGATTAAGAAAATCCTCATCGTTCGTATATTATGGCTGATGTTATATCTCGCGTGGAATATATGAAACTTTGAAGCGGAAAACTATTTTATAGTAGTTTTTATCAGAGCTCAGAAATGGTTTGCACTTGACATTACATCAACTGAACTGTGCATATGTTCAAAACTGTTTTCTTTAAAGTAACAATCTACATTTAACACTCGTCATGAAACCCCGGGTTGCGTGTACAGTAGAAATCTAAGTGGATAGGCCAATTTATCATGCACTTTTTTTAAGAAAAGGGATTTCAGAGGCCATTGATAGTGATATTAAGAAACAGATTACACCGCATTCCGGAAGAAAGAAAAATTAAGCCTTGGTGCATTTCGTGGCACTTCAGTGTATATTTTTGTATGAGAGTTGATATACGAATGTATAAAAAATACATAATACTTTCCTATATATCGTTTCATGAACTGATACTAAAACTGGCCTCAGAATACATTGCATTTCCCCAACAGCAAAAAGGTATTTGTTTTTTTTGACTACGGATGAGACAGACATATTGTTACAAAGCACCAGTATTGACATGATTCGGAGTTGATAAGCATCTATTTCCATATAGATAGCTGCAAAGCATACAAAACACGGAATTTACATCAATCATGATTTTTAGATATCTAGGATTATATCAAGCAGCAGCATTACACAGCTAAATATGATACACTCCAATGGGCTCTGAGGGAAATAAACAGGTGTATTGTATTGATCCTGCCGGAGATTACACAGCATCGATCACTGAGAACTTTTCAGGCAAGCATGTGATGCCTTAAAGCCACACAGACAAGATACTACTGGCCGCATTAATGCCCACATCGCACTGGTTTCATGGATCACGTGTAGAGGATTTCCGCGTTGAGCAAAACCATGTGCGGCCCATTCAACGGAATTCGCATAGTGATGCATCTGGAAGAAGTTGCAACTTCAGGCGAAGAGATAGAGAAAAAGTTCCTGTTTTGGCGAAACGTTATATGTATAAAAATTGCTTTTCCTCTTCAATTTTGGCGTTTTGATGTTTATATTGTGACTGAAGTTAATGGGTGGAACTGACTTTTTCGGTCCGAATAAACTGATGATGATGATGATGATGATGATGATGATGATGATGATGATGATGATGATGATGATGATGATGATGATGATGATGATGATGACCTTATATATACACATTGTACAATGACGAATCTTTGATGCAACAATAACTCATTTTACTCGGCCAAAACACACCTTGGTAATATGATGCAGTAACAAGAGTATATTTTGTAACACAAGCACATCATTATCTAAAAAGTGAAAATATTACCAATTTCTTTTGCTTTGGAGGCCAATGAACGACTGATTTTTGCAGCATTGTATAGGCCCAGTTTCAAATTCTTGGCATTCGATTAACAAGTTCAATCTATGTGGATGAGATGTCCATGATTATAACGACGAGTGGCTACAGAATGGATCAACTATGAGTAATGTTCTTTCAAACATCATCAAGGGGCATGAAGCACCCCATGGTATGATCTGAAGAGTATAATTTAAAGATAAACTGGACGCTAAGTATGCATTTACCTGCAAACAATGTTCTAGACCAATAGCATCGCAACCTAACCTGATAATTTCATTAATAGTGTGCCTTTTTCCAATCCCTGGCCGTAAGCTCTGGGGGAAGTGTGAATCAAAGCCCTAAACAATAAACTTTGTTTCAAAATGATTTTTATTTCACTCACAAGAAGCATCCTGTGTTGTAAAGGGCATGCACTGGTCTGCTTTGCAAGGCATTGCTTCAAAGTGGGATGTTGTGAACTGAACACTTGACATGTGTCAACCAGTTACATATGGGGTGAGGTGTCAGGCGCTCAAGATGCATTTTTTCATAATTGTCTTGTGTTTTAATAGGCCTACTCTTAACTCCACAAAATGTATGTCTTACAATTTTTGTACATTTTAAGACACCTTGCTTTGTCACCACATCAATAATACCAAGAAATATTAAAACCACATGCAGATGGTCAACGAAAGTACCTTCATACCTTGCGAATACAAGCAAAAAGTTTTTTTCTTTACCTAATGACCCTCTTTCAATTCGACATATAATTCACATCATTAAACCAAACTTCCCGAGGAAATTAATAAGCCGGAAAATCCACTGACTCATTTACATTTCGTCAATATCTCCTTCTAATTTGCGGCAAGTAAAATTGGCGATTGATCCAAATTCCATTGGCAAAAGGCGAAGGGTAGCAACCCGAGTTGCCCTTACAGTTAATAAGTATAATATTTATTGCATAGTCAATGATATGATTGATGACTGGAACATGAACTGTATACACACGACTATCCATACACTTTGCATAAGATAATGGCACTAAATACATTTGAAGTCACGCAGGTATGCATGGCCTATTAAATGTCTATGGGGCGACAGCACTGTTGGCTCCAGCATTCCAGATTTTATACTTAACATCTTATGCTGATAATCTGGCATGCGACATCTAAATTTGTACTGTATTGCCAGTCTTTATAAGTCTGACAACCGTTTGAATTTGTCATATATGAAATTATATATCCAAGTATTTCAGTACCATAAAGTGAGAAATTTTCCTTCCAAATCCAAACACTACCTTTAGGGAAGTACTCCAACCACCAGAAACTGTATCTGAAAAGTATAAACGGGACTCACAAAAAAGCAGAATTATTTCTATGCAACTAATTAGCTTAAAATATTTGAAAAAAAAAACTAATAAACAGATAAATCTAATTTTCGCGACGCCAAACTGATCGCCACAAAAATACAATGTAACTCTTGCTATTGAAGAGCCAAGCAGGTTAATACATTTTATTGCAACATCAACCTTTCCGACATCAAAATGAAAAGCGCATAAACGTCTACAACAATGCATATTTTCAAGTAATGATTTGGTTTATCAGGGTAAGGTTTGTTAAGGAGCAATAAAGTTTTGACGACCGTTTGCGTCACCCTAATTTTATTTTCGTAAAACAACATACAGATACATGGTAAAGCAGAAAGTAAAATCTATAATTGACACGACATGTAAATAGGAAACCTTCAATAAATTGTTGTATACAATTTGTCAGTGAATGCAAACTTATAGGAAACCATTTATTTAGTTTTAACACCGTATCGAAACTGTTTTAGGCGGACAGTGAGGATGCCATAGATGTCATCCACAGGGATCTATAAAGCAGAATTCAAGAAAACCATTTCCATGCACTCGTTTCTATTGCGAAATAAGAAATTAGAAGAATGTCATTCGGAAACTTCGCAAGTCTTAATGGTCAAAAGTAAATATTACGAACTGGACAATGTTGCCTTCCATTCGAACAACAATGTAAAATGCAAAGTGGGAGGCAACTTCATATAACGGGTATCAGGCTAAAGAACTATGAACAGTGTGCCGAGTGTTTTTTAATTCGCAAATTGGAATCGGAATTTTCGTCAATGATACTACTGTATGACAACGTGTGCTCAAAAACTGTAAATGTATATATATACCAGTAACATTAATGCAGCAGTGATGAAAATGGTCGGTGATTATGGACATGTACACAAAAGCTCAAAAACCCACCACGACAACATATCTTTCAAGTTTGAGAACACGTACCCATATTCATACACATAATATTGAGTTTCGCTTGGATTTTTTGCTAGAGCATTGTGAACTGAATAAGACTGTACTCTCTCTCTCTCTGTCTCTCTCTCTCTCTCTCTCTCTCTCTCTCTCTCTCTCTCTCTCTGCGAGTATGTGTGCAATATTAGATTAAAAACATACAGACAAAAATATATCCATACATGTACATAAAATGAGCACATAAAGCTCGATAAAAATTTTAAAAACTCAAACTATCGCATCAGGATACAAATAATTAAGGCAGGTAAAAAGGAAAGGAGAGAAGATATCAGTTGCCTTAATCTTTCGGATATATGGAGGCGAATATACAGTTACGCTCGCGTTCAAGTTAACAAACGCCAAACGCACCAACGTTTCCCAAACGTTTCCCAAACACTTTCAGTGAAAGTCAAACGTTTTGCAAACGCGCAGCAAACACTTTGCAAACACTTTCCAAACGCTTTACAAACACTTTGCCAAACGCTTTCAAACACTTTGCCGAACGCGTTTGGTGAAAGCCGAACGTTTTCAAACACTTTAGACTTTGCGCCAAACGTATGTGATACATGTACATGTACACTTGGTAATCTAATTCTAATGACAGGAATATTTTTAACAAGTGTCTAAAAAGTTTATCAGCACCTAAAAACCCCAACAACATGTGCATGCCTTCATTTATGGATAAGCCAAAAAGCTGTACTATGTATATTTCACAATAAAGTTGAAATTACGCTTTTTCAAAAAAATCAGTTCTATCTAACAGTTTGTACACGTATCACTGACAATGCATGTGTATATATTGTAGGCTATATCATTGTTTTCTTGTTTGCGTGACAAATTGCAACTGGTTTATGCCTGTGATACAGCGGAAAACACAACAAAAGCTACCTTCTAATATGTACATGACACCATCCACTGAATTTGCTTCAGTGGACGTACACTAATTTCAGCTTTGAAAGATGAAGTATTCATGACATCTTAAATGAAGAATTAAGTCTTTAATTAATTTTAGTTGATTTAGACACTTGGGTAAACGAATTTGGATCGTGTTTTATATAAACATATACAACCTATAATGCTGGATAAGTGCACATTTACATGTAGGTACATCATATATTGCTGGACCTGTTGAAAATACGTTTGGAGATTCTTCATCATTTAAATGGAAGTGTTTAAAATGCATAGTGTTTGAATGCTTTTGTGAAAGAGTTTGAAATCGTTCGGGTAATTGTTCAACGCGTTTGGAAAGTGTTTGAACGCGTTTGGAGAAGTGTTCGGTAGCTTTGTGAAAGTGTTCGAACGTTTTGTAAAAGTGTTTGAAATTTTTCCCAAACGCTTTCCAAACACTTTTCAAACACATTCCAAATACTTTCCAAACACATTCCAAACGTTTTCAAACACAAGCCAAACACCAGCAAAACGCGAAAAAAGCGTTTGGCTGTTAACTTTTAGCCGGGCATATGCATCAGAGGCACCAATCGGTTGTTCTCCTCTCCACCAATGTAAATTTCACACTCAGGGATGGGGTGCACAATATAATTGTGTTCAATTAGACATTTAGAATTCGTTTTCAAGGTGATGTGTAATGCCACTATCTCAAAACGATGACGCAACGGGTGTTTCACTGAATAAATGAATGGATGCAGTTAAAAGACACGAATTTGTCATTTTATATGGTGTCTTTCATACGAGTTTTCCTTTATTGTGGATGAATAAAACAAGCACCTCCTCCCAATTATGTTAAAACATAATTGCAGAATTCAAACGAAAATCTCGAGACCTCGCGAAATGAGAATGCAATTTTTTTAACTATCATCGTTGTCAACACTCGTTTCTGGGAGACATTTTCATTTGCACACAGTGTACAAAGTTTTTGCGATAAATGAACAGTACGTCAATCAGCATTTAGATCATGGTATATAACGTTAGTGGCTGTTCGATAAGTTATTTGCGTGCGGATGATCTTTAATTCTCCATTAGGTGTGTGTTAGTTTATCAGCAGGAAGCCACCGTTACCAGCTTCCGTGCCTGGTCGTCAGTCTCACATAGTGCTATAAATCTGTAACTGACTGGTAAAGAGACAGCGACGTGTTGACAACAATTGACTCCCTTGCACTATTACGTTGACAGTGTACTATGATTTCACAGAGTCAGAATCAGAAAACCCTGAGTTGCAAGGTTCCGAAACCTCTACCACAGGATCATGTTTTTAAAGCCAAAATGGAGTGCGTACATAAATGCTCATTCTACTTTTTTTGTCTGTTTTCTATTTTTTACATGTTTGTATGTATCTGTGTTATTTTCAACCCAGTGCATGATACAGGGCCCCGTAGAAGAACAGTCTCTCACTGAACGGGGTTACCCTGTCGAAAAATATTCATACACATATAAATTTGTATATGTATGTATATTATATATAAATGCAAATATATATATATATATATATATATATATATATATATATATATATATATATATATATATATATATATATGAATATCGTTCAACAGGGTAACCAGTTTTCCTTTATATGCGCAGTTATTCCGGTTCCTACACTGAAAATCACATTATGGAATATTAAGTAAAAAATGTGGAGTTGGGCATTGGCTGATTATGTCATTAACCAGCTTAAGTGCGCTAAAATGATCTCTTTTGGGTTGTCAACATCCTGACACGGTTTGCTTTAAAAGAGTTTTTCTTTTATCCTGTATTTATTTCTCTTATTTCCTGATTATCATTTTATATGGAAACCTAAATTAGATGTTGTTTTCAATTATGCTTATTTTCAATCTGAGGACCGAAGCCGCCCGTTCCCACCCCACCCCCTCACTATCGTAATATTCTGACCGCCTGATTTCAATTGGCTGCGTCTTGTTTTCAATTGTGCTCCTACTGATATAAATTTAGTTTATTCCGTGAATGGTTTGTATGTTATCTGATTTATGATAGCATTATAATTTGGCGATGATAGCCTTTTTACGCGAAATAATTGAATTATATGATGTACTCTTTAGTTGTGCTAAATTGCAATTGAACGCAAAGAGTGAATGTATGCACTTATATTTATAATGCGTTCTCGCACCCATCATGTCTATTCCATTGTATTAAACAGAACTTGGATCAAGATCAATATCCGTGCTCCGAGCAATGTACCCTCTAAAAAGAAGTAAGTCGTTTACTTCTGCCACTACTGCTACCACTATGACTATAACTACTACTGTTACTACTACTACCACTACCACTATAACTACTGCTGCTACTACTACTACAACTACCACTATAACTACTGCTGCTACTACTACTACCACTACTACTACCACTACACTATAACCATTGCTGCTACTAATACTACCACTACTACTACTACTACTGGAGCTAAAATGAAACTAACTTGCCCACACCTGAACAGGTCATTCTTTTGTCATTTTGGTATGGTATAGATGCTGGCAACCTTTTTTTGGCTGTTTATAATCTGATACAGAATATTTTACAAATCTTGCATACATCAGAATTAACGGAAGATTAGTTCTTCAATTCAATTCGTTCCATATACATATGTACCTTGCCGATTGCTTTCTATGAATATGACACGAACTAGAAGCCAGAAAACGACATGTAACATGATGCAAGGGTAGCTATCGGGTTGACGATAAGAATGACTAAATTATGTAATCACTGAATCAATTTTGAAATATAATGTATCAATACGATGTCCACGATTTCTCTTGATAGAGCGTTAGGTGATTAGATTTATTGTGCGAATAAAATGGTACACACACATTTTGTCGGTTTTCCTTTACAACCTGTTGTGTAGTTCATGTGGTGAATGTGATATCTATTTGCTTCAGCACCCGTCAAAAAGGAACTAAGAACTGTATCCCAAAAAGCCACCATTATCTTGCGTGTTTTCCTTTACAATAGTTATGAGTTTAAGAATTTCATTCACAGCAAGATATGCTGAAACCAAATTGTCTACAAAAACAAGAGGTCCTAGCAACACATTTCAATGCTGCATCAAGCACTTTACCTATACTTCTTAAGGCAGCTCACCGCCTCATCAAAGTATCCCACAAACATCCAATTGAAAACAAAAGATCATCTGGCCTCCTTTTACATGTACTTCTTGAGGTACTTCGCCGCCTCATCAAAGTATCCCACAAACATCCAATTGGGAACAAAAGATCATCTGGCTTCATTTTACCTGTACTTCTTGAGGCACTTCGCCACCTCATCAAAGTATCCAACATACATCCAATGGGGAACAAAAGATCATCTGGCTTCAACATGTCCATGTCTTTGACACTTCACTGTACATACTATCTAAAGTAGCTATAGTGTAAATGTATATTGAACAAAACTCTCATGATTATGATAAGGATTTTTCATTCCAAATTAATTAAAAGCGTCACAGGGCGTTTTTTTGAACTCTGCCAAAGGCCTTGGTCACGAAATATCATGCCATTATCGTGTTTTATCCGCCATGATAATGAACCACTCAAGCGGTGTATATATAAATTGTTCAATTTAAGCCGTTTTAATAAAATGCAAAATTGTAAAAATGCCGGGCACGACGCTAGCAGAAAGTTGACATTTAAAATAACTCAATCCAATCATTAGTCCGTCAGTTGTCAAAAGCAATGTCACAGTAGCCTGTGTTAAAACCAGTGTCACCATAAATTGTCGGATCACTCATCGCTGTTCTTTTACGTTGTGACATGTGGTTCAACCAGGCGTTTGTCCAGTCATCAAGAGTAATAAAGTATACTAAGATGAAGGAAAGCGAAAATAAACGATTTGTGTAGAGTCAGAAAACAAGTGCAATCAACATATATAGACATCATATTGACATTATGCCTGATTGCAAATTACCATTGAACTTTTGCATGGGTAACTTTATGAGGAAGTTCCATGTTTGTTCTCGGTTTACGTTTGATAATTGACTGTAGCTTGATTATACGAATTGAAATGTAATGTATTTTATGCATGAGAACTACAAACACTTTTACGATGTCGCGTTTCTTATCATGGAAACTCTACACCACAAACAAAAAACTCCAAGAAACGGCAAATTGGAGAGATAATGGTTGCCAAGTACGTCTCAAAGGAGGCTCTTTCGTCAAATGATAAAACGGATTCATTATTAAATTGTAGTCCTTTTAACACACATCATCAGGCACACGAGTAAGCATAACACGTCTCTAGGCGAAAGGTTAATCTATTTCCAGGTTGCCAGTGTAGCCATCTATGACCCGCCATGCGTGGCCACATGAATGTCAAATCCTGACTGCAGACGGGAGGCTTTTGATTTTGTTTTTAATTGAATTTGATCGAAATGCCAGTATCTTCCATTCTTTCTTTCTTTCTTTCTTTCTTTCTTTCTTTCTTTCTGTTTTCCTTTATAATTTTATTTATTTATGTGTTTGTCTGTCGGTCCGCCTGTCTGCTTGTTCGTTTAGTTGTTTCTTTCTGTTTGTTTGTTTTCGTTGTTTATTTTTACAAGACGAAGAACAGAATAGGAACCCTTTCCTCCCATGGCGTCTCAAACCGGCTGCTGGTCAAATGGCGTCTGCTTCAATGTTTTGTACTCATTTCAACAATGATTAAAACAAAGTGGAAGGGAATTGTACATTAGACCTATCTAGATTGTAACCCCACATGTAAACTGCTTTCCATGGCATCGTTTGGGTGCTTAGATCCCAAACAGCGCAAGTGAAAACTGATGAGTCAGTCTTAATCTCAGTCTCAAAAAAGGGTTAATATCCGTTGGTACCCTACAAATTTAAAACACACGGCAATCTTATAGCGGGAGTCATTACTCGACAAAACTCTGGTCAGGATTACAGCAGAAAAAGATCGATAGGCCGTATTAACATTCTGAAAGGGCGACAGATTTCGCTTTCTATGCACTTTGCCGTTAATGCAATGGCTTCACATAGACTGTGTCTTGGGATAATTACAACGAAGGACCCAATTCAAATGAATACATAGTGGCTAAGTGTCCTTTGTCTCTTCAACAATTTTAGCTATAATTGCAAGATTTAACTGGGAATGCCCTACTATAGTCGGGCGGGTGAATGTATCTTGCACTTCGTATCATATACAGTAGTGAAAGCCAACGCCGTGTTATCAAGGTTCCTACTCGAAATTGCTCATCTTCCTGTAATCATTTTCAGGTGAAGAGCAAATACTTATATTATTTTAACAATGATAGACGTACCATCATTCTGCCCTTATTAACCTAAAGAGACAATAAGTAAATTTGTGCTTATATCAATATATGTTGTTATGCAAGACTCCTCCATATATTGATGATCCCATTGTGCTTATTACTGTCGTGAGATGCATTCATTTCCCGTGGAGCATCACAAGCCAGATGGATGTCATGCTCATGCTATAAGCAGAAGCTCAAGGGCCAGCACTATCTCTTGACTTCCAATTCTTGGGTAACACAGTGACCTGCCAGATGAACAGAGAAATTACGTGATCCCCCCCCCCCCCCAATTCTTGAGAGGAGTCTTTTACGGTGGAAGTGATTCCACAAACTTAAATAAACAAGTCCATCAAGAGCGGATGAAGATTATCCATTAAGTTACTATCATATTACGCTTTTTGCCCTCATTTCACAGATGGCAGAGAAATCCCACCATACGAAGTGGGCCATATCCTAAGCAGCCGCATATGTCAACGATCGATTCGCATTACATTCCAAAAGGACAAAACTATGCCTGATTCCAGATTTCTCTCTCTCTCGCATGCAGAAATGCGTGCATCTACCTGCAGAGATACATTCTACATCTCTCTCTCTCTCTCTCTCTCTCTCTCTCTCTCTCTCTCTCTCTCTCTCTCTCTCTCTCTCTCTCTCTCTCTCTCTCTCTCTCTCTCTCTCTCTCTCTCTCTCTCTCTCTCTCTCTCTCTCTCTCTCTCTCTCTCTGTACAGTCTTTAAACCTGTAGCCAAAACACGTCGGAAATACCAGTGTTCCATGTAACCAAGCAAACAGGACTCATACTACTTAGTAATACATAAAGGTATCTGCTACATCCCTGACTTTAAACTGTTCTCAATCTATAAAGGTCATCAGTGGTTTAAATCGAAAACATTTCTCCTTAACTTATTTTATAACTGGTACACACAAATGATAGACCGTAATAAAAATTTGCACCGTTTTGTATGATAAGGTCCAGTTGAGCGTTGGTGCTCAGTCGATTTTTTGGAAACCCTCATAACGTTACACCTTGACAAAGTAAATCCACCACCAATTCAGTACATAAAGGGGCCAGAAACCGCAGCATACACTTGATAAATTAAGAAACATATTAGAGACATGGTGTACCAGAGACATGGTATACCTGTAATTTTTTGTGTGCTGACATCAAAAGCAGAAAGCAAAAGAAAAAGAAAAAACGAATACAAGGAATATGCTGATTTAGATGTGTATTGTACAAACTTTTATGTTTTCTTTCTTTAAAAAATGGCATCTGCATTGATATTACAGATTTGCTTCAAGTATTTTGAACTTATATGCGACAAATAAATAAATAAATAAATATATATATATATATATATATATATATATATATATATATATATATATATATATATATACATATATATATTAACTTTTTCATTTATTCAGTACATTGGTCCACATGCACTTTGTGCAGTTTCCGTATTTAGAAAGTATTCATATTTGGAAAGTGCCAATTTTGGTTACTTTTTTTTTCTTCAGTTGTTAGTTTATTGTCCAAATTAACTAAGCAATACAATTTTACTTAACTTCAAGCATATCTGCATATGCTGAATCCAAACCAGCAAATGAAATCTTAAACTGACATCCATATCCATTGGAATCTCCATACTTGATTAAAATAACTGTATGACCTTTGACCCAGAATACTTTCAAAATACGGAAACTGAACTTTGTGTATTCGGAAAAGTAGTGCAAACTAATGACATATGATTATCAATATACCTTGGTTAGTATTACAGCTTAATTAATCAAGGTTGCATTTGCACTACTCATGGTGGTCTAGCTATTTATTTAACGGACAGTTATACTTATAAAAATTTATCCATCAATCAAAAGTCAGATATCTGGGAAGGTCAGTTTTTTAGAGAATAGTTGCAATTTACTTCAAAAGAAAATCATCATTGGAAATGGTTACCGACACAATGATAATTACAACCCATCCATTAATGAATTTTCTCCTATACTTGATTCATTAAATAGCAAAAGTAGTCATGTGATAATTGCAGGAGATTTTAATATTGATCTACCAAAAGTAAATGAGAAAACTATTATAAGCACTTACTTTGACACTATCACATTTCTAGGCTACCTCCCACAAATTACCTTATCAACTAGATTATCTCAAAATTAATAGATAATTTTCTCATGAAACTAACAAATCTAAAAGGTACCGCAACTGCAGGGAATTTAATTTCCAATATCTATGATCATTTTCCATATTTTATGTCTTTTGACTGCAAAAACACTTGCGAACCAAATCTAAAATATATTTACACCCGAGATAACAAACCAGAGTCTTTTCTAAATTTTCTTAATGAAATAATTACATCCAATATATATGATAAAATGAATAAAAATCGAATGGTTGACCCTACAGAAAACTATGATATATTAGAGAAAAACTGCAAACATGCTTTTGAAAATAATCTTCCATCTAAAATGGTCAAATTAAATAAACATAAACACAAAAGGTCCAACTGGATTACTCAGGGCATTATAATATCAATAGCAAATAGGGACAAATTATAAAAGAACTTAAAAACACCCGTATTAACTCAGAAGAATATAACCAGCGCAAAACTAATTTACAAACATACAATAATCTCTTGAAGAATAATATCAAAAAAGCCAAGAAAACTTACTATAGCTGTTGCTTCGTAAGATACAAAAGTAACATAAAAGATACATGGAAAACTATTTCAGAAAGTACTTAATAAAACAAAAAAGAAATGCAATTTCCCTAATTGCTTCAAATTCAATGGGAAAATCATTACTGATAAGCAAGAAATTGCTCACAATTTCATCAAGTGTATCTCTGAAATGGGTCCAAAACTAGCCGCACAGGTAAATCCCTCAAAAAAAATGACGATTTTCAAAATTATCTTTGCAACCCATGTGAGCATAATTTTTCATTTAAACCTGTTAACAGTGACACTGTAGTTAAAATAATTGACTCTTTGAAACCACAAACAAGTTGTGGACATGATGGAATTTCTATCAAACTAATGAAATATATAAAAAATGAAATCAAGATGGCCTTAACACTTATTTTAATCAATCTATTACCACCGGAGTCTTTCCCAATAACTTGAAAATAGCCAAAGTCATTCCCCTTTTCAAAAAGGGTGATGAAATCTTTTATAAGTATAGACCAATTTCCAAACTGCCTAGTTTTTCTAAAATTTTTACAAAAATAATGTTTAATCAATTAAACGAATGCTTCGAGAACATCTTTTGTTTTATAACCATCGTATAGATTTCGTGATGCACATTCCACAGAACTTGCTGACATTCAACTAGCTGATAGAATACTAAATAGTGTAGATAATTCTGAAATCCCAATCAGTATTTTCATGGACCTTTCCAAAGCATACTATAGGCCACCATAACTTAATTCAGAAACTGGAATACCATGGCATTAATGGTATGGTACAGCATTAGAACTTCTCAAAAATTATCTAGTCAACCGGAAGTAATATGTAGAAATAAATGATACAAAATCAGCACTTCTAAATATCACCACTGGTGTTCCACGGGGCTCAATTTTAGGCCTTTTGTTATTTATAATCTATTTTAATGATCTGCATATGGCTTCCAACATTTTTAAGCCAACCATGTATGCTGATGATAGAACATTATTCAGTTCCTTACAGGTTTTACTTAAATCTGACCTTACGCAAGAATTATCATACGGTATAAAGAACGAATTAAGTAAAATAAGTAAATCGTTGAAATTCAATAAATTGTCTTTAAATAAAAGGAAACCCAATTCATGATTTTTCACAGCGCACAAAGAGTGGCAACAATTCCTGAAATAGAAATAAATAACACAAGAATTGAATGTGTAAATGATTTAAATTTTCTAGGTATACAAATTGACAAACATCTAAATTGGAAAGGTCACTTAGATCAAATCGCATCCAAGATATCCAAAGCCATTGGTATCACGTACAAATTAAAAGAATACTTACCAACAAATATTTTGCAAACAATATATAATTCACTAGTACTTCCTCATCTTACCTATGGTTGTCTACTTTGGGGCAATAATAATACAAAAATTGGATTGCTTCAGAAATAATGCATGGGAATTATAAGCCTCAGCAAGTATATGTCACATACAGAACCTATTTTTAAAAGCTTAAATTTACTAAAAGTGGTGACATATAAATATTAACCAACAACTGAAGTTCTACTTCAAGTTTAGAAAAGAAACAGCTACCGGAGTATTTCAAAAATTTAAAATACATCCTATATATGAAATGCATAATCATTACACTGGAGGTAGTAACCTTTTGTTTATAGAGAGAAGAAGATTGGTTGTGACAGGTAACTGTTTAAGACATGAAATCATTAAAACAGGAAAAAACGATCCCAGATTCTTTACTGAACAAGGTTCATACCCATAGTAAAACTGGTTTCCCTATATATGTGAAATAACATCTTTTTAACAAATATAAATCTGCTAGTTCCATTTAAAACTGCTATTCTGTAATCTTCCATAGCTCTGACTCTTGGACAGCCTCCGAAAGTCACTTTCATAACCTGAATTTATATTTCTAATCCTCTTACAAAAATCAAATAAATTGTAGCTTACTAAGTGAAACAGTTTTATTAACTTTACACCTACACTTTCTTTTGTAACTATGCTTCCTTTGCAGTATATCTAGGTGGCCCTCGTGATAGCGGCTGTTAAGGCCTTAATGAGGGTCACCTGACCATTGTTATGACATATGTATATAATCTTATATTGTGTATTTTCGGTCAAATAAAGAGTCTTGAGTCTGAGTCTGAGTATTATGACCTTTTAAGGGAACATGGACCAATATATATATATATATATATATATATATATATATATATATATATATATATATATGGTCACTAGAATCACTCTTTATGGAAATCATGTCAAAATTTAAATATATTCATTGAACGACATTTACTGAACTACCTGTGGCAATCATGTGAGTAATATGTGATATTTTGCCATTTCTTCGCAGGTAAGGTTGATGTTTAATAAACAGAGATTCTTATATGACTGAGTGTAAGTTTTGGGTCTGCTCTGAAGAGGGATCGTTGACGCTCGGTCTCCTAACATGTAAGTTTCGTTTATCGTATGTTTAATGAGTATTTGCCATTAATAATGTCCTCTAAACACTATGTTTTGCATGCTCAAATCACGCAGCATTAGCAAAGCATCCTCTATGTAAGTTTAACTATGGTATGTGTCCGTTTTTGACCCTCGTCTGGTCAGCGCTTAAGTCGAATTTAACTGGTGCATCCAATCATTAAAGAAAACTCTGATATATGACCATGCTGTCAATCTGCGATAAACAAATATGTTTATGTATTACTATCATGGAGAATAACCAGTGTGCAGTTCTTTACTTATTTGTTTACCAGTGTGTAGATCGTTGCAGTTATACCATTTTGGGAAATCAGACAAGCTTTAACTCCGTATTCTTCTTAAATCCATGTTAAAATACCTTTCACATTGCTATGTTTTATGTTGATGTACCAATACAGGTTGAAATGATTGAAAAGACTGACACAGGATGTCCCTCTGAAATGGTAATACCTGCGTATGACAGAGAGAGGACAAATAAAAATGTTTTGGCTGTCTCCTTGTTGTTGTACCGGTTTGACCTACTTTTTGGTCACAATTGATTTTTTTTTTTAATTATTTGAATACTTAGCGGAATTTCCGGGTCTATTTCATTATCACGGCTGTCATCTTGACTGATCGGGATCTTTAGCCCTGCAGAAGATCTTTTGTTACGCACTTTCGGAAATGTCAAAGCTTGGGCGCTAATGATAAAAAAAATTCCCTCGGGTGTCCTTTATTTTAAATGTACCCAAATAAAACTAATGTAGAGACATTTCTATCGATACGTAATTCACGGAAAGGTGGGCTTCTCTTGCTGTATGTTGTTTTGGGGAATGGTAATCACGACAATACATAATGTATTCAAATGGGTGTCACAATACCCCAGGATAACAATAGCCATTTTAAATTTCCATCCACATTGGCTCAAGTAAAAACGTTGTTATTGAAGGCAATGCTCTGAAAAACCCTGTCTAAACCTATACTATTTTATTTCAAAAGCTTTCCAAATATACTTTTGAAACACTGACACTCGCAAAAGTTGAGAATAGAAAATGAAAAGATTTGTTAATGCTCTATTTGGCAAGCAGTCGCATCACCTGCTGTGTACACGATGGTGCGCTGCATTCCATGACGCCGTTCTGTTAAATAAGAGAAATACCTGCAGACGAGTAGGATAATGACACTGTGCACTTCATTAGTGATGCGAAAAAATATACATCAAGCATACGCACAATGGAAGCACTATGTCCCCATTGATTTTACAATACACAACTTTTATGTCCACAAGTCTTGGTCTGTATGCAAGGCAATGGGTCTTTACAAACACTTGTATGTCGCAATACAAAAGGCCTTATCGAAATCAACAGCAAGAGGCTATTTTACAAAATATGTTTGCGTGCATTTTTCATTCCTGACAGTAAAAACCTGGATGAGTTCATCTCCATGAGCCATATTAATAATGGCGACAGTACAGGGAAAGACCTCTACTTATGCATGAAAAATGATGGAAATCTCATCAGTTTAAACACAAGAGCAGATGATTTGAATGTTAAATCGCTTTTACAAGTAGTAAATGAGAAATGGTTTGGTGCATTATAAATCTACAATAAACGTCATACATCATTTCATTTTGCAAAAAGGACACAATTCTGTGGAATACAAAGGCATACTGCCACAGGAAAAGATTGGAGTTTTTCCCATATTATTTGTATATCAAGCTGTGACAGTTTTATACCCACTGGGTTTTTACTGAATGTCATTTAACTGCGAACCACTGAACAGTTCCCAAGGGTAAATCAGCGAAGTATTATTTGGTTGTTTCGCTGCTCAATAGGGTGGGGTGGAGTTAATTGTATGATACGGAATAGGTTGTCTGGTTAATTGCGAGGTTTGGTATTAGCTTGCGGTTTTGTGAAAGTGTACGCATTCTTTTTCTTTCTTTTTTTCTTTCCGTCATTCCTTCCTTTCTATATTTCTTTCTTCAAGTAGAATCAAGAATCCACTGACGTCATACGGGTGACAAAGAGCATTAAACATGCAGCTAAGACAACATGCATAGGTATTCCTAGGGATATAAATCGTCAATTTTTCTGTTCGTACTAACAGAAGGTATTCAAACTTCACTCATACAAAAAGAATAAAAAAAATACCTATGTGTGTTTGCACGCAGTGATGATAGTGTCCAGTTTCTATCTTGTTTTACAGAAATTTGCAGTCAGTGAGCCAAGGTACACGACTTGTTGGCTTTTGCCCAGTCCATAGTGAAAGTGTCATCAGGCAGCAACAGGATCCAAACAGCGCTATCCGACCACAGGCAGGCATCCTTACTTCAATCTATCCCGTCTGAATTGAATTCCATCTGAGATTAACATGGGAGCTGAGTGCTCAACCAGTATGCAGGGTGGTCCAAGTGGTATTAGGCATATAGATCAATAAACATTGACGGAAAATATTGTGCCAAATTTGAAAAGCAATAACATACAAGACATATAGACTATATGTAACCGTAATATATGCAGAATATGCCGCGTCTTGCATCTCAAATGTCCGTACAGGTATGAACAGTATAGCCGATTGCCTACCGTGACTGAAAGCTATAAAGGGACATGGACACAGTTCGCTCAGACGACGACAGATAACTGATGTTCCAATCTGAAACCACACAAGGTTTAATTATGAGTTTGTTACATGTCAGTATTAGCATGATGTATCGTCAAGTTTATATACCGTATGTATGTATGTATGTATGTATGTATGTATGTATGTATGTATGTATGTATGTATGCGTGTGTGTGTGCATTGGTCAACGGATATGTGGATGCATGTATGGACGTGCCCAGAATCCAGATGAAGATGGGTAGACGGGAACATGGGAGTACAGAATCTGTTTACAGTTACATTTCACGTTACATGTAGGTGTCAAATCTTAAATGCATATGAACTACTAAATATCATCGAACAAAATGCAAAGATGTAACAATGAATTGAGAGTACTTTGGAGTGCACTAATGTATGCATGGGTGGACTTCAGCTCCTAAACCAGACACTGTTCGCAATTTTCCAGATAACTCCATATATTTAATTTTGTACTCACAAAATTGTTAAATTGATGCAAGTGAGCCATAGTGTGCTGTTTACAATTTCGGGACTTCAGACGGGTTTCTAGGTACCGTTATGTTCGTTCGTTTGCATTAACGTTTACCGCCAATACCTTTGTCTCCCCATTCCTTGCCAAAAGGTTCACCCGGTTCAGATCTGGTAGACAAGAAGAATCTCTCCACCCACCCACGCTTTATGTGTGTGTGTGTTTGTGTGTGTGTGTGTGTTTTGTCTTATTTCTTGCTTCCTTTTTTTTTCTTTTTGTTCTTTCCTTTTTCTGTAGGGCGGTTTTGACTTGTCATTTCAAAGAGTTGCTGATTGAGTTATATACATGGACTTGTGTGTGTCGATGAACGGATTCTGTATGACAGTCAATAATTCTGTTATTTACGGCTAAACATCAAATATATTCCATTATTTACCCACTCTATTTTCATTTATCTTCATAGTTGTCAAACTGTCGGAACTTACCAAGGGTATAAAATGATGGTCGACTTCGATATTTGTGGCGCACCCATAAAATAATGCCAAGTAAGCGCCAAAATGGTTTTGAGAATGGCGTTCTTCGAAGAGTTTTGGGGAAACTTGTCAGGAATGTTGATCAAACGAAAAGGATAAATCACGGTGAAGTTTAGTGATACTTCCTGCAGTAAACGGGAGATACTTATTAAATAAATAAATTGAAAACACATTAAATCCAATATCTTGAGAAACATACATGCATTAGTCAATCAGAATGTTTATGTCATCACGAAAGGACTGTTCGGTCCATCCATATATATATATATATATATATATATATATATATATATATATATATATATATATATATATATATATATAATGTGAGCCGATGACATCCCGTCTGCAGTGTGCTCGTGTCTCTTTTGTTTTAAATCAGCCAGCAGCACACAGGAACACCATACCTATTACGTCCAATGTGATCTTGGTCGATTATTTCATTTGTGATATTTTGATCTAAGTAAGCTTGATGCAAATTGGAAGCTATCAAATCAGTGGCTTCTCGTTCCAACAAAAATAACACCGGATTTTATTTTCTTAGTTGATGATAGCAAACAGACAATGGACAGGTCCCATTTCATATTGGAGTTGGAGCGAAGAAACTTTTAAACTGACACACAAAAGCTTTTAAGTCCAACGAAATAAAAAAGATAAAGCACTGACTCGAGGCAAAAGAATGTAGAAAATCATAAAATCCCCAACTTCTCGGTATTCGATAAACAGGATGCCAGATTATCCGCATCCTTATTTGAAGAAAAAGTAAGTCGACTCCGTGAGCACGTGCACCAAGCTCGTTTAACCAAATATAAATGACTGCAAAGTTTGGAGCAGAGCATTGTCGGGTGCCCGTGGAACCGGTCAGGTACGCAGATAATCGATTCTTTTTCTCGGGTACCCGTTTCCAGTTTTCAATACCAGGGTACCAGAGAAAAAATGACAGCCAAGCATGTATCGATATGTAATAAACAGATATCAATTTAGGTTGTTTAATTTCTTTTTTGATATATTATTGTGTATATTCCCGTTACAAATGTTCTGTGTAAGTATATGTCATTACAAAGCGGCAATATGTTTGAAATAGATGCAGTATAAACAAAGTTAAATTCATTATTATGTAGGGAACAAAGCCTGGCATCCATCCGTTTCATTGGCACACTTTAAATATCAAATGCACGATTTTTTCAATCGAGAGGCAGAGACTGGCTTTGTCTGTGTTGGACAGGCAGGGCAAACTATGGCGCATGCAGAGGCAAGGGACAATCTGTCCAAAGCCTGGCAATAAGATTATAAAGAGCGGGATATAGTAAAATGTCTTCCAAAAGCCTGCAGTACACCGGGCGAACAACGAGCAATGTGCTGGAACATATAGATACCGTACACCTAACTGTACCCAAACCACAGTCTGTGCAATGCAGGATATCAGACTTTTCTCAGGCTAAAATGGATCCTACTTCCATTGAATCCAAACGGATCCTTAATAAACTTTGCGAGTTAATGATCAAAGATCTACGACCATTGACAATAGCCAGAGCAATGCCTTCCGGGATTAATGTCGGGTTATGAATCCAAGGTTGGTGTTAAAAATTCTTCAAAATGTATACACATACATGCAATTGTGCATTTTCAGTCACAGTCATAATCAAAGGGAACTATTATGTCGTAAAAGCTTTTGATGGATTGCTTCATTATAAAGGTGAAAAATTATATACATTGGAAATATCTATAGAGCCCTTTGTGTATATTCCCGTACAGGTAAACTTAACCACTGTTGCAACATGCAGTTTGCCTTATTTTCTTTTATTTTTGCATGTCAATATTTGCCTCAACAAAGAAATTAAAGTTGGTTTTTTTTCAAGCGATTTGTGCCAACATACCGAACGGTTGTAGCACCTTGAAAACCATGTACGCTTCAGGGGTATGTTCAGTTAAGGCTTTGTCAGCCAATATACAACATGCATCCCAGACAATAGGAAATATCTGGGTTAGTTTAACCTCCCTATGTTGTCAAATAAGCTTTAAACTTGCGTTTTATCACACCAGGGTGTAATTGCAGGACGACCATATGATTATGTACTCAGGCAGATTAGATGATGAATACAAAATTCTTCTTCGTATGCAGGGTGAAGCTTTCAGGACTTATAGGTTCACTGTAATGTACATGTAATGGGCTTTGCTGACCCACTTTTACACCTGACCTCAAATGGCATGGGTTGCTAGGTGAAACCGAGGAGGGTAGAGCTCTACCCTATTAGTGGGTGTACGTGTACGTCTGTCTGTCAGCAATGACAGTTACATAGGTGTAACTCTGAATGGCGAAAGAAGTCAATGGGGCCCCCAGTCTGGTTGTCTAGATATTATTTGTATGACATACTTCTGGTAATCTGGCTAATACAATGACCGATATCCTGCAGAAGTGGTGCCTTTATAACCAAGAAAACCTTTTATTTGTCACAGACAACGCTGCAAACACGAAGAAGGCAGCACGCATTATGAATAATCAAATGGGCGGCCAAAGTAACCGCACTTTATCTTTTGTATATCCAGTATTGACTAACTTGTCATCAAACTTACTCTTTGAATATTCAGACGAAGACAATTTTGTTACAGCATCTAAAGAAGCAGTCCGTGCAAGCCTTGACCAACATTTTCAAGCAGATATACAACTTGAACTAATACAGGTGGCCACTGTCTTAGATCCAAGGTTAAAAAAAGCTACTTTTCTTGAATGCTTATTCACGTAAAGCCGCTTATGCCCTTGTGAGAAAAAAGATTGACAGTGTGCCGTGCATGACATACAATGTGACAGTAGACTCCCATCTCCCAGCAAAGCGAAGAATTACTGACGCAGACTACAGTCTTTCAGTGAACAATATTCTGTTTGGGCTAGTTGGGGCTGCTGAAGAATATGTTTCTGATTCAATAGATTCTGGGAACGAGTTATCCTGTTACTTGTCAAACCCGCGTTAGGTATTAAAGACACCCCCACCCCCTCCCCGAATGGTGGTATAGGCATCAGTGCAACACACCTCCTCATCTGCTCTAGCCAGAGGGTATTTTGGGACCACCAGAGTGCGCTGTGAGCGCCTATTTTCTGATGCGGGAAACACTCTCACGAGCGAAAGAGCTTTGAATCCAGATATGACCAAAATAATAATCTTTCTGCATTATAACAGGAAAGTGTCTTTACTGTTGAATAAGATAACAAATATTAAAAATGATATATGCATATAGTTTGTTGTTATTATTGTTTGAATGTTGATTATAGTACATGTATGTACACTGTTTGACTGATCGAATAGATGGTTGCTTGAATGGTGGTGGTCATGTTGGTGTTTCCAAAACCGGGTACCCGGTTATTTAAATACCCGAATTTTTGGGTACCCGGGTACTTAATTTTGATACCAAACAATGCTGTAGTTTGGAATGGACCTGCTAAACAGTTTATTGAGAAGACACGGACGAAGGCATATACAGTAGTGCTTGTTTATCGCTATGCTGCAAAATGTTTATTTGTGATCTGTTCGGCACTTCAAAGTAACCAGGATTTGAACGCACTGATCTAACGAAAGTAGATCCCTTCTATGTTTGACTGAATTCATCAACAGGTGTGACGAAAATTCTAAGTGTAGCTTCATCAGTATTTGTATGTAGCTTCTACAATGACTAGTATGCGACCAAATGTAACGCCTTTTTTAAAAAGTCGTGAAAAATCACTTAATTCCTGCAATGAAAAGAAGTGTCCATTAACATCGCTCCAATTATATCAAAATCCAATATTTTCTTTCGGAGCAGGAGTCAAAAGACTCAGGGAAGTTAATAAAAAAAATTACAACAGCAACTTTTTGGAGAATTTGATGTCCGTGAGTAACCAGGACTATCCAATGATGAGGCAAGTAGACCAACAGTTTCATAAAAAAAGACCAACAAAATATTTATGCAACCACAATGATTGACATAATAAGATTCTTCATAAATGCACCATAGGTTTATCTCAACCGAGTTTAAAAGGATCTGGCAATTTATTTTGGAGAAAACTCCATATACACGTACATGTACGTACCCTAATATTCCTACAACAATGCTGAACTGTGAACTCTCTGATCATCTTAAAACTATAAGTATTCGCTAAAATCAAGATGTGGCAGTATTGTCATCAAATGAACTACCGCATGTATAATGCTGATCCAAAATAAAGTTGGTAAGCACATTTTGCACAAGGTTTGTACCTAGCAAGTCTGAAGATAGTCCAGGCTGCTGTTTTGGGGACCAATAAACAATTACAGCAAACACAGAGATTCATGAAAAATACATTAACTGTTGCAAGGTGTCCAAGCGGTTGGCCAGATCCAGGCGCTCTCAATTGACAATCTTTTTTGCATGTTGACTTGATATTTAATAAATCTTTTCCACCAAAGTTAGGATCGTGTTTTTTGGTATCAATCACTAGGCATCCTTGTCGATCGCAGAATACAAATATGGATGGCTTTCCACGTGTGATCAAGATTGCTAAAGGTCCATCTAAGGAAATGACATGAGGTCTCCAAAGTACCGAAAACATAATGCTCATAACAAAAGACAATTTTGTTTTCTCTTGTAGATACAAACACTAATTTTAGACACTTGGCCTTGAAAAAGAGAACATGGGTGACAACCAATTTGACATTGAAGTTTTTCCTTTGGCTCTCGATTTCCCTTCTGTGTGAAGAGTACATGGGTCATGTCAGTGAATGGACTTTGTTGTCTTGAAAGAATCTTTGTTGCCAAATGCACCGGGCTGTTACTGCAATTTTTCGCACATCCAAACAGCATTAATCACATATTAAGTATAAGGTGCATGAACAATCCAGATTAGATGCATGGTATGCATCATAACATGAAACTTCCTAAGCCAACTGTGAAAGTAGGAGGTACTGCCTGCTCATTTTTTCCCACCACGCTTGTGCCATTCATGGCGTCATTTACACACGATGTCAGAAAAAAGTACGGTGAGATATATCACCAAATAATAATTTAAAGCAGAGGAATGTAACAAAAGAGTTGGAGAGCATAAAATTTGCTGTTTCTTTAATATACAGGAGACACAGGGAACAGTCTGGTGCTAAAATTTTCGCTAACGTCACATAATATTTCAGGCAGTAAAAACTTTGTAAACACACGAGGTATCATCCTGAATATAGGATCACAGATTTTGTGGTTTTCATGGTTTAGTTGTGCACTGATGACATGTACCGGAACACTAAGAGCTTCTGAATCATCTAACTTTCCCCTTCCTTTTTCTCATTTGAAACACATGTGCTTGCCATGTGTGACTCTGGGTTAAGGACAGAAGAACGTAACATTACTAGATAGTAAAACTTTCATTTCTAGCAAAGCTAAGTGTACTCTTAATGAATTTGTTGTCACAGAAACCGTCGCGCTGTCCATGGTACCCTGACCTAGGACACATTTCACGCCAAGACGGGAATGTACATGTATTATAGCGACTGGACATTGGGCTAAGAGTAAATCAATACATGGAGAGAGTTTACACCCTACATCTGCCGGAGTAAAACAATGTTATTTAGACATCTGCTTTCTTGTGGTACAGTGTGATAATGACTATATTAAATTAATTAATGAACAAAGTAAACAATTGACCATTGCACCCAAAAAATCTCCCTTTAGGCCTGAGATTTGGGACATCATCATCATCATCATCATCATCATCATCATCATCATCATCATCATCATCATCATCATCATCATCATCATCATCATCATCAAGGATATTTCCTGGTTAAGCTAAAGCAGTTATTTATTTATTTATTTATTTATTTATTTATTTATTTATTTATTTATCTTATTTTATTCTATTTTACTTATTTACGTTCTTACATTCTTTAAATTCAAGTGAGTTTTCTTTACCAAATATAAGGTAAAAGCCAACAGCAATCATGGCAAAAATGCACAATAAGGGAATATACTCTTGCGAAACATGACGTCTGGTTCCCGCTGATGACCCATTGACAATTTCGTTTGGCTCTAGAAGTCTTGAAATCTTGTAATTTTGCATCGAACGTGATGATAGAGATTAATTAAGGTGTAGGCTTACACATAGACAGTAACTGGATTGGTTAAGAAGCGTTTTTTCTCACAATCACAAGGAAGATGTAGCACTGTTACTCTTCTCTGTATAATATTTTTTCCTTTGAGCCACCATAATGAAACCAATTTACAAATATTCACAAAGAAAACTTGGTCAAGCTGCTTTATGACAAAAGGCAAGAAGAGATCGACCCATAAAAACGACCGGTCTCTCATTAGTCATAGTAAGACTTTATCATCTTATATTTGTAGCATAACTTTGGAGAAAAATACTGTAAGAAGCTGTATTTGTTGCGATGATTTTTAACCAGAAACAGTCAGAGGTGTCTGTGAAACATAAAACATTGATCAATCTCCTTCGTGTTCATCTCACACCCAATTTCAGTTATTTTAATGATCATGGACTGTGGGTGTCATTTTTGGTGTGACATGTGACATGTTGATGCATTGTCTGATCCTTTTCTTCTCCTTCATTCTCTCGTCTCAGAACCCAGAACTTTCGCAAACATAAGAAGTGGTGCCATCTATTGGAGAAATGTGTAACTTTATGAACAAAACCTTGAATTATCGGGAAATCTAACCACATTGTACAAGAAAGTGACACTGATATTTATCGATGCGTGTGCCGATGCGAAAGCGTAAATAACGAAAACCACAATAATCGCAAACGTTGTAACTCTTTGTGCGTGGGTTGCATTTTGAAAAAAAAAAAAAAAAAAAAAACATGGGTGACGCATTCGTATCTGCAAAGGCACCGGCGCGTTTTACTTAGCTCCAAAAGTGCATCACATTTGCGACAGGAAAGGGCGCAAATTTTCTCCGATCATGGCCCGATATGGGAAAGTGTTACTGACGTCAGAAACGTAACCCCCTGGCCATGGTGTATGTGTTCTAAGCCATAGTACCTTCAGTTTGCCAAGAGTTATGGCAGATACAAGAGAGCATAGTGATTCTGGAGAGTATGAATTGAGATTTTTATGCACGTGGTCTGATGACGATTAAGAAGAATTAATAAGAAAAGCTGCAGCAGCAGAGGAAAAGATCATTCAGCCTTACATGAGGGGACGCCCAGAACCCTACCGTCACCTGCACTGCAGGGAGTGCAACCGTGGTACAGCAAGACGATTCCAACTTGCCGTCTAGGCAATGATAATTCGTTGCAAAAGAGATATTTCCTATCAAAACTTATAAAATGCCATTAAGCAAGAACAGGCATGAATACAATAAATTAGAATTTACGTCAGGATGGGCCACGTCTTGTAGTGTTTCAAATTCTAGCATTCACGAAAAAGCTTCGGCGTACACCTACGGAATATAAAAGTACTAATAAACAGTTAATTTTCCCTTCCCATATGTGTGGTCTATGGATGATTAAACGTAAGTCTGCATTTATTAATATAGCTTTCAATATCAGTATAACTCCTACCCGGCAGCATCCTCAGGACCCTTGGAGGGCAGTCATTTACGTTTTCCGTATACATTGTCATCAGTGCACGTGTTTATTGTATTCTTCATTTCAGATTGTATCCATTATGTAACATTTGTAAATATTTCCCTGTGACTGACTAATTTTCTGATTCCATATGAACGACAAAAGTACACATGAAATTTTGTACACGCAATTATTGGGAGCTGGCCGTGGCTGCCACAAACGCTGGCACATGACTTAAAAGATGAAAGGCCAGCCGCCCACTGGTCTTGGCAGCTGTGTAGATGAGGCGTGAAAGTTGTAGCTATCCAAACAAATGTTATGGGATAAAACACCTCGCAATATATAGTACAATTGGACATACACATAACAGTGGCCAGCTAACTCAACCAGTTAAATATTGTTCAACCCTAGACTTGGGTATGGGAACCAGATCGGTCCTTGTTCGTCCATGGTTTCCACCCATTTTTTTCATCAATTGAATCAAAATGGTTAAACATACTGAAGTTTTGTTACAATGTTACTTTGTAACAACATCCTAGACCAGCGTTGTCACTGTGACATTCGATTGATAATTATGTGATACATTGTAATAGTCGTAGAGTTACTAGAGTTACTTTGCTGTTATGTAAGCTTTGAAATCAGAATGATCCTGAAGGTTAATTTGTAAATACTGTTAAATATATATATATAAACCCAATGAATCACTGTTCCTGGTTTTATAAGTAATGCTGAATTTTGCCAGTTCCATTATCCTTCCAATGGTCAGTAATGGGACCGTATTTGGCAACAGCAGTAGCTTTTTCTTGCCCAACCTTTCCTAAACATTATCATATTTGACAAATCAAAGTCACTTTCAACAAAGTGTTCCCTTCATAGGTTAGATCGGTTCCCAGGGCCTTGCCACTTGTCCCTGTAAATCCTGACTGTGCTGGTCCAAGCTCTCCGTAATTTCAGGTCTATGGGGGAATGTAAACAAGCTGTAGAATTTTTATTGCTACAATTAACAGCAACACACGAACCCATCCTGGACGGGAACAGGGACGAAAATAAATATTTCTACATGCATTTTAAAGCCTGTTGGTTTAAACATATTTTATTCAAATAAAGAAGAAGAAGAAGAAGAAGAAGAAGAAGAAGAAGAAGAAGAAGAAGAAGAAGAAGAAGAAGAAGAAGAAGAAGAAGAAGAAGAAGAAGAAGAAGAAGAAGAAGAAGAAGAAGAAGAAGAAGAAGAAGAAGAAGAAGAAGAAGAAGAAGAAGAACGAAAACAATTGGGGAGAAGGGCAAGACCCAATATTGACCCCCCCCCCCCGGTCAGAATAAGACAACCCTGTTGATAAAGGGTGACTAAAATATGTACACACCAAGTGACACTTGACTGCCATAGCTCGCAAGCATGGTCAGAATTTTCCTTGTCAGCCAGCGGTGTTGCGTTTGTGACGTCATAAGCCTTTTGTGCCTTGTTAGTGTTGGAGTTATCAAATCAATATGTATCAAATTTGAACATGGTCAATCAAGAGGACCTTTAACAACAAACAGACCTATTTACTTATCGCTGGCTCAGATGATCATTTTCATACTCCTGGGCACAATTTTAATGCTCTGAGGCTGTTTTCGTTGGATATTGTCTGCAGATGTTCTCTTTAAAATCACAGAACTGTGCCCCCCCCCCCCCCCAAAAAAAAAGACTCTGGAAGATTTTAATCCTCATTGCGAATTTTTGTTTTCATAGTCGGCATATTAATGTTTACTCGTGCAATCTTCACCTGGCACCCACCTGAACATCAGAAATGCAGTTTTGGTGACGTACAAAGAAAAAGAACTGCATACCTTCATAACAGTCTTGCTTGTGTTTTCCCTAGCAAATCAGCGTCATAAAATTTGTATTTTGAGCTTTCCGTGTTATATTCAGACGAATGTCCTCGTGCTTTACAATCGCAAAGCGGTAAAATGCTTGTGCCTTTTTTCACAGTAAATGGTAGATTGATAAGTGTGTTTATTGGAAACATTAATGGTGTGGTGTGGTGTGGTGTGGAGAATTCTAAAAACTGTCGCGGATTACTGATTGTAAATGCTGGTTTAGAATATTATTGTGATCCATTTACAACCCTCTGTGTCGCTCCCGTTCTGGTTGTTTTTAGTGTGATTTTTTTGAAAGTTTATAAAGGTGTACATTTTTTTTTTGACAATGAAGGAGTCTAGACAACCAAATATTGAGGTTTGTTGGAGAACTGACAATACTTTGGCGTATTATGAGCCTATGTATATCTCCTTTGGTGACTCGAAATCATGTGCTAGTCCAGTGGGTTAATCTATGTGCACGGCTATGCAAGAAAAAGCGTTGAGGGGAAATAGCACCACACCTAAATTTGTCCATCCCCACTTTTTTTACCTGTCTCCTCCATTATAATATAATAGGACTCCCGCATTTTTTAGTTTGAGCACCCGTTTTATATGTTGGGCAACTTGGCACCTCTGGGTATTTGCCTTATGACATTCAGGATATTGGTACCCTTGCCACATGAAACGGTTACAAACTTTTGCTCAATGTAGTGTAGGTAGTTGTGCAACGATACAGGGGTATTTATTCTGATATGTGTGTTATCACTTATGCTCAATGACCATTTGTACATTGTTTTGGTATGGCATGATGCTTTGTTAAGTTGAATGCTTTTTTTTGTTTTTGTTTTTGTTTTTTTTTTTTGTTTTTTTTTTTGTTTTTTTGTTTTTGTTTTTTGTTTTTCATGTAATCAGCAATCATTTGTTGGAGGGCTGCCTGAGTGGAGGGCATTTTTAAACAGATTGATCTGTGGTGATGCAAACTGGGTCGACACTAGAAAATCCAAGAAGTGGAACTGAACATTCTCATTAAAAACTGTACTAATATGGAATTGGCCGCAAATTTAAAACATCACATTTTGTTTACCTTGTCTTGATAAATTAGGGTCACTTTCGCCATTTCGTATCTTTAAGGAAAACAAAGGCTTGACACCCAAATTTGTCTTGCTTTTTCTTTCTTTCTTTTTTTTTTCAGGGGGGGGGGTGGACTGATAATGACTCTACAGCAATTTGACTAGGCTATTCATAAATAGATCTTAAGCTCAGCTGGCTTGCTAGCCGGGCTGTGCTTTCAGAAGGCTCAGTCATCCACCGTCCGTCCGTCCGTCCGTCATCCGCCCATTCACAATTCATGTTTTCGATTTCTTCTGCAAAACCATTTGCCAGATTCACTTCAAACTTGGTGGTAATGTATTTTGGATTGATCTCTACCTAGTTTGTTCAAACGGTCACGCTCAAGTGATTTTTGGATTTTTTAATGATTTTTTTGTTGGGGGGGGAGGGCAAATATTAAAAAAATCCTCTGACGAAACTGCTCACCCAATTGCCTTCATTTCACACAGAAAATTTTCTAGGGACTTATGATTCTTAATGTCTTCACCAGGTGGCGCAACACTTTTTCTGTTTTTTATGATTTTTTTTTGTGCTTTCACTATTTTTGACTTTTCCAGAACCCAGACTCCGATTAAACTGAAACTTGGTGGAAACATGTATGTTCCTTGTGCAAGGAGGCAAACAAAGCTTTCACTTGGTAGCACTACTGTGGATTCCTGCTTTTTACCATTTTTTTTTTCAAATCGGGTACTTATCGCTAAATGCAACTTTCCTATTGATTATGATTACGATGCAAGCAATGGGGCATTTTAATGCTTATTTACATTATCGACTTCTCCAAAATTGCCTGCCAGACTGACTTCAAACTTGTTGGCAATGTACCTTGGGTATATCCCTACCAAGTTTGTTATGATGGGTAGGCTCACGTGATATTTAGATTTTTTGTGATTGTTTTTTTTTTTTCTTCTTTCATTGGACAAATCTTAAAAAAAAACTTGGAAACCACTCACCCAATTGCTTTGACATCATACAGCAACACTAGGTCTCTGTTCAACAGGGGGTGCTGCAATTTATACGATTTTTTACTGATTATGTTTGTGTGTTTAAGTCATTTTCGACTTTTCCTGCAGAACAATCACTCAAATTAAGCTGACACTTTGTGGATATGTTCCATGTGAAGGATCAAGCAAAGTTGTTTACTGAGTGGCACGGCTGTGGATTTCTGATTTTAAATGATTTTTTTTTTAACTGGGGTACATATCGGTTAATGCACTTTTCCTATTGATTACTGTGTAAGTCAATGGGCATCATAATGGTAATTCACATTTTAATGAATTTTTCTTTGGGTAAATTTTAGAAACACTTCTGACTGGCATATGCACTCAGCTAAAGCTGGTCATTCCATTGCAGCATTGATTTGTGAACAATCTTAGGTTAGCTGGGCACGGGCTGTTCACCCAGTCCTCTAATCCATGTTAAAGTATTGCTTCATAAGTGTTGTGAAACCCTTGTTGATGCATGATACCTTTCGGTTCCAGGTCTTTCTCACTTTTGCCAGATGTTCTATTTTTTCCTCACATCTGTACGTCTCCAATCAGCATTGATAATTTTTTTCCTGGAATAAAGAACTGTTTCAATGGAACTTACCTGGGAGGCCAAGGTAATGAGAAATCGGAATTGATAACAGAAACGTCAAGGAAAAGGACAAAGACCGCCAGCGATGAGTTGTGAGGAGTGTGCTTCTGTTGGCCGGGATCTACAGTTACCAGTTCTGGTTCATTGTAGGGAAAATGCAATCTGGGATTGTGCATATAATTTACAGCGGAATCTGTGGTAGAGCTACACAGTCCCTTTAATTCGTTTTTTTCTTTCAGAAGCTTCCCAAAAGTTGGAAATTGATGTTTACCTGTTGATATATTTCCAATTACCCAAAAGTTGTGCGAACCATCAGAGAAAGCAATTGAATCATATTCGTCTGTCAGTTTATCTTGAGCACTGCCACAATGAAGCATTGGTATATTTACGTATAAATCGCATTCTAAAAATATATATGCATTTAGGAGAATGTAAATGGAGGGAAAACAGCATGTTACACATTTTTTGTGTACAAATGTTCTCGAAATTACATCGTTAATCTTCATGTGCAAAGCAGGTGCCTCTGATAGTCAACCAAATAGCAGTCACCAATAGCGTGGTTAAACTAGAACGTATGTTGCTTCCTGTGACTGCTTGGTGTTTCATATTTTTCAGGACAGGAAGTACAGCAATGACATATTTTGGGTTGCTACTGTCTGTGGAAGCTTATAAAGTGTAAATTGTTTATGGAAGCAATAAAAAGTAAACATTTTTGGAACGGACATAATTCAGATTTTAAATCTGACTATTACGTGTAATCCAGTTTTACAAACGTGTATTCAACCAGCTTTGTAGGAAGCGCTTCAAATGTAAGACCCCGACCCTTCTACCAATGTGGAAATACAGTTACTGGTATTGTTGTTGTAGGCGTTGCATTTGTAACTTTGTGGTTCAGAAAAAATGTGTCCTGCATCCAGCATTATTTTGCAGCTATGAAAAGTTAAAATAGATTTCCACATTTGAGTTTGCTTTATTTTGAAAGTATATATTCGACCAAATAAAAAAGTTATAAAAACACTCCCTGATACGTTTTTGAGCCGCACTAGCGTACATTATTTGTGTGGAAACAGTTTGAAATTGAGTCATACACACAAGAAAGGGGGTGTAAGGCTCCCACATTTGATAGGTTTGCCAATAACTTTAATGTTAATTCAACAAGTAGCTCACAAAATTAAAACTATAATTATGCTTGAAATCGTTTGACCATACCATTTCCCAAATTTCTGAAGCAAAGCGGAAACACTGTGGATGCTTATAATCATATCACATCTAAAGGCTTATTACCATGTTAATCAGTTTAAATTCTTGCTATATATTCCAGACACTCGCCAAGCACCTGTCGCGGCCACTTGGCCACCTGTGTCAATTTATGCACACTTTTTGTGATGAACAATGAGCGTTCTGCACAGTGCGGTCATTTTATTTATATACCTACGATCCAAAATCAACATATTCAGCCTATGTTTTCAATTGTAGTTTGCCATGTAGTTTGCCAATAATTGTTGAAATTCCGAATTACTGGTAAGGACACTTGTATACGTCAGCACTTTTACCATAGAAATATCAGTAGTAGTAGTTGCAACATATTGGCTTTTGTATCGGTAATGGTGGATCCTTAGCCTTGCTTACTGTCAAACACTAATAGGAAAGTACCTATAGGGCTTCTTTTGGTGTTGTTCAATTTGACCTTGAGTGACTTTCAGAAGTCAACCGTCTTTGTCTTGCATCTCGGTAATGGTGGATGCTAGGCCAGTGGTTAGTAATCAACACTGATAGGAAAGCATCTATGTAATTTCTCTGGGCGTTATTAATTTTAATATTGAGTGGCAGTAAAAGTGAAATTAACATAATGGCTTATATACTGGTGATAGTGGATACTGCCCCCTTTAATAAAAAAGTAACGACTCCAGAACTGTGTGAGTGAAGATTTTGATATTGCAAACAGTGATGATTTTGCTACAGAATGACGAAATGACATTATTTCGAAAATCACGGGACCATAACAGTCTGTAAATGTAATGTCAGGTGAGCCAAGGACTGTTACGGTCCTCGCAATATTGAATATCATGTAAATATACTCATTTCATGGTGAATGAAAATTATAGTTATTAATGAAGGCATACATCACTGAGTCTCTATGCCGGCAACGCCTGGCTCCACATTTGCATCAGTTATGCGGGCCGTGATAATGTGCAAAGAAAATGAATTTCATATTTTTATATCAAACCAGACTGAATACAAGATATTAATTGCCATTTCAGATACATACATGTCATATTCAATAGGCAAAATGTATTTAGGTCACCTTCTACAGTCATTTATGGAGTTATTTTCAAATATATATATATATTTTTTTTTAGTAAAACTTCACACTTATGTGTTGCATTGCTCGTTAGATGCAGTAAAAGCCACCACAAGGTCATCGAATGAGCCATATATTGTTTCATGTCTGGGTCATTCATCTGCGATGAACATTCTGCACATTTCGGCTATTTTATTTATATAGTTATGATCCAACATCAACACATTTGGTCGGTCCTCATTTAAAACCTAATTTATGCCAACGTCCTGCCACATGGTTTGAATCCATCGAGGTTTCTGTGGTACTTTGCCACGTAGTGTGCCTACAACAACATAGAGTTCGGAAGGAAATCCTATTTAACATTCAGTCCTGAGAGTAGAGTAAGACTGCATAAGAAAAGTTTATCAAAATTGAAAATAATTGCTACTTTGCAATCGTACGCAAGAATATGTACGTCGGACTTGTCCCGTGGGGATCTCAGTCCCATTAAGTAACTGTTGACGTCTCAACAAAGAATCTGGTTCATCTCTTTGTCAAGAATCTGGTTCATCTCTATGTAAAAAAGTTTGTTTAAAATGATAAATTTGCTCCAATTGCGTTGCTTTCCGCGATCATGGAAAAGTGAGAGCTTATATTGTAGAGAATTGAAACTGGTCCTCGCGTCATCTTAAATTGGCCACGTCTTTCAGTGACAAGCCTCACCCTGCACACACACACACACACACACACACACACACACACACACACACACATATATATATATATATATATATATATATATATATATATATATACATATATATATATATATATATATATACTGTAGTTCTAGAAATATTCGCGCTCGATTTAATTTCGCGCTATTCGCGCTAGTACTTGGTGCGCGAAATTAAAATGCGCTAAAATTAATCTGTAAAGTGACGGTAAAATGGCACCGAGACTTACCACACTTGGACACTACTTTATCCGTGGTTTATATAATAACCAAGTCTGGTGTATTCCAGATGTATCCCACCATTTTTCACCTGCAAATATAAAGGTAGTTTACCGTTTCCGTTAGCCACACAAACAGGCAAAAAATGTATGATTGTGTGTTGCCCCCTACACACCACGGGGAGGTGGAAATCGGGTTTTGTGTAGGAAAGTCTTTTATTGTTGATTAAAATTGAAGGTGCATCATAAAATCCATCTAAAAGTCGCAGTAAAATCACATCTTGCTCTGGTCTCCTGGGTCTGGTCTATTAAAATCTCAGTAAAAGTTCGTGGTAAAAGTGTCCACATGTCGCCATTGGAAGTCGAGTCCTGTCTACATTAGTCTGCTGACCGAGCCTCCAAGTCCATGTTGATGCCTGCTTCGCGGAAAGCCGACCTGATTAACTCTGTCTCATTTTTAAGTTTGTCAAAAGATTTGACAAGCCATCGGGCATGGAGAGGTTTGACCTTAGAGTTGTAGACCAATACGTATGTCAGCCAGTGGCATATTATTGTCCAGCTCACTTTGAACTTGATCGGCATACCATTGCGAAAACTCGTCTTTCATAAACCCTTTGAATTTTTTGTTCACTTTCAAGTCCAGTGGTTGACAGTAATCCGTGCACGAAGCTGGTATAAACAAATGACCAATATTGTTTTCGTTAAGCTTGTCCAAAAGAGCTTGCCCTCTATGTGCGGCAAACACATCAAAGATATAAAGAGCTTTTTGATTGCGCAAAGACAATGGCAAATCTTCACGCTGTGCCTCTATGTATGGAACAATTACGTGGTCGACATACGAGAGCATTGTATCTGCTGTGGACCAGTGATTTTCGGAATGCGTTACATGCCAATCGTCTGGAAACTTGTATTTTGGATGACCAGCGTTGGTTTTTCCTGCATAAATTATCTGTGGTGGCAATACATCGCCTCCTCCAGTAACGGCAAGTAAACATGTGATCTCCCTCTTGTCTTCAAGACCAGTTATATCCACTTGTTTGCTACCAGTTTTAGCCATGGTCCATTTACTGCTGGGGATAATTTGCATGCCTGTCTGATCCCAATTTATGATAAGATTTGTAGGAATGCCATGCTCCAGAATGTAGTTTTCAACATCAGCCGAAAACTTGCTGCGTATATTGTCCAAATCAACTGAGTTTTTCCGAGCGGCTCGTGTACCTCGCGTACCTCGCCTCTGGCTAAATCCAAGCCCATGACTTTTTCCAGCAAAAGTGGCCCGCCGAATTCAGAAAGAAGGGTTTTCTCCTGTGCCTTTATTATACCACGGGCGGCTGCGTTGGCAATTTTGGTGTTTACAATTCCTCCACTGTCGCGAAGTGAAAGCAGGTAGTCACAAACATCCCGATCATGTTTACCCAATTGAAGAAGACGGCCTTTTGGTTTTATATGTATTTCTGAAACAGAATGCACTTTTTCTTTCTGTGTAATGGCCAAAAATGCTTTCTTGAAGCTACGCGCTGTACTTTCTCGCACCTGGAATTTCCGTGCTGCGTTGTTCACACCGCTGGAGACAGCATACCTGACGATCTTGGCTCTCTTTTCCGGGCTATACTGCTGGCAACTGCCGCGCTTTCTCTTACGGCCTGTACTTGGCGGAGTAGAGATAACTTCATCAACGGGCCCTGCTGATTTTGTTGGCGTCTCGAAGCTTATGGACATCACTTTCATCACTTCCGAATCAGCACTCCGTGCCGGTGTCGTAACAAAACGATACATCTTACTCTTATACTCCTCAGTGCCCAATTTCTATTGTTTTCAGCGGAGTCTAATTTTCATAGAGATCCTCTCCTCCTAGCAGTCTAATTGAATTAGATCCGCTGAAGTGCAAGTGACCTCATGACGGGACTATGCAATGGAACTTCGACAATTTTTGTCTGCACTTTTTAATGAAACAAATATTTTGTCCCTGGCAGGGCTCGAACCAGGAATTCTGTGTTCCACGGCTGAGAGTGCTGTCCATTACGCTAAACAGCTGAGACGATTCTTCACTGATTTAACATAATATCTATTCCAGCGTGTCTATTGTTGACCAGCATTGAATAGGGTCAGGGAGCGTGACAGGTCAAGTGTCAAAGGTCGTTACATTATGTACTCTTACTTGTCGCTTTTCTCTTCGAAATCAAGTCTTTTAACTTTGTTTCAAGTAGGAAATACTTTTATAATACCCATCTTTTGGAGCATAAGTCTGTCAGACGCCTCGTAGAGTTTTCCAATTGAATTAGAAGACTCGCGCTGCGCGCTCGTCTTCTAATTCAATTGGAAAACTCTACTCGGCGTCTAACCTATACTTATACTTAGAAGGCAGACAGGACTCGACTCTTCTTAGTCTGCGATGTAGGGGTTAAAGTACCTTTGCTTGGGGTCAAGTACTTGAGAAGGTATACACTGATACAAGCAGCCTAGTACGGGTACATTGGCACATGGTACAAGAGGGCCCATACCACTGAATCCTAAATAGGTAGAAATAACATTACAGTGGAACAAAGCTACCACAGCACTTTATATTGAAGACACCAGCAAGGTACCCTGGGTACTGCAACTAAAAGTGACGCAAGGCAAGAGGAATATGTTATCAAGCCATAAGATTGTGAAAAAGTCAAATTTAAAGGTGCATTGCATTTTGTTTTGTCTTTGACGATTAAAATACGTTTAATTTATTTGCATATTTGACCCACCGTATTAGATATTTTTCTGTCACGGGCACAGACGTGTACGGCAATTTCCAAGAAATATTGCTGACAATTGATTTGTACTACTGGGAAAAAGCTCCCCTCCCACGCCAAAATGTGTGGATGGATAGGTTTGGCAAGTTGGATTGCGTTGTTATACCAGTGTTTGTATCACCTCCCACCCTCTTTTTTTTGGGGGGGGGGGACATTAGGTGGCGTCCTGTGTGCATGCTGCTGAAACCAGTGTATGCCTGAAACATGGTGTGCAGGGGCGAGGGAAGTGCGATCTGCAAGTTGGTACGTCCTCTGTTTGGCTGACACTGGAATTTTATTAATAGAAGTCAATAATGTATTCATTTTTGCAGGCCTGGCGCAGCTGTTAACGAAACATCTGCATTGATAGAAACCTGTGTCTTTTCACACATTGGGCAAGGTGGCGGTCTTACCTCTCATCTGAAAGTATTGACTTCCACGTCGATCTGACTTTCTACTTGTATCCTCCTGTCTGTACTAAACGTTTCCACCAACTATGGAATGCCTCATTCGACTGGTAGCCTAACGCTACGAAACTCCGAACTCTATCGCCGCAACGGTTTGAAGTCAGAAACCCATGAGTGACCCGTACGCTTTGGCGTTGTAGGTAGTGGATTCACACTGTACTGTCAGTGGTTCATCATACAGCCCATAGGAACATACACTCAAAACACACTTATCTTATTCGAGGGAATTTTGTTTTACTGGGGTTATTGAGGTGTGTGCTTTGTTTGCCTGTGCAAAGTACTTAATTTCATATGTATGAGCCATAATTTTACTTAAGGTCATATTTTAAGACAACCTATGTTGAAGCTATAGGGCGCAATATTTTCCGATGAATATTATATTGAACACGAAACCCTGAAGCAAAAGAAGGAAGGGGAAGACATGACAGAATGTATCAGGTTTTGTAATGTCAAAGGACAACCTGGCAGCTTCCCTGTGCCTTTGGGCTTTAGATGCTTAGGCTTTAATATCAATATGACTGTGACAAGAGGTATAATAACATCGAGTATCTTGTCATCATTGTAAACATTTTACTTTTTCACCACTCTTTTCGAATCGAAGACTTACAGTAAATGCAAAGAGCCACAGGAATCGAATACATTCAAGAATACACAATCTTCATTTACCAAACTAAAGGTTCGTGTCCTTCTCTCTGAATCTAAGGCATTTCAAATCAATACGAAAATACATGTTAAAAACATGTGCCTCTCCTCTTCTAGCAGTTTCTGATAAAAGTGATAAATGATGTATCCAAATACCTTCTGTGTACATTTACATGTAGAGATCATGAATACTGTAATGTGTTCATATATAGGTTCAGGTATATAATTATTTTTATTTGTTGTTGATGTTGTTGCTCAAAAGATGATTATTAAATGTACCCATAGTTCCTCCTGAAGATATACAATATACGCTTGTACATGTAATATAAAATGTCCTGATTTGCCCATATCCCGTACCACAGTGGTAAAGGTCTTGGTCAGTGGTGTCTGCACTGCGCTGGCAGCATAACTTGCCAAGCAAAAACCGCTTCAGTTGTGGCATGTTGGTACCAAGTCTCAGATCAGACATGTCTCGAACAGCTGAAGAAAAAGATCAATATGACATTTGCTCCTCAGTTAGATATCTATGAGATTGTCTCGTAACTTTCAATTTGTAAACACCGCCTACTTCCAACAACTAATTATCTTGTTTCATCAACGTCCAACCTGTGCAAACATGCAACTTGAGTTGTCCACACATTCAGTAGGTTGGTGAACCTCGATAGTTAGGAGCTATGTGAAGTTGGATGTTGCCTGTGCAAACGTACAACTTAAGTTTGGTAACACATTCAGGCTGGTGACACTCAATAGTTAAACACATACATTTCGGTAAGAGCTATGTGAAGTTGAATGTTAGGTATTACAGTGGGCTAGGTGAGCCTAATAGTTCATATGAGTAGAGATTGTCATGTAAATGTTTTTTATGTTCATGTAAATGGTGAAAATCAAATACATGTACGAAAAAAAGACGTGCCCGTGTATCAATATATACATGTTTTACTTGTTGCAGTCATTTTATGCCCCAGATTTACACAGCATGGGAATCTGGGGTTAATATAGTAATTTGTACTTCACAGTTTAAATGGGCTTAGCATCGAATTTAATAAATGGCTTTAGCATCATAATTAAAAGTCATGTTAATTATTATGCAAATTAGGGACAATTTAAATTTTAAAAGCTCCGTATCTTCCAACGTATAACAGGTATACACAATATTTAAAGTACTCATTTAAGTTTGTGACACGTGTCAATCTAATGAAGAGTGAACAAAAACTGTTGAATTTGAAATTATGCTCATTAGCAGCACTTGAACATTTAAAAGTTGAATACCCCCAAAACTATTATAAATTTAAGTGCCTATTCAACTTCAGCTTATTTGGTTGTAACAAAGCCGCATCCAATGAATCATGAACCTTCTGTTTGTTGGTGTGTGACATAGCCGCATCCAATGACACATATTTGACATGCATTACAATCTTGATGGGATTGAAATGGTAATTTACATTTATGACATCTTTTTCAGAACCATACGCTAGATTCACTTCAAAATAGGTAGGGATGTACTTTTGGTGAGTCGCTGTGAAATTTGTTCTATTGGTCATGTTCCGGTGCATTTTAAGAATTTGTGCTAATTTCTTTATTTATTGTTTTTGTTTGTTTTGTTTCTGTTGTTGTTTATTTTTGGCAACAATATAAGAAATTGTCTTCCCCTAATCCGCCTCGCCAATTGCTTTGAAATTTCATATAGGGACACCTCTGATGACCCCAATGTCGTTGGTTGTTCAACAGATAGTGCTGCACTTTAATCGAATTTTTGTACTTTGTTGACTTTTTCCATTCTTGACATTTCTTGTATACTTCTGACCGTATGTGGGGTTAGAGTAGGAATGTTTGCTTTTTTCCTATGTGTAGTCTGTCCTTATGCTCCAGTTTGTCTGTACGTCCGTGCCAAGACGTCAAGTATGAAAAGTCTTGAGCAAAACGGCCACTAAATGCTAAGATCGCGTACTCCACTCATTGCATAAATCGTCGGAATAAAGAGTTAAACAGATCTCTCGAACAAATCACTCCATGACACATGTGGGCTTTAATAACTGGCTTATGTCTCATGTATCATTACTTTAATTTTTTGTCGTTTCAGCAATATTCACAAGATTAATTTCTTGTGGCATGGGATAGCCGATCTGATTCTGCATATACACGTAGACGATAATATCGTTAACTCACTCGCTCGGTGCCGTGAAAAACAGCCGGGAACGTAGTTCCGTTGATTTGATTCACGACACTACGACATATGCTTAGTAGAGGCAATAGAAGCGATTCGGTTCAGCTCGGACACAAAATCAAATGTGGAAGACTTGACTTCTGTAAAAGCACGTGTTATAGACAAGTGCTGCGCATTATAAACTCTTGCATAGCGTTAATAGTGTGGTACTAAATTTTATCACTAGCTAATGTATCATGTGGTGGGGAGATAGAGTGGGATCTGAACAAAAATAGAAAGGAGGGCCCAATGAAGTCCATTGTACCCAAAGTACAGTTTTAATAAACGGCCCAGCATTGTTTGTTAATCCGTATAACAAAAGCGGTAAGGGAGCTCTCGCCACCTGTTTCCTGTCGGAAGTAGGTAGCAGGTGGACTTCCGTGTAGTATTATCAACTTGAGTCAACTGAGATCCTACCTGTGATTTTTACCCTTATGTGAAGATAGGGAAGTGCTCTTACAATATGATCTTGTCTGGAAGCAAATGCATAAACACTATGTTTTTGCAATTACTTTGCTTAATGAATTCGCTTTTGGGAGTAGTTACTGTTTTACGTTTAGTATCGTCTGCCATGGTAAAAGCGTGACTTAATTATTTTTTTACGGACAGCCTCTGTTACCAAGGCTGCGTGACCAATGCTCGGAATGGTCTCCGTTTTTGACATTTTTGATGAGCATTAGCAAAGGCCTTCGTATGATTGGTCGATGAAACACACTAGTTGCGATCTGTTATATTTTCACTTTTCATGTTTTTATGCCGGGAGGTAAGACGCAGGATCCCTGACTGTGACAGACTTCATTTCTAATTTCTAATTTTAAAAAAAGGATGACTCAAGAAGTGTGTGAATAAAGACTTTGCTTTTGCAAAAAGTGACGGCTGTCTTAGAGAAATGTGACCCTGATGTTATTCTGAAGATCACAGGATTACTTCGGTCTGTCGTTCTTTTTTTGGTCAAAGATTACGGTTGGTTTTGATTTTATTTTGATACTCATGTTTGATATAATAAATGATTAATATCAGCAGTATACAACAATTAATTAAGAATATCTCTAAGATGAGCACGATAATATATTTTTTTAAATCGCTTTCATGCAATGGACGATGTACCGTAAAAGCGTCCTACAGAATCTGTTGGCGGATCGAAACAGCCTCCATTGACTTTAACAGAAAAGCACATTACAAATATATCATAGCGGTGGTGCAGAATACAACTTTTGTGGCCCTACAAATAGTTTTTGAAAATATACTCTTGGGTAAAAAGGCACCCGATTCGTCACCATTCGACATGTGGTTAAGGATATGTGTGGTGTGTGTTTGTTTATTTTATTGGACCGGTATTTTATTACCTCTTTTGGGGGGATGTGGTGACCCTGAAAAGGAATTGTTTGTGCGTTTGTTTGAAGGATGCACGCATCGGTAGCGGATGTGACAGCCAATTAACTGCTCCCATACCTGGACCCTCTTTGGCATGCTTGTGGTGAGCTTAGCTATCTCAGCCCGGGGAATTTGGTTCGTGAGCCGCTGTGTCATTTGGCCCAAGTTCGGCGTACTCGTCCCTGACTGGACAGTCTCGTTGTGATTGTATGCCCCGATGCTGCCACAGGGAGACTGTAAAATTGTGTTCGGCCTTCACCCTGGCCCCTATGGATAAATGACAAGGGACACAACTATGGCGACCCTGGCTTTCCGAATCTCTACTCGGCTGTTGAAAGGTGCCTAATAAAGTCCAAATATCCCATGTAATGTGGCATACCATACGTCTCAGTGTTAATTGTTACTTATTCTCTGAGATACTCCAAACTTTCAGCTTCCTACCTCCTTTTTTACACACGTAACTGCTTTCCGAAAACCAAAAATACGATTTGCGTCGACCTCCTCTACACCCGGCACTTCCCATTACAGTCATGTATTGGAGGAAATGAGAAACCCGCTGCAACGAGAGACACGCCGTCTTACCTAGAATATCGGCCACGTGACGCTGAAAGCGAAGGTTCCCATCAACATTTCCAGTTGATTCTGTATCTCGTTGCAGCGGGTTTAACATTTCCCCCTAATACATGACTGTAATCGGAAGTGCCACTGGTTCGGGTAAGATTTGTTCTGGTGTGCCACAAGGTTCTATACTCGGGCTTCCTATGTTTCGATCTAACATCAAATTATTTGCCGATGGTAGCACTCTATATGTGAATATTGATGATCCTATTACCGGAACCGAAACTATAAAATCGGATCTAGCAGGTATTGAGCAGTGGTCCAATGATTGGCTGTGACGATTAATGCTAAAAAGACCGATTCTATGTTCCTTCCTTGGAAAACAAATCAAGTAAATCAACAACTGAAAACGCAGAGAAATATGTAAGTTAACGTTCACGTATAAAATTGAAAAATAAGCTAGATCCCCACTCCTTGCACTCTGTCCTTTGCACTGTTTCTACTGCAGGAGACCAAATGCATCATATTCGACAGCAAGCTAGCCTTCCTCATTTTTGACCTCACACGGACTTATTTGATAACTCATTTTCCCCTCAATTGTTAGATTATAGAATCAGTTGCCTCTCAAAATTAGAAACTCTGAGTCCGTCACATCATTTAAATTGAATAATTTGAGACTGTTTATTCGAATTACAACGTTTCCAGAACTGTACAATCATGCAGCAGATTTCTCGAGGTCAAACACACCCGCTTCCACCTAGCTGCCAGTCAATTAAATTCACACTTGTTTAGCATCGATGTGAATGATACACCTTTATGTGCCTGCGGTTTATTTAATGATGACTCTACGCATTTTTCTTTAATTGTCCTAATTATGCTGTCCAGCCATCATAATCTCATACAACGATTTCCTGCTAGGCCTCATTCAATTTACAAACTTTTCTATATTGGTACAAAGAATGTTCTCGTGAAGAAAATATCGACTTTATCGGCAGTACATGAATGTATTTCGGAACTGGACGTTTCTAACCTAAAGGCATTTGTTCAGTTTTTCAAAAGAATTTTTCAATCCTGCTTTGAATTGTATAGTTCGCCAATGATACTCATTTCTGAACCAATTTCGCGTGACTTTTTATTGCCCCACTTTCCGTCTCGTTAATATGATAGTCAACTATCTGTATAGTGCATTTTGTCCCGTCCTGTCTGTTGTCTTGCTCTGCACAAAGGATTTGATTAGGGCGTTGACCCTTTTCCCAATTGTCTTTATCTGGGCACCCTTAACCTCCTTTACAGTTGGCACTGCAATTATATTTTGTCCTTGTACTTTGTGTGTGTGTGTGTGTGTGTGTGTGTGTGTGGTCTTTTTGGGGGATGTGTGTTTTGTTTTACTTTTGTGTTTTAGTTTTTTTATTATTATATATTTCATTATATTTTTTTTTCCTTTTCGTTTTAGTTTTCTTTTCTTGACTCCTCCCAAACTGTATGCTAGGTCCTCTTCAAATTTACTGGGAATGTACCGGGATTCGATCTGCACAATTTTATCACATACGGGTGATACCTTTTTTTTTAACAAAATGTTTAAATTGGGAATATTGGGAAGTTGACAGGTACATATTGGTAACAGTTTCTCAGCGAATGTGACCTTGCTGTCATTCTGAAATTCTCAGGGCCACTTCAATCTTTAAATGTAACGTAAGCTGAGTACAGGACTGTCATAGCCCTGTGGTTATGGTAGGCAAAATTTTAATCGAAAGAATCTCTACGAAACTGATGTGTGTGTGTGTGTGTGTGTGTGTGTGTGTGTGTGCGTGTGGTAATTTGTCTCGAAGCTATGCAATATCATATCATCGGATCACCTGCTAATACTGTAAAGGTGTCTGTCCCGAATTAAGTGCATGCATTGCATAATGCAGCGTCTTATAGGATGCTGTTATATTAAGCTGTTCCCGCCTGAGCGATCTTCATCAAATTTGTGAAGGAGACGATGGTGTTTTTAATATTTATCCTCTAAAGCGGGATGCTATATGAGAAAAGTTAGCCTCTGTGCGGAATCTGCAAATATCACATATTCGCTTTTTTTCTGGGCAACGGTGTATCATAGGCCCATGGTTACAATAAAACATTTATAAGAAACTGGTTGTAGGGTTTGTTTTGTCGTTGTTAATTTTGAACTCGAAAGGTTATACTGATACATGGGCTTATGTCTTGGCAATAATGGATCTTGTCACTTATTACAAAAATAGACTCCTGAACGGTGCAGGTGAATATTGATATTGCAGACAGTGATGATGGTCTTACAAGGTAGGTATTGTTCTGACGCTTACAGGACCACTTCATGGGCTTCATGTTAGTGCTGTTCAGGTTTCCACGAGCGGGCAAACTAATATATTGACTTATATCTTAGTAATGGTAGATTCTTTGCCCATACATACTCTAAAAGATGAATTGAAAATTGTCTATGGAGTTTCTCTTTGTGTTGTTCATTCTGAATTTAAACACCCTTGAAAGGTCAGATTGGCATGCTGTTTTATATTTTGATAATATGATATTTTGATAAACTATTGGTAAGCACCGATGCCCAAGTATAAACGGATAATGTCTGCCCTGCAGAAACAACATATTCTAATTGGCAGATTTTAGGATCATTGTGACCCGGTTGCCTTTCTCATATTTTTAATAGATTTACATTCATCTTTGCATGCATTTCATATCATTCTGAAAATATCGAGACAGTAGCTTAATGAAGGCGTAGTAGGGCAGTTTTGCATTAGTTAAATAATATTTTCGTACAACTAAGACACCCAGAACCACTCATAGTACAACATAGCAAAGGTCTCAATTTTCAAAGAGTGACCTTACCTTTATAAAGCTGACTTCCTTAATGAACGCATGAAAAATCATACTAAATCTCACGAGTCATGCAATATGTGCCAATGGAAGTATTTTAAACATTGTATTTGAAAAAAAACACCTGTACAATTATAATGTCCCACAGGTGAAAAATATATATTTTATCTGCTGAAGATGAACTACACCCACAAGTGATGAAAATTAATATTTTCTATATTTCTTAGCGTAACCTAATCTCAATTATGCAATACATGTATACGTATTTTGAACATTATGTTGCAGGGGAAAAAACTGCAAAAGAATATTGACATTTAAGCGAACAATTATAAATATTTCCTACTGAATATTATATGCACGTACGTCGAATGGAAATCAATATCTACAATATTTTTCAGTGTCACATAATCTGAAAAACATAAAATGCATTCGTTTTGTAGATAAAGTATTACTAGGTACAAGGTGCGTATGTGGGGACAGATGGCATCACAATATTCAGCACGGCAACATAAATATTAATGATGATCATGAAAGATCCCATATGCATATGTGAACCAAACAAACTAATAACTGCTCAATCCACTAGAAAGGTGATGGGCAAAATTTATTCATTTATAAAGCACTGCATACGTGAAAAATTTTAATATTGCCTAATGATTATGACATGCATGTATAATAAGGGGTGGATATTGGTGTATTGGCTAACTGTAATTCAACCTGATATCAGATATACATATACGTTTTGGGTAGCACTGTTCATTTGGAATGTGATTGTATGTGTAAAATTAGTGGCACTTTATTGTAACAGAACAACTGAACTACGATGGAGATTCAATTCTTTACTCTTATGGTGCGCACAGCATTTTTCATTGGGATCATATCGACAGGTAAATATTAATTCACATCTTTTGTAGAGCTCCCGATAAAATTATAAAAAAACGGACTGGATACTAGTTCCGAAAATGCTTGTAAATAGTATACTCAGGCATCAATTGCTTTTTCGCCTGCAGACTACAAGTATGGTAAATGCAGATCACTGGTCAACATCAGTACGTTCCTGACCAAGGAGCCCTCAGTTCTTTTACTTGGTGTTATTGTTATTGTCAATTTTGACCTGTAATAGACACAGCCATTTGGAATTATGGCAATATATCGCGTTAACCTTTGTTGATGAATCAAGAATTTGCTTTTAAACCTGGGATGTTCCCATGTTACCCGTAAAATTTGATCCCTAATAGATGGGTATTTAGATGCAGTGTGTCCCTGCAAGGAATCTATTTATGACAAACTATTATAGTAACAGACTAAGGGGGAAATGGGAAAATTTTAACATAACAACATAATTTACATGAACTAATCATATAACATTTGTCCTGTGTAACAATCTTTGGAACGGATCGAGAAAAACTGATTCAAAATTGGAAGACTTCACAATCTGTTTATTTCAACGCCAGAAAAGATATCGATTAACTATCGAATAAAATATTTCTTCAAAATGTCCTTAATAAAGAACTATTAAAATGTCAGAGGTAATAATAAGTTTGAACAGGACAAAACAACCCCTACATTTACCGCAAATTCTATGTTATCCGTACATATTTCCACATTGGTGTCACACATATTACTCTCCACTTCTTTAGGATAACTGTTGTAATAATTTCTCTACATGTAAAAAAATGTTCTCTGCTGATATATCATGCCAAATTTATCTCCCATGCTGAATCATTTTTCACAGTTTAATAACTGTACGTGGTTTTGCATTTAAATATAAATCAGGAATAAGGAATTCTTTCATTCAATCAACATATATATATATGTATATATATATTCAGTCAGTACGTCCAATATATATGTTTTTCATAAAAACAATATATATATATATATATGTTGATCTGGGAGACCTGTATTAAAGTCATGTATGACGGCTATCATACAGGCCACCCATCGAAATTATATTTTGAAGTTATATAAAAATAGAGTGGGTTACTTTGAAGTTCACGTAAGCTAAATTTCTTATGTTTTATAGTGGGCCACATGTGTTGTAAAATTGACTTATTGCGCAGGGTTCAATTTGCATACGAAACCACCCTCTAAAATTGCAACCAAACTGTTTTGTAAGTGACAGTCAATTTTGTATTTATCGAAATATTTTTTTTTATGTAAGTTGAATAGCCTTGGATACTATGTGTATAAACTTTATCTTTCATCACAGCTGGTGTCTTATTTAAAATATGACCCAATTGATATCTTATACATTGATCTGAAGAGAGACGAGAAGTCCGTGTTATAAATACATTATCCCTACTTCTTGTGTTATAGTCATGTAGGGTTGAATTTGCAAATAAGGGAAACCTCGCAAAATACGTTGGCAATTTTTCATTAGTCAATTTGTAGTAAAATTTCAGGAGCTGAAGTTTGTATATATCTTCTAGTTTAAGTGATTTTAGGCTTTTAAATATATGTTCCGAATGGGCATTATGATCACAATTTAGTGTAGTACGTACAGCTTGTTTCAGAATAGTGGATAGTCTCTCTAGTCTTGATCCCCATGCAAGGAGGCAGTATGTTTAACGTGGCAGCATTAACGAATTATACAAGATCAGGAGGATTTTGGTAGAAATATAATTTTTAAGTTTACTTAAAAAGCCCACTTTCTGGGAAACCTTACCAGAAATCTTCTGCAAATGTTTGTCCAAATTCATGTTTTTATCTAAAATTAAGCCCAGGAAGTTAAATCGGTCCACACAATCATTTTTTACATTATCTATTTCAATGTATGGTATAGATACTTTCTTAAGTGGCTGATGAAATAGCATAATTTCGTCTTCGTGATATTCAATAACTTGTTAACATTTAACCACATACTAACTTTGGCTGGCTCTGAATTGATCATTTGGGAGGTGTTGTCATTTTCATTTTGTTGTTTAAAAATGTTTAAGGTAGTATATAATTTGGTATCATCTGCATATAGTATAAATTTAAGTGCATTTGATGCCATTACTATGTCATTTATGTATATTATAAACAGCAATGGACCTAAAATTGACCTTGTGATACGCCAGTTGTTATTTCCAGTAGTTGAGACTTTACATCATCAATAGTAACATACGGTTTCTTATTGTTTAAAACTTTTATCCATGATACCTTAACTTATGCAATAATATTCTATGATCCAGAGTAGCAGAAGCCTTTGATAGATCCACGGAAATATTTAGAGCTATGTTTCCTTTATCAGTTTCCGCTAATATTCTATCTGTCAGTTCATATGAAGCTAATTCTGTCGAATGGCACTCACGAAAGCCATATTGACTTGCGTAGTAGAGATAATTTGCTTTGAAATATTGATGTGTCTGGTTGAATATAACCCTTTCAAAGATTTTAGATATTGCAGGAAGAACGGAAATATGCCTATAAGTTTCAAAAAAGAGGTGTTATTTTTTTCGAAAATCGGCAAAACTTTAGCAATTTTTAATAAATCTGGAAACAATCCTGATTTTATTGTTTGGTTTATAACAATTTTTATAGCTTTGTATATTTCCCTTTTTATCAGTTTTAGTAAGATAGCAGACAAATTGTCATGCCCAGAACTGTGTTTAAGTTTTAGAGAATTTATTTTATTTGATATAGTTTCATCTGTGACACTTTAAAAAAAGGGCTTATGATGGCTTGGATTTATCAGGTAATCCCTAAAGTTTCTGTCATTAGGCACATCTATTGTTGATGCTAATTTGGGTCCTACATTTATGAAGTAATTATTAAATTCGTGTGAGATTTCCTGTTTGTCCCTAATAATATGACCATCCATGTTAAATGACTTTGGAAAGCTTCGTCTCTTTTTCATTCTATTCAAAATTAAGTTGATAGTCGACCAAGTATTTTTGTTCATATTTATCAAAACAAGTATAATACCATTTCTTTGCATTATTAACATTTTTTTTTTACATTTTCTTACAAATCTGCAAATTCACTTTAAGAATATCATATTAGTCGCTGTCATGGGGGGTTCTTCTTAATATTTTGTACAATTGATCTCTTCGTTTTATTGATATTATAATTCGTTGAGTAATCCATGGGTACTTTTTATGCTTGTATTTATTATATTTTACATAGCTATCTGGTAAGTTTTTATCCAATGCAGTGCATACCATTTTGTGAATTATATTGTAAGATTCATTTGGGTTATTTGAATCCTTATAAATGCGATCATATAGATTTTACTCTTCAATTTCCTCTCAAAAAGGTTCTAAGCATTTTGTTATGTCTAACTCAAGACTGCACATATTTAGGCACTTCTTCAAACTTTTTGTACACAATATCAAGGCTTACAAAACACGGAAAATGATCGGAGGTTTTAGTGGTTAATATTCCTGAACTTGGAAGATTTGTATTCAAGTTAGTTGTTTTCTATAGGAAATTATCAATTATAGTTCCTCTTTGTTCCAATAACCTAGTAGGAAGAGTAATTTGGGGGAAAAACCCAAGGGAACTAATCGTGTCAAAATAAGTGGCATAACATGTTTTAAATGGTATTTTTAGCAAATCTATATTGAAATCCCCACCTATCATGACCTCACTGTTAAGTTTCTGTAACTTATTCAGAACAACAATTAATTCCTCAGTAATTCTTTTTTTATAGTTTTTTCACAAGGTCCCTTGGTGGCCTGTATATGTTTCCTAAAACTACTTTTTTTGCCTAGTGACCTGTGAGTTATTTCCACAAGTTGGCTTTCCCATTTGATTTTTGACTAATATCCAATACTTTTGTTTCATAGGGTTCTTTAACATAAATAGGTAGTCCTCCTTGTGTTAAACAACTTTTACTTTAGACTATTAAATTATAATTGTCAATTTCAAATAGTGACAAATCTGAATCATCATCTAACCATGACTCTTGTTAACACACAACACAGGGAGGGCAACCCTGTGAGTCTAAACTTTGAAGAAGAATTTTTGTTCGTCTATTTTGGCATTTAAGTATTGGCAGTTCATTGTTGCGATTGTGCATTGATCATCTTTGTGCCAATAAACTCGGATCAACTCATCTATCTAAATTGAGTAAATATTTAGAAAGAGATGGTTGAGGTGTATATTCATTCTCAGCATCCACTCCCAGAACAGTTATGAAGTGAAAAATACGATAAATTTATGTTGACCTGTATGGGATTCGAACCCACTACCTTCGGCACACTCGCCTAGCCAAATGTAAAGTCCAACACGCTGACCTCTAGGCAGGAATTAGCATCAATACCTCGTAGTTGCCCTAGTATATTATCCTGAGTCATTTTTTACGCTAATCAGAGATTTTAATAACTACTGCAACTCACTAGATGTGTAAACCATCGGTCTGAGATTTTGTACGTGTTAGTTGTTTAAACCCGTGCAAGTGTGGACCATCAGCGTAATCGCTAATTGTAGGCCTAGGCCTACTGAATTCTGTCAGTTCCCATGGGCATAGGCCTAGGCCTTAGTACATGTAACTTGGTTCATAAAAGCCTGTTCCCAAATTTATAATTGACTTAATACTGTCCTGAAAAAACGTTTCAGATATAAAAGAAAGAGTAAAGAAAAGAAAATAGTTGAAAACATTTCTATCTGTTTTAGTCTGTCGTCGACTTGACGAAACCCTCGAATCATTTTGGTCAGTTGGATTGACTTGGGTGGGCCAATGTTGCGTCAATTAATAGAACGTTCCCAATAATGCATTGTTTTGTTTACTTGTGTATTTGAACGTGTAATTATTCATAGTCTTCTAAAGTTAAATAAAATATGTTCAGTGTTAATAATTTGTTTGCATCCAATATCACCTGAAGAAAAGAACAAAAATGGTCCTAGCTAGCATTTAGTCTTCATGAATAAACCACTTTCCATCAGTTTCTCTCACTTTAATGAAAGGTTTCACTGTTCCAGTTATGTAAGCTGTTTTGCCGCCTGCTTTAAGGTGCCGCAGTTTTGGCTCAAGCTGTTTTCCTTATCTTTTGTTCGCTTGCAGACATCGTATATATTATGGACATGGGTATTGCCAAGTTGCCTGCCAGCCAGCCGTCCAATATGAAATTTATCTATTTGGAACCTGAAAACAACAATTACAATATTGACCTGGCCATCTTGCTGCATTTCTGTAGTAATATTACATGAATGTGAACAGTACGATCTTGTGCTGCCCATGACATGGCCTCAAAAATAAAATTTAAAGAATATGTTAAATACTTCATTTTCTCAGACTCGCTACGCAAAAAGGTGTTGGCTATTATAATTGGCCACCCTACGTGCATTATGCTCGAGAAACTTTGGAATGAAAATGACAGACCTGTTATGTCTCTCTTTAACTTTTGTGCAACTGATGCATTTTGTGTTTTAAGTGGTTTTGCTTGCCTTTTTTGCAAAAATCGAGTCTGAAGTTAATGAATATTTGAAAGGTTGAGAGGAACAGTTTTACAATTTTAGCAATTCTTAAATCTCTACTTTTTCCGTATTTAACTGTGTTCTCATTGTTGGGTTAAAATTTAGGAAAATAGGTAATGTTTTCTGACATACTTGACAGATACTTCATTGGCTATGTTGTGCTGTGGGCTGTGTTCTCCGACTCATGGTCATAATGGAGCCAGAGCAGTTTCATGATGATCCAGATTCATAAATATCACCAAAACGATGTAGACCTACTTCCTTCTTTTGCTGTCCGCTCAGCTGACTGACAAGTCAGGAGACCCCACAAACTGGCAGGCCTAACATTCCCTTTTTTGTCTTTGGCGCAAGGGATACATTGTGGGATCAAATGATTAAGCCTATGCCTATGCAAGAACTGCTGTCTGCAGCTAAAGTCGAACATTTGAAAGGTTGAGAGGGCATGTTTCATACCACCAGTTGGCCTTTGTGGATGACGGACTCAAGTCCAGAGTAAGATTAATTTTTGACGTTGGTATTGGGTTGTTAGGTTCTGACCTTTTTGGACGTGACTGTGAGGTTTTGTAATGTGTAGGTACAAAAAGTGCTATGTGATTTGTCGTAGTAAAGCACTGCTTTCAGGCCTCCAAACAAGGGTCTGGAACTACTTTGAAATTCAGGCTGTTTCCAAAAAGTGAGTGAATAGACTGTAATCCCCATGCCTACCTCATCTGACCACTCAACCACATTCCATCATCACCATCACTAGCATTTTTATTTTAGGCTGTGTAAAAGGAACAGCAACACTTGTTTTAATCCTTTTTATTCACATGCTAACTGCGTGATGTAGTTAGACTACTATATCCAAATTAAGTTTCAGTTCATTTTCATGGGATCTAATTAAATTTCTTTTATTTGCAGCAGCTACTGTTCACTCACATGGCACGCTAAAAGTGCGAAAAAATATTATGAATTTGACAGACCAAGAAATACACGATCTCCTTGTTGCGTTCCGATTGGCCAAGGTCGATATGCGATTCTGGGGTTTTCCGTACATTGCATCTATGCACATGAACAATTGCGACTATGTAAACCGCACTGTGTAAGTATAGATTTATTCTGATTTTTAAATGTGTTTTACAAATGTTACGCAAAAAATTGTGCAATGTAATGCCAAACTAGTGCATATGTGTGAACGAGGAAGACATTTACTGAACTTGGCCCCATTTGAATTACTTTATAGGTCCTTGCACTTTCAATAATGATAACTTTTCTTTTTTTGGAACTCATGAATCTACTCAGCTAGAAACATTAATTCTTCCCATTTTATATATCTGTAACTACATGCAGGACAGTTTAAATATCTTATAGAGGTCTCACTGTGTAATGGTGAGGACAAATAAGTCTTTCTCGTGCGTATCCAGTATTCCTTGTTGGAACATGTGTTTGCTGCCAAGAGTGACTCAATGACAGCATTTTTCATGATTCCTTTAATACTACATTTATTACAAAAAGAGGATCATGATGAGCATGTGCACTGCCTACAGAAATATATTGCTTCTGCAATTGCACGGACAGAATAACAACACGACAAGGAGCCTTATTGGTCTAAGTGTTTAATTGAACTCGTGGGCCTATGATCCATCATTTTCCAAGATATGAAAAATGTTTCAGTTTGAATTTTCCATTCCTCAATTAACATCACCAGAACAGACTGGGTAGGTACTTTTCCATTAATGTTGAACAGTTCCCATGGCCTGGATCCACCAGAGGATCTGAGGTTTACTTGAAAAAAATGTGAGTCTGACCAAGGAAAAAAACCCATGAATTAATGTAATGCATTATTTTTAAACTTAATCTCCATGAAGGTCCACACCCTTTCTAGCATTGCTGGAATGCTTTAACAGCAGTCTCTTGTCTTACCCTGGAAGTCATCCACCACAGATATGACATCATTGTCAGTATTATGGTGAGTTCCAGCAAGATACTTATGGATACAGATAGAAATCTGAAGGAGCCAAATCACGGAAATATGCTGGGTGTGTAGCATGTTTGAAGCCACATTCATAAATGGAAGCCATTGTAATTTTCGATGTGTGGACTGAAGCATTGTTCTGATGGAATAGGACACATCATTGGAGCATTCCAGGCAGCATCCTGCTTGTTTTCTCCCATTGTAAAAGGGAAACATAACAGGCTCCATTGATGGTCTGTGCCTCTTGGAGTCAACCACTATGTTACCCTCAGCATCCCATAAGGCAGAGGCCATGACCTTCCCAGCAGGGGACACAGCTTTGCCCTTCTTCAGCGAGGGAGAACCTCCATGTTTCCACTGCTTTGACTAGTTTAGACTCCGGTTTGAAGTGATGGACCCAGGTCTTGTCCATAGTCATGAACCATCGCATCCAGATCTGCCTAATAAAGCCTAATTCCCCATAGATACCTGGAACTTATTCTGATCAGCCAGGAGAAGCTTTGGGACCCTTAGTGCTGAACGTTTTGTTATTCCCAGGTGTTTCGTTAGAACTGAATGAATACTCTCCTGGGAAATGCCTGCAGTACTTGCTCTGAGATGCTCAATAACTCTTCTGTCAGAGAGGACCATCTGGGTCTTTCTGACCATGCTCCAGTTTCGACACTTGTTGTGCCCTTTTTGAATTCAGCCGATCGGTGTTTAACTGCAGCATAGTATGGGGCATCTTCCTCTGATACCATTACCATGTCCTAACAGATCTCCTTCAGAGATATACTTGTTTTCAATAGACATTGGATTACAGAACACTCACCAGCTTTCTCCACTTTGCCAGTCTGACACACCGCTACTCACTACACTCAAATATTGTTTCAGCAAAATTGCACCCAGTGACTCAAAATTTTGCATTTAGTTAAGCGAAATATTGGTTTCTCATAATGCAAAAAATTGTATACCATGCCCCACATTTTCTAAGTCAGGTTCAACAAGTTTCAATCAACCCTTGCATGCTAATATGTCAAATTTGCAAAGTCATCTTCAAAAGAAAGCTTGCATTGTGCTAGCCAATATCCATGCATCCCTGTCACAGGAAGCATAAATATTGAATCATTATCTTCTTCACATATTTCATGTCCATCTAGATGACATGTATGTGCAAAAACAAACCATTCCCGATCATAGCTTTTATAATATTGCAATTTATGCACTGTACTACTTCTACCTACTTGTACATTTATGGATACAGGATACCAAAGTTCGATGTCACATGGCTTCATTTCGGCAAGCTAATTAGTATTGAGACTGGGAATATTTGTTCCAATATTTTAAAGAATTTTAAATTCGCTTACCACACAAATGATAATAGACGATGGGGAAAATTGAAGCGCCACCTGGAGACCAAAGTAACAACACCGTAAGTTCAACTAACCTGGGGGGGGGGCAATATCAAAGCATTTGCCAAGTAGTTCTTGTGCAAAAGGAATTTTAATAGTTTAAGTAATATTAGAATAGCATTAAAGCATCACACTTTCAAAAACTTGGAACAGTACCACCAGAGGAATATTCATGTACAGAATCAAAATATACCATGGAATTCTTTTTGAGAAGTTATTAATATAAAAGTTTAGCCATAAAATCGACTTGACTGACAGATGGACTTTGGATACACAACGTTTTCATAAAGCTACTGACTGACTGACTGACTGACTGACAAATACGCTGAGGAAAAACTATGCCATCACAATTTTAAAATTCACAAACTCACCAGAGTGCAATCAAACTTGCTGAAAATGTTTTTGTTTATTCCAGCTTCCCAAACGAGACAACCATCAATCCAGTTAGCATTCCTTTTCCGATGATAATGGATGGCCCATATCACCGAATCCTCCTTGCCTATGTGGAGAAGGCATTGCAGTGGCATATGCCCAATGTAACAGTGCCTTACCTTGACATCACTGAAAACAGGACAAAGCTACCAGACCTACTGAACAATAAAACCGTATGGGACCCAATTGAAAAGAAATACGTGGACAATCCATTGCAATCTGGATATATACCATACCAAAATATCAATACATATAGAATTTTTAACGAGTCACTGTTGGCTGGACGTGGGCCAGATGAAAATGGACACAGCTGCTTCTACTATATGATTCTTCAGGCGCTGACAGCTCCAACCTTAAAAAAGTTCTATCAGTTACTCCTGAAGCCTCATAATGTTTATCATTTCTACATTGACAACCAAAATCTGTTTTCTAATGCATTTGATCCACACTTTTGGATAATGCATTCTTACATGGACAAACTACTAATCATTTTTCAGGACAAAATTGCTCAACGTGGGCATGATATCAACAAACACGGCTTAACTGCAAAAGAAAGAAAATACATGAAAGGAAGTTTCAGGGTATTCTTTTGTAATCCAGATGACGCGGGCAGGCGCCCCCCGTATCTTAATGGTGTGGATATCTGGGACTACAAGAATCATTATGGCTTTACGTATGACAATTTAGAGTATCATGGCATCAGTGTTAAAACTCTCGTTAACACTACGTTCCAGAAAAAGGTAAAGATAGAATGCAAATTTCCATGGGACCTACAGTAAATTGATATCACGTTATGTCAATCTATAGGGCATGTATGAATAACGATCATTTCCACAAAATACTTGGATGGCAAATCCTGTTTCATAAAACGGATAAACTTGCATGATACCTTTTGTCAAACATATTTCTTAGTGACGTGGCATAGAGAAGTACATATGGATACTTTCCAAATTTAAATGTATTTTAAGAGTAAAATTGGGCGAATCAAAAGTTTCCTTAATAACAGCAATAATGGGAAGATACCAATATTAATGTGAAGGGCCTCAATAACACATTTTGAAAAACTTTTGATGGCGTAGAATGTGTGCATATCGCCTATAATTTTCCACGTGTACTTCTCAATATATACATGAGCCAAACTTTAAATGTTACATAGAATGATACTTTGAGTGAACTTTGTTTTAGTCAGATGTGGTGTGAAGCAAGCAGGAGCTCTTTATTTCATTTTGAACGATGTACATATATATATATATATATATATATATATATATATATATATATATATATATATATATATGAATATATATATATATATATATATATATATATATATATATATATATATATATATATATATATATATATATATATATATATATATATTTAAATCGACTATTAGCCTCCACTTACATTTTTTTTTAAATTTCTGGAATATATTTGAGGGTTCATCAGAGTTTACTGGGGATTTAACCAGTCGCAGTGAATTATCGGAATGTTGAGACCTTGGAAAAATGCTATATAGTTTATTACATTTAGGGCCCTTCTTTTGCCTGCGCTGAATGAACCAACCTTCAGCCATGGTAAGATGCGGTTCCCCAATCAGGAACACTGTTTTCCCATATGTGTGTCGTCGATGTTATCTTGATTTGTTTAATTAAATCGCCCGGGCAGTCGGCAGTTCGAGAAATGTAATGTAGGTACACAGTCACATGACCATGTTTTGCATACTTTGACTATCTACCGAACATAATCCATAAACAGAGAAAAAACTGTCACTTAAGGATAAGTATGTCCTAAGAGAACAGAGAATCTAGGCTTGGTCACTACCCAAACATCGTGGTGAGAGCAGATCACTCCATCTAAAGATACCCAACTAAAAGCCATTTAGCAGGGTGGTTTTCACTCCCATTTCTCCTTGCAATCCTTGGCTGCAGGGGTCAGACTTGACCTGAAGTTCAAACAACACCCGGTAACACAACGTAATTACTATTATGTAATAAATAAGGTAGCTCTTTAGTCCAAAACTTAGGGGCTCTAATTAGCTTTATGCAATAAGTTTTCTTTTTCAAATTTAAACAAAAATGTGGTAATCATGTTTATTTCCGGAAAATGTTATATTGAATTGACACATTGATCATTAAAATTGGCTGACAAAAGTGACATTTTGCATCTATTTTGTGCCATGAAGCAAAGGAAACTGGGCACAGGCAGCTGTTTTTCTAATCAAGATATTAAGAGAAAGTGGGAAACCAGATGCCTGAGAGTGTGTGTGAAGTGATCAGCATGTGACTTCAAAGAGAGTTGGACTTTGGTAGGGAAAACAGAAATGGGGGTAAAAAATCGAATTTTTGGCAGCTGAGGTCTTCACATCATGGGTGCTATACTGTATTGTGATAATTGGGCGCACTTTTGGGAAAGGTAGGCACATAAAGGGACGCGAATGCTGATATGATAATAAGCATTTATCAACCAGTGGTTTGTAGGACCCGTATACCTCATGCTTAATCCTTAAAAGATAAAGATATACTTTGACACACTGCTCCGTGTTAATGCATTAAAATGGACAGCAGATAGATACAAAATATTAGGAATTATATTCACCTCGGCAATTTTCTAGGAGCATATTATTTGAAATATTTGAAATATAATATTCAAAGTTAACAATATTTGGAAGTCAATATTATAATGGCTGGATATCGAAATGCCTTTTTTTTAACACATTCTAAATTGTTTAATCTTATAGCACCTCCTCCTATGGAGCTCAGTTATGGGAATCATAAAGCTTAAATGTAAAGAAATTTGTATTGCTTGTTGAAAATCTGAACGCCATATATGGAAGCTGCAATACCAAACCAACAATTCCTTATTTCCTAAAATATATGAAGTAAACCCCTTTGAAATACAATTGCATCCATGGTTTTATACATTCATTTATAAAGTATATGTATGTAAAAATTCCCTGGTGCAAATATGTTGGAAATTAATTGATAATTCTAATTTTCGATTTTTCATCAACCCACCCATCCAAAATTTCGATGAAAAAAACACCGATAATTTTGGACGGCACCTTACAAGCTGAAGATTCCGTATTTTGTACTGTCAACGATGTCCTGGGTTTTTGTGGCTATACAGCAAAAACACAAAATTGTATTGTGTCAGGTTTCTCATTTTTTAAAAGAATCACATTTTTGCACGTTTTTTGAGTTACTAGTTTGTGAAACTGAGATGGTTTTTCATTTAAACATCAGAGGTCGTGACCCATTTTTAAGTTGACCTTATAAAGATGAGATTGCAACAGGATCATAAGTCTTTATGAGCAAAAGTGAGAAAGTAGCCCTGATTTAAAGTTTCTTTGTGGTCTCTGTATCTATGTCAAAATACGGCCTGCAAAGAAACCTTGCCTTCAGTGACATTTACATGGTTGGCGTGGCCATTGTCTAATGATCCATTTGGCTTATCCAGAACGTCCCTTACTGGTTGGGTTGTTGGACTTTTTTTTGGGGGGGGGGGTGTCCCTGTTAAACTTCAGTTTTTTTTCTTTAGTGATTTTTTTTTACCAAAAATGACTTATCACTACCCCGTCTTTGATAAATGTAACAATTGTGTTTTAGCGCAGCTTTACCACTGTGCCGTGATTGATCCAAAAGAATTGTGACTGGCAGCTCATTGCTGATCTGGCCCGATAAGAGACAAAAGCATGGATTGCCAACTACGATAGTAGCTCACTTGCGCGAGGAATAACAGAGACCTTCCTGGGTGGGGCGTGGAAGATGACGCAATGGCAACTAGAAACATGAAGATCACCCAGGAAAGGCTTTATTCATTCTCCAAAATTGACTCTTTGTGTTCATACTTCTTCAAATTTTAAAGTTGCACAGGGGTTTTTAACGTTCGCTAGCATACAACATTATTGCAAAGAGCAAAACTTGTGATCATATAGCCATTACAGCTTTCATATCATAGAGTGTATGTAAAGGGACACGACCTCAGGTACGTTTTCAAGGAAAAACATAGCCAGATCACTGAAAAACTGGAATTTTACTGGTTAAATTGAGGATATCGTCGCACCCAAGACCCGAGGAGATAATATATCAGGCAGCAGCTCATTTATATTGCTTCCTGCACATATATCTCTATATTCTTAAAGATGCTGGGTATAATGGCAAATATTGGATACAGAGTTACGGAGCAGACTTATCGTGCTATTGATATATCAAAGGTGGATTGGATATTAGGTTGCAGCTTGATATTGCCCTTTGTTCTGTCACCTTCGTTCAGCTGAAAATAAAATTGTTCTGCCGGATTTAATGAATATTTGGTTGTATTTCTGCTTTCTAATTAGTGACATGGATAAACGAATTTTTATAACAGAAAATTTAATTACCCACTGGCAAAATGTTCTCATAATTTCACTTTTAAGGGCATCCAACAAAGTGTCCAACTCCCAGACATCAATTTGAAACTATTGATAAACCGTACATATTCTGGCATGAGTCACTTATTTCTATTAAAAGTATCGCCGTTGTTTTTAAACAGCATAAAATTAATTTCACCTTGTTCTTTGGAATACAGGTAATCTTCTACCCATCAAGGGTTTTATCAACCAGTGTCATAATGCCAACTTGAAGTTTTGAAATGACTTAGACCTTAAATCTGGCTTCAGTTGAATACTCTTTCAAGATATCGATGACAACGTGTTCACATTATTGTAATGGCTAGGAATAATGAAGTGGCAGAAAATATAAATCCGACTATTCAAATTCAGTGACGTAGCTCTATCTATAGTAAATGTCATCCCTATTGACACATACACGCTGAATCTGCACTATATCGAACCTTTTCCTCCTTTTTTGTACAACACTGTTTAAATTTAGATTCAGAATACCGGCATACTTGCACTCCGTGGCTCTAATAGTCATGATTGTTCCTCTGCATACATGCAATGTACAGAATAGCGCTAGAATATTGTAAATATTCCCGAGAGGCAGCATGAAGGGCGTGGATCTCATCGTCTGTCAAATGATTAATGTTTGTCGCACTTTTAACTTGCCATGGACGCCACTGGTAGCTGCTGTAAACCAAAGCAACATACCATCGAAATGCAATCTGAATATGATAACAGTCCGGATATTAGTAGCAACAAAAGATTCATTTTTTTTTTTGTAAAATTGAAATATAAATAAAACATTTATTTCCTCCTTTGACTATGACAGAGGGCCAATGCAATATACTCTCATTATTTCAAATGACATATCTAAAGTTTCAAAGTTATCACTTATGCTCTTTTCTGTCCCATTGTCATTAGCATAATCACCTGTTTGATTCAGAATGTTTCTAATCTAATTCCACCAGATGGCCGGTCCGCCAGGCCCTCGGGCCTCGGGCCTGGTGGACCTTCGCCATCAAATCCTTGATTCTGCTTCTAACATGGTAAATTAGATGATGAAAATGCAAACAAAATCACCTTGCGGGTAGGCCTACAGCAAGTAACACAGCGCAGGCTTCGAGCAGCATGGATATATGTGACATAATCTTTCGCCTGTGGAGGATCGTAAGGAATCGTAATTAATTCCAAGTCAACAGGGTATATTATTTTGTGAAATATGTTCGCAAAGTGTGTATTATTGATGCTTAATAGGTCATCAATATATCTAATATCAACTTAAAATATTTGTTATGAAATTTCTGTTCTTTTGATAGCTTTACCAGAAACTTTTACTCATTGTGGAATAAATATAAATAAGCCAACAGTGGTGCACACTTGGCATCCATTGAATACCAACTGTCTAAGGATGGAGTCTCCAAACTTGACATTCATGTCATAAATTGAAAGGTTCAACAACTCTATAAACTTATCACATTCAAATGCAGATATGCCATCCCTCACATGATTAGCAAATAGGCACTTTATAAAATATGATCATTCTTTGAAAGTAATTATTTATGCTGTCCGAGTCTTGATGCCATATGAATAAATGGGTGACTTGATGTGACAAACATGAGCGACTGTGCTTGTCTGTTGCATTTCATTTTAATTCAGTCATGCTATTAACAATATAGCGGCAAATTACGAGTTACTTAAATCTACAAAATGGTCATCAGAATACACCATATGAAGCATAATTTTTGAATAAACACCCGAGCTTGGGAGGGAGGTCCGCCCTCTCCAAAGCCCTCTCCCCCTGCCCCCGCTCAATCCTTGCACCTCTTGATTTAGGAACCTGAAATGTAGGCAAGTGTGGAAACAGTACTAAAAGAGCTTATATATGTAGTCGGCCTACGTAAGTGTTTAGTTTTATGCATGTTAACGTTAACATACGCATATTATCACCAAAGAAAAGGAAGTACCGGTACAGTGGCACTCTGTCCTTGTCGTGTAGGCCTGACAACTCGTGAAAGTAACAAGGCTGAAATAATCAATAACTTCGGTCGGTCGAAACGTCGCAATACATTAAATTACGACCAAAATGTATATCTAGGATCCGCAAATTACGTTCAAATAAACTGAATATAAAATTCAAACACCTCTAGACTAGAATTTATGTCAAATTAGATGAATCGGGTACTTTTACTCTGTGATTTATCAACAGTAGCTCACTTGGCAATCGGTATGGCACGCACGAGAAAAAGGATTAACATCACAGGTCTTACAATGCATGAATTTTTTCCTGATTCTCTTATCCTGTTTCTCCCCAATCGTTGCACTTATCTGGGTAAGTTCAGTATCAATTTTCTTTTCGTTTCTTTCTTCTTTCACCCCCCCCCCCCGTACTCTAATGAGACCATTCCGTGCATATGAAATAAGGTAATGCTTACTTTGTAGTTGTGTACCCAGGACTGACTATACCATTTTTGTATTAGGGGTGTTAACTCCGATACATATGACTTTGTGTTGTTGTGTCACAGGCCTCCACGGGCCTTGGCCGTACATTATCAAATGTGCCAGTGGTATTACGTATATATATATATATATATATATATATATATATATATATACATATACATCGATGCATGTATATATATGTACATATATTTGATATCTTACACATACGTACAATGGACTTTCATTTATCTTCTCAACACTTTAGAGTGTGAATGGCGCAACGGATTATATATATATACCACATCAGGCTGCATTTGAATAAAAGTGGTGTGGGCATCGCCAACATTCTTGTTTCATATTGATTCAATTTTGCGGATTTGATGCAATCTATAATAGATTTCGACATAAAACTCACATAAGAATGTGTGTTTGCATCATTAAAACATGAATCCAGAAAGGAACAATTTCCCAAGTCAGTCTTTTATTTTTAATTAATGATCCAAATGAGTATGATAATGATTATGGTCACATGGTGTTGCTGGGGGTGACACCTTGTGGCTAAACCTAGCAGTAACACGTGTACGGCAAGCCAAATGGACATGGGTCGCCTTGACTCCTGTGAGGTTTGCAAGCTGGCGACAGTCGGCAACGATATATATCCAAATAGATACGTATATGTATTTCTAAGTGTTTCAAATAGGCCTTGTTAAATTTACTGTTGCATCTAGTAGGTTTGTACTTTTGTTGACCAACACCAAAGGGATCCAATCTGATGGTGGATTTGAAATCGCATCAGCTCTCTTGTTTTGTTGTTATGTTGTTTTTCCGCAGCTTAGATCACGGATCAGTGCCGATGATCAACATGTGAAGGATACGTGGGAAAAACTTTTCACAATTCAGATAGCAGTAGTCAACTCGGCCCTCTGTCTTAATTTTTATATTCACTAATTAATTACACACTTTGGAAAAGGGCTAAAATGCGTGGATCTGTGACAAGTACGTAAGAAAAAAGACGTTTAAGTCGTTTATTTGTATAGGACTTTTTCCTTTGAGCGTTGCACTTTAAATATTTATTAGGATTAACCCCCCCCAAAAAAAAACAAACAAACAAACAAATGCTAATTGCAATTGAAAATTAAAAATGACATGGTTGTTCAAAGTGGTTATGGATGCCGGAGATTCAAGCACTGAAGCAGGTTCGAGAACCGGCCGTTTCATGCTGAGACTGACACGGCAAACGATAGACTATCATGTTTGGGTGGAGACAAACTTCAAAAGTGTTGTTGTTGTCGTTACGCCAGTCGATTTTTTCCCTGAATCCGAAAAATAAAAAATAAAAAAACATCGATGTTCATTATCTTTGATAGTGTTTTTACGAGCACGGTGGCAGCTGCGGTTACTGCTGTGCCTCGTGGGCTGTTCCTTCAGAAACTGGTCATTCTTCTTGGTCAAACAATTTAGCAGAGAGGGGCGATCAAAAGGATGTGGCCCCTATAGTCTTCTGCCCTCTTTATATTGCATTTAAGTGCATATACATGTACAAATAAATTTATTCAACCTACAACTAAACCTGTATTTCTGTGTTAGGTTTAAGTATTAAAGTAACTGAACGCATAGCTTGTTGAATTGAGATTTTTTGCCACCGTCAAACATTTGGGAAATGCTTTAGTTTGTAACAACTCTGCGATGAAAAGTCATTGACGTCTTTGGATGTGTTTGAAATGCATTTGTGAAAGTGTTTAAAATGCGTTTGGTGAAGTATTTGAAACGTTTTTGTTATTAGAGCGTTTGAAACGGGTTTGTAAGAAAGAGTTTGCAACGCAGTTGCAACGCGTTTGAGTTTTCTCGTTTGCGTTTGAGGATCGTTTGGGAAGCGTTGGTGCGTTTGGCGTTTGATAACTTGAACGCGGGCGGAACTGTATTAGCAGAATAATGGCTTTCTCTCTTCCCATCGACTGCAGCAACGAGGGGAGTATCTGAAAAATGAGTGACTTGCCGCTCCAGTCGGCAGGACCAACAGCGTGTCCCGTCGTTCCACTGCTGCACTATGAATTGCATCGATCTGCTCGTCCGAAGGAATAACCTGCATGTTTGCCTTCCTCAGCAGTCTTCCAGCAACTTTCCCAGTTCTTCCCTCTTCATGATTGTCTTTCTTGTTTCCAATATACAAGCAATTAATTAGCCGCCTAATTAGGTTACGCAATTCACAAGATTTACCGCTACTGTGAGAACCATGAATACACAACTGACCGCGGTCAAGCCACGCCTCGCCTTCTCCTTAATCCTGTCATTGCTTGGATACAACTGCTGCGCAATTAGCGTCACTTCCCAGTATGCTATTGTGCATCCGCATTGTTTTACCAATCATATCTGCGTGCACGATCGCACGGTCGGCAGCTTGACCCTACGTTAAACGGCAGACCCCGACGAGCGCCCACATAAGAAAGCAATAGTGAGTCTGGGGGATGCTTAGGAGGCAAGTGGCCCCTGGGCCCATAGCAAACATATACACTCCCGTCGGCCCCACACAGTATTCATGGTGCTTCATGATCATTAAGCAGTACCTACATGCTAATTATATTGCTTGCTGGTTAAAAACGGGTTCCAGTAGGCTATATAGAATAGAATAAATATAATAGAACAGGAAAGAATAAAATAACAAGAACATAAATATATCCCTCAATTTGTAAAAACAATACTAAAATATTAACAATTATAATAGACAACTGAGAAGATTAACACATTTGCTGTTATATAGTGCTTTCACACAAAATACAATTGTTGATAATAAATGAGCTGGCCGATTGTTTATTATATTATTGAATCGTTCTGAACTAGGCCGTGTTGATTATCTCGTTCACGTATACCGGCCTCCATTGAACCATTCTTTTTTCATGAACGGGGATTTGATGAAGTTGGTATGTGCGTTTCGGCTTAGTCGAAAATACGCCATACCAAACCACCTGTTATATTGGCCACTCTCTTCACGTCTTGCATATCAGGCACTTTTGTAGATGTTAATATGTTTATATATATTAGAATTGCAAATACAGAAGAAACTCCTATTGAGCACAATACATTTAGGTACATGTATATGGACTACCCTTTACAGTATGTGCATAAGAGCGCGTATGATCATGCTTATGAATATGTAAATATGAAATGGGGGAAAAGAGTGAGTGGCAGAAAACTTGTATCTATGTAGTGTATTTTATTCATCCTAAGTAGGCCTACATTGGTCAGAGATTGATCAACGTTGTGGATAATAAATGAGTAGGCCGATTGTTTATTATGTTATGGAACCGTTCTGCCAAAAAACAAACAAACAAACAAACAAACAAACAAACAAACAAAAACCAACAAAAACAAAATGAAAAAAAAAAAAAAAAAAAAAAAAAAAAAAAAAAAACAGCCATATTCGGATCTGCATAACGCCACATGTGGCCGTTGTTATACTCTCGAACAGAGCACAAAAGAAACTCGAGTAGAATGCGTAGTCTTGATTGCGCAATAGGAACTTTCGGTACGAGGTTGTTGATTTTTGTAGGCCCTACTTGTCATTTGCCTCCGTTGTGCTCCAGCATGTCAATTACGCATAAGTCGTGTTTGAATATTTTTGCTGTTCGCAGTCACGTGTCTTTTTGTTTTGTTTTGTGACGTAGGTTTTTCACCTCTGATTGCTCCCTTTCCCCCTTTTGTCTCGTTGTGGTGTTTGCCCTGTACTTGTTTGTGCCCTTATTTTACTGTGACACCGCGGTAATTCATATGAGTCAACTTGAACTCCTGATATAAAATGGCGAGAACCCTTGCAGCGGCACTCCGCTTCGTCAATCGGCATCCGCTGTATACTGCAGAGGGCTACGTCACGCCATATTACCTGCTCTCGGGGCCATGCCCCCTTATCTTTTCTCCACGTTTGGATGTGTCTCATTGGTACGTCAGTCTGATAGTAAGTTTTGTTGCTTTCCCATCGATTTTGCATCCATTTTTAGGTCTGCTGACCATAGGTCGCAGAGCTTATGCGACCGCTTATGTCTGTTCGTCCATCTGTCCGTCCGTAAACTTTTGCTCGTTAGCGCGATACCGTCCACAGTTTTCAAGCTGGCCCAATATAACGTTCAGGACTTATAGGGTGTATGAAAATCTAGGCCGAGTTCGATATTGGAGGCGCCACCTACATTATTATGTAATATAAGGGGTCAGAATGTGAAAATCTTGTGAACACTCTGGTATCTTTAATTTTTGGCGGATCTTTGCCAAATTTTGTGCGATTGTTGGGGAGGTCAAAGTCTTGGTTGGTAATGATACTAGTGGTGCCACCTAAAATTTGACAGAGATTATAAGCCAAAATGTGCTTCAAGATGTAAAATTCCATATTTGAAAAAGTAATCAGATTAGATTTGCCAAATTTAAATGATATATGTACAATAATCAAAGGTAAAATGTTATATGACATCAGTGATCTTGACCAATTTTTGTGAGGTCACCATGCCTGTAAAGTTGAAAAGGTGATTTTGAAATGGCTGGGTGTAGCTTGGACATCAATGGCAAAGAGAATGAAGCCTCCAGATCAAAATTGCATTTGATAACATACTATATAAAAGTGTACTTGGTGACATGCTTTGGGGTAACTGTGACCCAGTAATTATGGCGTTTGGCGCTTGTCCAAGGTTATTGTTTTTCCTCTTCCTAGCTTCTACCATCTGGCTCTCTTATGGTATCTTGGTGCTGTCCACAATTTTCAAGGTACCCCAATATAACATTCAGGACTTATAGAAGGTATAAAAATCTAGGTTCTTCTCGATATTGGTGGCCCCACCTACAATATTATGCAATATAGGGGTCAAAATATGAAAATCTTGTGAGCACTTTAGTATCTTTATTTTTGGCAGATCTTCACCAAATTTTTTGGGATTGTGGGGATGTCACGTTGGTGAACATACTAGTGGCGCCACCTATAATTAAATGGAAATTATGAGCCACAACGTGTTTTAAGATATAGAATTCCATATCTCGAAATGTAATTAAATTAGACTTGCCAAATTTATAGGATACATAAACACTGTCCAAAGCTAGAATTGTGTATTATATCAGTGACCTTGATCCATTTTTGTAAGGTCACCATGCCTGTAAAGTTGGAAGAGGTGATTTTGTAATTGCAGGGTGTAGCTTGGACATCAATGACAATATCAACACAGCACCAGGCAGGGTATTGGGTCTGTTGTATAACATAATCTGGCTACCCTTGATCTTCTGTCCCGAGGTTACTGAGGACATAAAGTTAAGGACTCACTGATTGTTGTCTTGGCACATGCAACAATATTCATCACAGGAGTTGCACAAATAAACTATGATTACATGTGGAGCGATTTGCCATCTGGCGGACAAACAAAACATTAAAATCAGATAAGCTTTACATGTCCATAGGCCACTTGAGGACTGGCAACTTTGAAATGAACAGGTGCAATATAGCCAGAGTGCCAGCAGAGCATTTAGCCCATGGGCCTCTTGTTTCACGAGTTTCAACTCGTTACATACGTCGTATAATTTCATTGGAATCACATGGTATTTCATCATGCGTTTTTTCTTTTTTTTTTTTTCTTTTTTTTTTATTGTAGCTTTAATATGCACGTTGGGTGCATTGGCAAATGTACTGGCTCCGCCGGTTCTTCCGTCACTAACATGGCGTGGTTATAAATGTAGACCCTGCAATAATGTTCCTGTAAATATGTTAAGAAGTTAAATTTAACATCAAGTATATGCATGTACATGTATATGCGTCTATTTGCCTAACTTTCATAAATTAAAAACCTTCAACTTTGGTTTATGGTTCATTGGTCGGGGCTTTACTACAAACCCATAAATTGAAGTAGAAAAAGTTTTGAAACTTTTCAAGATTTTCACTTTGCCTAATTTGCATAATTTGCATAAATGAAAATCCTGCAACTTTAGTTCACGGTACATTGGATGCAACTTTGCAACAAACCTATAAATTGAAGTTGGAATGGTAAGTCGTTGTATAATAGTTTTGGAAATGTTCAACTTTCACTTTTTTTAAAGTCCCTTATAAGCATAATTTGAAATTCTGCAACTTATATTGTCCATTATATTGGCAGGTGTCACCAACCTTTATATGCTCATTGAAATAGTGAGTATCTGCAATAGTTTGGAAGATATGCTGCTTAAAAAAATTTAATTGTCCCTAATTTGCATACTTACAAACATCATGACAATTTCAAATGAGATGCTCAATTTCAATGGTTAGGTCAGTAACCATAGCAAGTTTGGTGGTTTTTGGAAAAATAGCGCTTGAGAAAATCTCCAGACCAACTTGGTCGTGAAGAAGAAAGAAAAAGAAAGAAATTCACAATTCCAGTGTTTACTTATACAGTGAAACCTCCCTACAATGGGCACCCTTGGGACCAGAGAAAAGTGCCCACTCCTGAGAGGGTGAGCCCTTCTGGGCAGTATGGATGAGTATTTTTGCATATACGTGTACATTATTCATACATGCACATATACATGTACAGTGTATACATATTATAATTCAAGGGGAAGTGTATACGTGCAATACAAAGCTGTCAAGAAACTACATGCACATGAACCGAAAGAAGCCTATACTGTCTCAGTATTGGCTATGAAGAACAGGCCTCATCTCACTGGTTACAAGAAAACAAAGACCTCAAAGTGTCCACTGAGATAACAAAAATTCACACATTGTTTCAAAATTCACAAAGTTGTGAAAAATAAATCATTGAGGACTGGAATACCATACTTTGATGGGTCTGGCCAAGTAGTCTATTTTGAACAGAGGGTACACTCAGGCTTGTTCTGCCTATAAGTCCAGAGTCTGTGTTGCCTTAGGACTGATAAGCGCAACAGACTGACATAGCTTCAGGCAAAAACAGACCAGCTAAGATAAAAATCTTTTTTTTTTTACGGTGCACAGACAGCTCTGTCCAGCACTAGTGGGAACTACATCCTGCCTGCTACATATGGCAGCATGGAGCAGATTTTTTCTTGCATGAACAGAAAGACATTTTCTGTATTTTGTTGAGAGCCTTATTACACAGTTGTTGGGATCCCCCCCCCCCCCCCAATCTATTTGCCACAAGACCCAAATCGTGCACACCATACACCTAGCATGCATGGATAGAAGCCTGCCTATGAGACAGTTTCAAGCTAGTTAACTATGAATGCAAAATGATTGCCTAGCACCATGGAGGTCAAGCAATAGGTCAACAAGCAGTTGAGGGCCTACATGTTTAGATTGTGGAGAGAAGTTTGGTGAATTTAGCATACATTACAATTTCCCAACTTTTGTTTGCATGCTATTGATTTGCCAGTTGTCTCAAACCTATATGCGTAAGTTCCAACTTTGTGTCTATCAATAATATTTTTGAAGATATGGAGCTTTTTAAATTTTAAATGCCCCTCACTTGCATAATTTTAATCATCATGACTATTCCAAACCATGGTCAGTCACCATGGTAAGTTTGGCGGTCTTGGGAATAATAGTGTCTGAGAAAAAACTCCGGACAAATTTTGGTGTCATGGAAAGAAAGAAACAAACAAGTAACGAAGAGCTGCTTCACAGCAAATCTGTCTGGGTCCCTTTAAAATGAGAACAGCTTGAAATGTTACACTTTGCGATTGTTCAGCATAATCTAAATTTTGTGTATTGGCCTAATTTGTATTTATTAAAATGCTACAACTATGGTTTTTGGTTTATTAGATTTGGCTATGTCACAAGCTTATAAACTGAAGTTTG